>CM059290.1:20039130-20203675 GCA_030340665.1 Neosalanx taihuensis
TCCCCCTCCCCTCCCCCTCCCCTCCCCCTCCTCTCCCCCTCCCCTCCCCCTCCTCTCCCCCTCCTCTCCCCCTCCCCTCCCCCTCCCCTCCCCCTCCCCTCCCCCTCCTCTCCCCCTCCCCTCCCCCTCCCCTCCCCCTCCTCTCCCCCTCCTCTCCCCCTCCCCTCCCCCTCCCCCCCCCCCTCCTCTCCCCCTCCCCTCCTCTCCCCCTCCCCTCCCCTCCTCTCCTCCTCCTCTCCCCCTCCCCCACCCTGTCTGAATCATGCAGCTGGGGGGATGGGGGGAGGAAATGGAAGGGGGGAGGGTTGGGGGGAGGGTTGGGGAGGCAGACAGGAAGGAAGACAGAATAGTGATGTGTCTTGATGAAGACAGGTGTCTTCCCTGTCTGCCTACATGTCTGTATGTATTTTCCACACGTCCACAGTCTGTGTGTTCTTGTAAGTCAGACTGACTAGAACAGGGAGGGGAGGGGGAGGTAAAAACAGAGAAGATGAAGGAGGAGGTGGGGGGAGGGGGGTGAGGAGAGGGGGGAGTAGGAGGAGGAGAGGGGGGAGGAGAGGGGGGGGTGTTTGTGTGTATGTGTGTGTGTGTGTTTGAGTGGAGATTGGAGGCTCTGGGGTCCCTAGACTAGAGGACAGGAAGTCTGTGTTTGGTAGAGATTAGATATCAAGAAGGACATTACTACATTTACGTTTTTACATTTAGTGATTTAAAAGACTAAATCATTATCCATTATAGTGATCCATTCCCCCGGAGGTAAGTAGGGTGAAGTGTCTCAACCAATACCAGAGTTAAAACCTGTCACACAAGGAACCATAGAAGATCATATTGCTGTTGAAAATGACACTGTCTCATCCTTACAAGAATGCAAACACACACATGCACACACAAACCAACACATGCCATACCTCTCACACACACATACACACAACACAAACACACCAAACCTCCCACACACGTACACACCAGACACACACATCAAAACCTAGACCTGTTTACCAGGGTTCTTACCCTGCTGAGCGAGTCCAGTGTAGAGAGGGGCTCAGAGAATATCAATGAGACTATCTCCATCCCTCTCTCTTTCTCCATCCCTCTCTCTTTCTCCATCCCTCTCTCTTTCTCCATCCCTCTCACTTCACCCACCCACACTCACTCACCCACCACCACATCCCACCTCTCTCTTCTCCATCCCTCTCTCTTCTCCATCCTCTCTCTTCTCCATCCCTCTCTCTTTCTCCACCCACAACACCACCACACACAACACCATCCCTCTCACTTCTCCATCCCTCTCTCTTCTCCATCCCCCTCTCCTTCTCCAACCCCCTCTCCATCTCCATCCCTCTCTCTTTCTCCATCCCTCTCTCTTCTCCACCACTCTCCTCTCCATCCCACTCACCCCCACCCTCACTCAAACTCCATCCCTCTCTCAATCCCCTCCCTCTCTCCATCCACCCTCTCTCCTCCATCCCTCCATCCCTCACTCCTTCTCCATCCCTCTCTCTTTCTCCATCCCTCTCTCTTTCTCCATCCCTCTCTCTTTCTCCATCCCTCTCTCTTTCTCCATCCCTCACTCCTTCTCCATCCCTCTCTCTTTCTCCATCCCTCTCTCTTTCTCCATCCCTCTCTCTTTCTCCATCCCCCTCTCCTTCTCCATCCCCCTCTCCTTTTCCATCCCTCTCTCTTTCTCCATCCTTCTCTCTTTCTCCATCCCTCTCTTTCTCCATCCCTCTCTTTTTCTCCATCCCCCTCTCCTTCTCCATCCCCCTCTCCTTCTCCATCCCTCTCTCTTTCTCCATCCCTCTCTCTTTCTCCATCCCTCTCTCTTTCTCCACCCCTCTCTCTTTCTCCATCCCTCTCTCCTTCTCCATCCTTCTCTCCTTCTCCATCCCTCTCTCTTTCTCCATCCCTCTCTTTCTCCATCCCTCTCTCTTTCTCCATCCCTCTCTCCTTCTCCATCCCTCTCTCCTTCTCCATCCCTCTCTTTCTCCATCCCTCTCTCTTTCTCCATCCCTCTCTTTCTCCATCCCTCACTCCTTCTCCATCCCTCTCTCTTTCTCCATCCCTCTCTCTTTCTCCATCCCTCTCTTTCTCCATCCCTCTCTCTTCTCCATCCCTCTCTCTTTCTCCATCCCTCTCTCTTTCTCCATCCCCCTCTCCTTCTCCATCCCCCTCTCCTTCTCCATCCCTCTCTCTTTCTCCATCCCTCTCTCTTTCTCCATCCCTCTCTCTTCTCCATCCCTCTCTCCTCCATCCCTCTCTCTTTCTCCATCCCTCTCTCTTTCTCCATCCCTCTCTCCTTCTCCATCCCTCTCTCCTCCATCCCTCTCTCTTTCTCCATCCCTCACTCCTTCTCCATCCCTCTCTCTTTCTCCATCCCTCTCTCTTTCTCCATCCCTCTCTCTTTCTACATCCCTCACTCCTTCTCCATCCCTCTCTCTTTCTCCATCCCTCTCTCTTTCTCCATCCCTCTCTCTTTCTCCATCCCCCTCTCCTTCTCCATCCCCCTCTCCTTCTCCATCCCTCTCTCTTTCTCCATCCTTCTCTCTTTCTCCATCCCTCTCTTTCTCCATCCCTCTCTCTTTCTCCATCCCCCCTCTCCTTCTCCATCCCCCTCTCCTTCTCCATCCCTCTCTCTTTCTCCATCCCTCTCTCTTTCTCCATCCCTCTCTCTTTCTCCATCCCTCTCTCCTTCTCCATCCTTCTCTCCTTCTCCATCCCTCTCTCTTTCTCCATCCCTCTCTTTCTCCATCCCTCTCTCTTTCTCCATCCCTCTCTCCTTCTCCATCCCTCTCTCCTTCTCCATCCCTCTCTCTTTCTCCATCCCTCTCTCCTTCTCCATCCCTCTCTCTTTCTCCATCCCTCTCTCCTTCTCCATCCCTCTCTCTTTCTCCATCCCTCTCTCCTTCTCCATCCCTCTCTCTTTCTCCATCCCTCTCTCTTTCTCCATCCCTCTCTTTCTCCATCCCTCTCTTTCTCCATCCCTCTCTCTTTCTCCATCCCTCTCTCTTTCTCCATCCCTCTCTCCTCCATCTCTCTTTCCATCCCTCTATCATGTGTTTAGTGACACAGCAGTTCTATCAACCTTATTTACACCGCAAATATCAGACAATAACAACAACAGCCTTCAAACCACACTGCCATGGCAACTGCTTAACATGAGCTCACCGCTCTAACTGCATCACAGCCAACAGTCTAGTCTAAAGTCTACGTTGTGTGATTTCAGCAGAGACACAAAGACAGTGAGAAGGTTTAATCTGGAAGCTCAGTAGGGGGGATCAGAAGAGATGTGACACCTGTCTAAAGCTTTACAGGAACAGCTCTGCAAAATGACATGTTCACTATTTACCATTCTGATTAGAATTATCATATCAACGCACTTGCAGATTATTTTGAGAGAAAAAACCCTAATCCAGCGTGTCAGTCAAACTGCAGGAGGCAGAAAGTATTCTGCAGCAGCCTGTCACTGGATCAGACATCCAGTGAGGAAGCAGCCTGTCACTGGATCAGGCAACCAGTGAGGAAGCAGCCTGTCACTGGATCAGGCAACCAGTGAGGAAGCAGCCTGTCACTGGATCAGGCAGCCAGTGAGGAAGCAGCCTGTCACTGGATCAGGCAACCAGTGAGGAAGCAGCCTGTCACTGGATCAGGCAACCAGTGAGGAAGCAGCCTGTCACTGGATCAGGCAGCCAGTGAGGAAGCAGCCTGTCACTGGATCAGGCAGCCAGTGAGGAAGCAGCCTGTCACTGGATCAGGCAGCCAGTGAGGAAGCAGCCTGTCACTGGATCAGGCAGCCAGTGAGGAAGCAGCCTGCCTCCCCCTCCTCCCCCACCCTCCCCCTCCTCCCCCCATCCTCCCCCTCCTCCCCCCACCCTCACCCTCCTCCCCCACCCTCCCCTCTCTCCCCCACCCTCACCCTCCTCCCCCCACCCTACCCCTCCTCCCCCCACCCTCCCCCCTCCTCTCCCCGCGCTCACCCTCCTCCCCCCACCCTCCTCCCCCTGCCCTCCCCCTCCTCCCCCTGCCTTCACCCTCCCTCATTCACCCATCAGCAGAGTGATGCCTCTGGACACAGAACCCCCTTCCCACTCACTCACTCACTCACTCACTCACTCACTCACTCACTCACTCACTCACTCACAAACACACCAATCTCTCCTCCCAGTGCCCTTCAGATTGTCAGCACGTCCTGATGCAGAGTGGCGTCTGCCTGTCAGGAAATGCACAGACACACACACACAAGGGTACACACACAGGAACACAGACACACACACAGACACACACACACAAGGGTACACACACGGGAACACAGACACAAGGGAACACACACACAGACACACACAAGGAAACACACACCTTGATGGCTGGAGAGCAGAGCAGAGCTCTCCAGTCTGTGACACAACACAGACCTGCTAATGTCAGAACTATCTTAGTCTGGTGCCATGTCACTGTGGAGCCTAAAGAGGCACATGACAGAGTTATGTAACAGGCTGACCCTGGGGGACAGATAAGGGTCATCAAAAGGCTCCGGGGGGGGGGGGGGGGGGGGGGGGCAATCCAGCACAGCCCAGCGCAGCACTGTCCAGCCCAGCCCAGCACAGTCCAGCACAGCACAGTCCAGCACAGCACAGTCCAGCACAGTCCAGTCCAGCCCAGCACAGTCCAGCACAGCACAGTCCAGCACAGTCCAGCCCAGCACAGTCCAGTCCAGCACAGTCCAGCACAGCACAGTCCAGCACAGCACAGTCCAGCACAGTCCAGCACAGCACAGTCCAGCCCAGCACAGTCCAGTCCAGTCCAGCACAGCACAGTCCAGCACAGTCCAGCACAGCACAGTCCAGCCCAGCACAGTCCAGCACAGTCCAGTCCAGTCCAGCACAGCACAGTCCAGCACAGTCCCGCACAGCCCAGCACAGCCCAGCACAGTCCAGCACAGCACAGTCCAGCACAGCACAGTCCCGCACAGCCCAGCACAGCACAGCACAAAAAAGCTGCAAAGACTGGACCAGGAATGTACAAGAGCTCAAATGTACCTTAGGAGAACAACACAGTGATCTCTGTGTCCCACTCCCATGACAGCACAGGGGAGCAGCTACTCATTTCAAAGTAGGACAATGTCAGCATCATGCTCTTCTACACCAGCCGACAACACACAGGAACTGTGTTGTGTCACGAACCAACCAAACTGTGTACAGGGGACATGAGGGCTGTGTGTGTGTGTGTGTCAGCAGTGGAACACTGCAGGGGACATGAGGGCTGTGTGTGTGTGTGTGTGTCAGCAGTGGAACACTGCAGGGGACATGAGGGCTGTGTGTGTGTGTGTCAGCAGTGGAACACTGCAGGGGACATGAGGGCTGTGTGTGTGTGTGTCCGCAGTGGAACACTGCAGGGGACATGAGGGCTGTGTGTGTGTGTGTGTGTGTGTGTGTGTCAGCAGTGGAACACTGCAGGGGACATGAGGGCTGTGTGTGTGTGTCAGCAGTGGAACACTGCAGGGGACATGAGGGCTGTGTGTGTGTGTGTCAGCAGTGGAACACTGCAGGGGACATGAGGGCTGTGTGTGTGTGTGTGTGTGTGTGTGTGTGTGTGTGTGTGTGTGTGTGTGTCAGCAGTGGAACACTGCAGGGGACATGAGGGCTGTGTGTGTGTGTCAGCAGTGGAACACTGCAGGGGACAACATCATCGCAATGTCACAGAGATGACAGGGTGTTCCCATGGGAACATGACCACACAGACACAGCCTTCCTCATGCACAGAACCTGGACACACACACACAGCCTTCCTCATGCACAGAACCTGGACACACACACACAGCCTTCCTCATGCACAGAAACTGGACACACACAAGCACAGTTTGTCAGTCACTGTCATAATGACACAACAGACCAGCGTATACATTGTATAAGAACAACACACACAGAGATGTCCCAGCTACTGAGAGCATGTGTACAGACATGTACAGTGGTGTCTGAGACAGTGTGTTTCATGAGGATGTCGTGTGTTTGTGGATGTGTGTGCGTGTGCTGTTTGCATGAGGGGGGAGGGCGTCACGGCAACACAGGCCTGAAGACGAGAGAAGGTGGTTGCCGTGGAAACCTCAGGCTAAGAGCCTGGCGACCGACCGAGTGAAGGAGTGTGAGAGAAAAGAGAGAAAAAAGAGAGAGAGGGGGAAAGATAAGAGAGGGAGAAAGAGAGAGAGAGACAGGAAAAGCAATTGATAAGGATGGAAGAGAGAGGAAGCAAAACCTGAATGAAAGAGACTGGAGGAAGGGGATGAGGAGGTGGAGGAAGAGGAGGAGGTGGAGGAGGTAGAAGAGTTAGAGGAGGTGGAAGAGGAGGAGGTGGATGAGGAGGTAGACGAGGTGGAGGAGGAGAAGGTGGCGGAAGAGGTGGATGAAGAGGTGGAGGAGGACGAGGTGGAGGAGAGAGAAGGAGGTGTGTGTGAGAGAGACACTTACAGGGCACAGTGCGGAGGTAGAGGTTGTCCCTGATGATCTGCTGATGGTCGTGGTCCAGAGAGCCCTTGGAGAAGCGCAGGTTGAGGTAGTGGCGTAGGTCCTTGTCAACCACACCTCCTACACAGTGGAGGAGATGGAGGGTTAGAACAGCAGACAGAAACTCAGTAACCTCCCTCTATTCATTATAGAGTCAGCAATGAAGGAACTAGGAAGTTATTAATGAATGAAAAATGGAAGGAAGGAAGTGGTACTTTAAATGGATCCCAGATCACAGACACTAAGAGCTTCTGTTCTAAAGAGGACACACAGACACACACACACACACTGTAAGGCTCTCTGGCCTACTTCCGTTTATAAATGACAAACATGTCCCTTCAGTCATGCATACATGAAAAACATGATGATGATGTTTACTGTTCAAGAGGATCTGCTACACACACACATACTCTGCATGCACATGCACACACACACACACACACACACACACACACACACAAGTGTACACATCCTATGCAGACACATACTATGCAGATAGTCAACAACAACACAACTCTATTCTGAAACACAGCTGCATGTCCCCTGAAATAGGATTTGATGTCAAATTGCTTGACACCATTTTAGTTTAAGCAGCCTTCCCTCATTAAGAGAAGATAAAACCAAGCAGAGATGAACCAGAGAAGAACCAGAGTAGAACCAGAGAAGAACCAGAGAAGAACCAGAGTAGAACCAGAGTAGAACCAGAGTAGAACCAGAGAAGAACCAGAGAAGAACCAGAGTAGAGCCAGAGCAGAACCAGAGTAGAACCAGAGTAGAACTAGAGAAGAACCAGAGTAGAACCAGAGAAGAACCAGAGTAGAACCAGAGTAGAACCAGAGTAGAACCAGAGTAGAACCAGAGAAGAACCAGCGAAGAACCAGAGTAGAACCAGAGTAGAACCAGAGAAGAACCAGAGTAGAACCAGAGAAGAACCAGAGAAGAACCAGCACAAATTAATCTGGTGAAACCTTAAGAACCAAATTCTTAATCTCACAGTATACATCTAAGACACAGGAACAGACACACACACAGGAACAGACACACACACAGGTACAGACACACACACAGGTACAGACACACACACAGGTACAGACACACACACAGGTACAGACACACACACAGGAACAGACACACACACAGGAACAGACACACACACAGGAACAGACACACACACAGAACAGACACACACACAGGTACAGACACACACAGAACAGACACACACACAGGTACAGACACACACACAGGAACAGACACACACACAGGTACAGACACACACACAGGTACAGACACACACAGACACACACACCAGGCGGTATATTGCAGAAAGATTCTCTGCTGCAGCCTCAAAGAGGCCAGGGCAGAAGAATGATCAGCTCCGTTCTCCAGGTAAACCTCCACAGTGATCCTGTCCTCCCAGGTGTCCTCTATTCCCATGCCCAGCCACGGTGCATGCTCACTGGGCTCGGCCAGCCTCTACGTCCCCCTGCCATGCTAAACAACCAATGTTCCTGGCACAACAGCCCCCCTCTGCAGCTAACAGATCCCAGGAAGGCAGACGAAGACGGGGGAAGGGAAAGAGACGGAGAAACGACGATGTTGGGAGACAACAGAGGGAAAAAGGATCTGCCAGTAGAAAGCCGGGCTTCTACATAGCTGGCTGCTGATTGGTCAGGATTATTCCACAATCCTGCAGTGCCCCCTGTCACGCGATGATAATACTGCAGGAAGTGTGGCTTTGTGTCGTGTGTGTGTGTGTGCAGCTGTGTTGGCAAGCAGTAGAATGTGGCTGTGTGTGTGTGGCTGTGTGTGGCTGTGTGTGGCTGTGTGTGGCTGTGTGTGGCTGTGTGTGTGGCTATATGTGTGTGAGAGTGTGAAATTGTGTAAGTGTGCGTGTGTGAGTGTGTATGAGTGTGTGTGTTGGAGTGTGTGAGTCTGAATTGAAGAGGCTTGGTGAGGCTCTACAAAGACCACAGGGGATCTGATGCTGTTAAACAGCTACTAAAGTAAAGAAGAAGAAAGGTTTAGATCAGTTAACCCAGGCAGGGTTACATTCACATTACATTTACATGTATTCATTTAGCAGACGCTTTTATCCAAAGCGACGAGAGAGCGTTTACAAAGAGCATCGGTCACTGAGCATAGCAACGTGATAGACCCCGAACACAGTGGGCTTTTAGATTGTGAAACATACATTGTGAGAACCAATAAGTGCCAAGGGAAGAGCTATAAAAGCATAACACAACGATTGCGAGCAATAAAGCAAGAAAACAACAACACTGGCGAGTCACCATATGGGGACCAACAAGTAGTTCTGAGGAACATTAGATTATGTGAAGTGCCATACTATTACTAAATGCCATTAAAGTGGGTTAGATCACTACAGTAAAGGGTTAACACGGGCAGGGTTAGATCACTACAGTAAAGGGTTAACACAGGCAGGGTTACATTACTACAGTAAAGGGTTAACACAGGCAGGGTTACATTACTACAGTAAAGGGTTAACACAGGCAGGGTTAGATTACTACAGTAAAGGGTTAACACAGGCAGGGTTAGATCACTACAGTAAAGGGTTACCACGGGCAGGGTTAGATCACTACAGTAAAGGGTTAACACAGGCAGGGTTAGATCACTACAGTAAAGGGTTAACACAGGCAGGGTTAGATCACTACAGTAAAGGGTTACCACGGGCAGGGTTAGATCACTACAGTAAAGGGTTAACACAGGCAGGGTTAGATCACTACAGTAAAGGGTTAACACAGGCAGGGTTAGATCACTACAGTAAAGGGTTAACACAGGCAGGGTTACATTACTACAGTAAAGGGTTAACACAGGCAGGGTTAGATCACTACAGTAAAGGGTTAACACAGGCAGGGTTAGATCACTACAGTAAAGGGTTAACACAGGCAGGGTTAGATCACTACAGTAAAGGGTTAACACAGGCAGGGTTACATTACTACAGTAAAGGGTTAACACGGGCAGGGGTTCAGTCCAATAATCAATGGTCAATACTGGATGGGTAACAGCTGGTTGAGAGACGACCAAGTCTGAATGTCGTCTTAATCCTTTAATTAGAAATATTGACCCAGAAAAAGAAGCCATTCAAACTCTTAGGACACACTGTTCATCTCATCATCAGACTGACTACCTCTGTCCTGAGGAACACACACACCACTGTGTTTAACACCAGAGCAATATTAAGATACTAAATGTGTGGTAAAGAAGTAATCCTCAAATGACAGTAAAGATGATCCCGAGCTAAAAATGTGAGGTTGAAGATAGAGGCCCTTCTAAGTACCTTCAAACACTTCTAACTACAACATCACATAGCTACAGCCAGGAATCAAACTCACAACTATCTGCTGAGCCATCTGACTCCCTTATAGGGAGTGTCCTTGGGCAAGGCACTTCACCCTACTTGCCTCAGGGGGAATGTCCCTGTATTTACTGTAATTTGCTTTGGATAAAAGTGTCTGCTAAATGAATATGTATTTATTATTATTTTAGCTATACTAGAGTCATCTCCTTCATCCCTCCAAGTCATCCAGAACGGCCTCTGAGTCTGTGAGAGGGAAGCAGCTCAGTCACAAACATACTTGGAAATGTTCTACAGACATATTGGGAACTATTTGTTTTTTGATAGTTTGAACATCTTCACAGGGAAAATAAAAGATCAAATCCCCAAACCTGCAGTGGCAGGGAGAACATTCTAGAACCTTGACTTGTGGCAGGGAGAACATTCTGGAACCCTGAGTTGTGGCAGGGAGAACATTCTGGAACCTTGACTTGTGGCAGGGAGAACATTATAGAACTTTGACTTGTGGCAGGGAGAACATTCTAGAATCTTGATTTGTAGCAGGGAGAACATTCTAGAACCTTGACTTGTAGCAGGTAGAACATTCTGGAACCTTGACTTGTGGCAGGGAGAACATTCTGGAACCTTGACTTGTAGCAGGGAGAACATTCTAGAACTTTGACTTGTGGCAGGGAGAACATTCTGGAACCTTGACTTTAAACCTTGACTTTAAACTTTAAAGTTATACTACCAGTAAATATATGACCATGCCTACACATACACCATACACACACACACACACACACACACACACACACACACACACACACACACACACACACACACACACACACACACACACACACACACACACACACACACACACACACACACACACACACACACACACACACACACACACACACACACACACACACATACACACATACACTCAAGTATACACACACAAGGGCTTGGGGGTCTGGATTAGGGTGTATTTAACACACACACACACACACACACACACACAGTCAGTGTGTATTTAACACACACACACAGTCAGGGTGTATTTAACACACAGACACACACACAAAGTCAGGGTGTATTTAACACACAGACACACACACACAGTCAGGGTGTATTTAACACACAGACACACACACACAGTCAGGGTGTATTTAACACACAGACACACACATCTCTTTCATCTCTGTTTTCTCTCCTTCTGTCTCATGAATAAACATCAGACTATGGTGTCTGATGTGGGCCAGATGAAGCTTTTAATAGCAGCATCTCTGTCACATGACGCGTCACGTGAAGTGAGTTATGTCTGTATCTGCCACCTTATGAAGCATCAACAGTCATAGCGGCCCACTTATCTGACCACAAACACAGCATCACAGCACCACAGCGCCACAGCGCCACAGCGTCACAGCATCACAGCATCACAGCGCCACAGCGCCACAGCGCCACAGCGCCACAGCGTCACAGCGTCACAGCATCACAGCATCACAGCATCACAGCGTCACAGCGTCACAGCATCACAGCATCACAGCGCCACATCGTCACAGCATCAAAGCATCACAGCGCCACAGCGCCACAGCGCCACAGCATCACAGCATCACAGCGCCACAGCATCACAGCACCACAGCGCCACAGCGTCACAGCATCACAGCATCACAGCACCACAGCGCCACAGCGTCACAGCACCACATCGTCACAGCGCCACAGCGTCACAGCATCACAGCACCACAGCGCCACAGCGTCACAGCATCACAGCACCACAGCACCACATCGTCACAGCGCCACAGCGTCACAGCATCACAGCATCACAGCGCCACAGCGTCACAGCATCACAGCGCCACAGCGCCACAGCGCCACAGCATCACAGCATCACAGCATCACAGCACCACAGCACCACAGCACCACATCGTCACAGCACCACAGCACCACATCGTCACAGCGCCACAGCATCACAGCACCACAGCGCCACAGCACCACATCGTCACAGCACCACAGCACCACATCGTCACAGCGCCACAGCATCACAGCATCACAGCGCCACAGCATCACAGCATCACAGCATCACAGCATCACAGCACCACATCGTCACAGCACCACAGCGCCACATCGTCACAGCACCACAGCGCCACAGCATCACAGCACCACATCGTCACAGCGCCACAGCGTCACAGCGCCACAGCACCACAGCACCACAGCACCACAGCATCATAGCATCACAATCATGTCATCCTACTGATCCATCACTGCTGACTGTTGCTTGTTGTCCTGGAGATCTGAATCACCAGACTGCTGGAACATTCTGCCACATTATTCAGTCTGTTGTGGAGGACAGAATATGATGCTGCACCTGCAGGTCCACATCACTTCCTGGTCACTGATGGGCATCCAACCCTCCATCCATCCAACCCTACATCCATCTAACCCTCCATCCATCCATCCAACCCTCCATCCATCCAACCCTCCATCCATCCAACCCTCCATCCATCCAACCCTCCATCCATCTAACCCTCCATCCATCCAACCCTCCATCCATCCAACCCTCCATCCATCTAACCCTCCATCCATCCAACCCTCCATCCATCCAACCATCCATCCATCCAACCCTCCATCCATCCAACCCTCCATCCATCCAACCCTCCATCCATCTAACCCTCCATCCATCCAACCCTCCATCCATCTAACCCTCCATCCATCCAACCATCCATCCATCCAACCCTCCATCCATCCAACCCTCCATCCATCCAACCCTCCATCCATCTAACCCTCCATCCATCCAACCCTCCATCCATCTAACCCTCCATCCATCCAACCCTCCATCCATCCAACCCTCCATCCATCCAACCCTCCATCCATCTAACCCTCCATCCATCCAACCCTCCATCCATCTAACCCTCCATCCATCCAACCCTCCATCCATCAAACCCTCCATCCATCCAACCCTCCATCCATCTAACCCTCCATCCATCCAACCCTCCATATTCCCTCCTGGACGCTGGTTTAACATTAATTCATTTTAGCAGATGCTTTTATCCATTTACAAATGTAGTCAGTTATCAGATGCTCTTATCCAGACCAACTTACAGCAGGTACAGGGACATTCCCCCTGAGACAAGTGAGGTGAAGTGTCATGTTTGCACAGCCGGGGTTCAAACCAAGGACCTTTGGATGACTAGCCCAACACCCTCACAACTAAGTCACCTGACTCCAGATTTATCCAAAGCAACATTCTTGTGGGTTGTAGAATACACAAACACACAAACAAACACAACACACCGTAAGTCTAGAACCAAACACATCTTAGACCGTCACACACACCTTCCCTACCCATAGATCCTCACACACCCTAAATCTAGAACTTCACACACCCCAACAGTGGAACAACAGACAATCTACACATACCAACCTAGTAGTGTTTCCTGAACACACACCTCATACAGGCCTCTGTCCAGGGCCCAGGTACCCCCCACCTCCCCCCTCTGTCCACAGTAAGCATCCAGTACCCAGGTACCCCCCCTCCCCCCTCTCTCTCTGTTCACAGTAAGCATCCAGGGCCCACGTGCCCCCCCCCCCTCCCCCCTCTGTCCACAGTAAGCATCCAGGGCCCCAATACAGCTCTCCCAGGGCCCAGGTGCCCCCCCCCCCCCCCCCACTTGTCTGTAAGCGACACTCTGAGACATTTCTTCAAGCTTCTAACAAAAACGCAACCAGAAAAGAAGGTCACTCCCTCCATCTTCCATCTGCACACAACTCTGACACACTTCCACTAATACATACATGTACGCCTGCAGCTTGGGGAGGAGGCAGACCACAGACTAACTCAACTGTCAACTGTCCATACAGCTGATATAATGCATCTCCTGCCTGGAGCTAAAACTATGCATGAGGCTCTGAGTCACTAAACAGCTCTGATTTACAGAATATTGTGCATGAATATATAGGTATGCTGTGTGTACATTTATGCATATAGATACTGAAAGAGAGAGAGAGAGAGAGTAAGATAGACAGAGAGAGAAAGACAGAGAGAGAAAGACAGAGAGAAAGACAGAGAGAGAGACAGAGAGAGAGAGAGACAGAGAGAGAGAGAGAGAGAGAGAGACAGAGACAGAGAGAGAGAGAGAGACAGAGAGAGAGAAACTATTGTACCAGTCTTCATTGATGAGATCTCTCTCAGTAAGGTATACACCATGACTACACACTACATATCATAACTACACACCATGACTACACACTACATACCATAACTACACACCATGACTACACACCATGACTACACACCATGACTACACACCATGACTACACACCATAACTACACACTACATACCATAACTACACACCATGACTACACACCATGACTACACACCATGACTACACACCATGACTACACACCATGACTACACACCATGACTACACACCATAACTACACACTACATACCATAACTACACACCATGACTACACACCATAACTACACACCATAACTACACACCGTGACTACACACCATAACTACACACCATAACTACACACCATGACTACACAATACACCACCATGACTACACAATACACCACCATGACTACACACCATAACTACACAATACACCACCATGACTACACAACATGACTACACAATACACCACCATGACTACACACCATAACTACACACCATGACTACACACTATATACCATAACTACACACCATGACTACACACCATGACTACACACTACATACCATAACTACACACCATGACTACACGATACCCACCATGACTACACACCATGACTATACACCATAACTACACACCATGACTATACAATACCCACCATAACTACACACCATAACTACACACCATGACTACATACCATAACTACACACCATGACTACACACCATAACTACACACCATGACTACACACCATGACTACACACCATGACTATACACCATAACTACACACCATGACTACACACCATGACTACACACCATGACTACACACCATGACTACACAATACCCACCATAACTACACACCATAACTACACACCATGACTACATACCATAACTACACACCATGACTACACACCATGACTACACACCATGACTATACACCATAACTACACACCATGACTACACAATACCCACCATAACTACACACCATAACTACACACCATGACTACACACCATGACTACATACCATAACTACACACCATGACTACATACCATAACTACACACCATGACTACACACCATGACTACACACCATGACTATACACCATAACTACACACCATGACTACACACCATGACTATACACCATGCGGAAACAGTCTGAGAAGTCTCCTCCACTCTGAGCATTATACCCAGAGTTCCACACAGATACAGTACCTGAGTACACAGATACAGTACCTGAGTACACAGATACAGTACCTGAGTACATAGATGCAGTACCTGAGTACATAGATGCAGTACCTCAGTACATAGATGCAGTACCTGAGTACACAGATGCAGTACCTCAGTACATAGATGCAGTACCTGAGTACATAGATGCAGTACCTCGGTACATAGATGCAGTACCTCAGTACATAGATGCAGTACCTCAGTACATAGATGCAGTACCTCAGTACATAGATGCAGTACCTCAGTACATAGATGCAGTACCTGAGTACATAGATGCAGTACCTGAGTACATAGATGCAGTACCTGAGTACATAGATGCAGTTCCTGAGTACATAGATGCAGTACCTGAGTACATAGATGCAGTACCTGTGTACATAGATGCAGTACCTGTGTACACAGATGTAGTACCTGAGTACACAGATGCAGTACCTGTGTACATATATGTAGTACCTGTGTACATAGATGTAGTACCTGAGTACATAGATGTAATACCTGTGTACACAGATGCAGTACCTGTGTACATAGATGTAGTACCTGAGTACTAAGTGGATCCCAGAGAGACAGAGGACTCTGAACTGTTGGGAGCCAGTTTACAGGATGGAACCATGAGAACATATGGATGGAACCCTGAGAACACATGGACGGCCATGGTAGAACCATGCAGGCTTAGAACAGGCCTGCACCTTAAAACCACAAAAAACGTTTCTATTACAATTAATGACGAAAAATGCTAATTCCAACATCCTTTGTCCAGGCAGGTCGGTCTGGTACTGCTGGTATAATGGGGGTTTGATATTCCACAAATACGATCTTCAGTCTTGTAAACCTTTCTGGGTGAAGCCTACAGACTACCTTATATTACTCTACTAATGTGGGTTAAAGTAGGCTACGTATAAACATAAAAAACAATGACGTGTTATCAAAACATTGCAAAGCCTTCAGACATACAGTCCATCAGACCGCCAGACACACCCCCTTAAGATCTCTACATCCCTGCAAGCAGCGACTGCATGAACCGACTATTGATCTGCTTCGTCTTATTATGATCTATTATTAGCTTATTAGTATCTTATTATTAGCTTATTATTCTCTTTCCATTACGTCATTAAGCAGCCAGTCCTGAATACACAGGAAAGAGATCCTGCATGTTAGTGAGCTGATGTCAGCTGCATCTGATCCGACACACATGATGTCTCCATCATCACACAGCTTCACATGCTGCTGGATCACTGGACCCACCGTCCCTCACCTTGCTTGACACACTTGAAGCGGACCGGGTCTTTGCAGTGTTTAATCACGGCCAGAACATCCCGGGAGGTGAGACCAGCCACCGGCATGTCGTTGACCTCCAGCAGCAGCTCCTCCTGGGCCAGTTTACCGCTCTGCACCGCTGCTTTACCCGGCTTTACCTCCCCTAAGAAGGGGAACTGACCATGTTCAGCACCGCCCTTCAGCTCGAACCCCAGTTCTCCGTCTTTGCTCCTGCAGATCACCGCTTCATGGACTTTGTTGGTCCAGTGATTTTTCTTCTTGAGGCTTTTGGACATCGTGGGGCGAGTTTTACCAAAAGGAGCCCATCAGACAGCGGATCATCCTGCCCTGGTCCTGAACAGACTATCCGGGTCTATGATCCAGGCAGACTATCCGGGTCTATGATCCAGGCAGACTGTCCGGGTGTATGATCCAGACTGGAAGACCTGCAGTCAGAGAGAGGGACTGTAGACTAAAGAGGATAACCCTTTCTAACGTCTATGAGACTAGCGCAGCACGGTGGAGAGACAAATACTAGAGAATGACCCGGATGTAAAGAGGAGGGGAGATGAAGGTTCTGTGAGGATGGAGGGATGGAGAGAAAGAGGGAAACATAATAAAGCCGCAGATACATGCTCTGTTAATACAGCAGGCTCACATTGATCAGGCTACAATAGCTATTAAAGTGGGAAATGTTATTTTAAGTGTGTTTAATCTATAGGCCAAGAGGATCTGCTAAATGACTAAATGTAAATGTACAGTATGAGTAGGCACACTGGTGTTTCTGCAGACAGGCACATCTGTATTCTGTATTTGTCAGCATATTGTATGTCAGGCTCTGAAGTAGGAGAGACTATAATAACCACTACTTAGTTTAGATAGATTTCAGTCATGTGTGAGTATAACACTCATATTTGGTAGGGGTGTGTGGACATCGGGCTCCTTTAGACCACAAAGGACACGCAGGAATTCATTTGTACAATAGAGATTGTTTTCAGGTTAGCATACAAACTTCAAACAGTCTAATTGGTCTGGTTAGTTAACGGGGTCACATTCCAGCCAAACTACAAAACCTGCAAGAAAAAAATAGATTTTCTTTTCTTTTCATTCCCTCACAAATTCACGATTTGCCATGCTATATATATATAGGCTAATTGGTCCACAGCAATCGTAATTATACGCCAACAATATTCCTAATATTCCATGGTAGATTACTCATAACATGCTGTATAGAATCATTTTACCATTACGTAACATCAGTGATGGAATAAATCTGGCAAAATCATTTTGTTTTTATTTTTTCATTGAAGGAGTTTAAGTGTCCTGCAGTATTAACAGCAGCCCAGAGCAGCTGGTCTAACAGGCCAACATGATGAAGGTCCTCATATTGCAATGAGACATGTTGCCATTCGAAGCAGTGTGTGTGTGTGTGTGTGTGTGTGTGTGTGAGTGTGTGTGTGTGTCATGCCTTCCAGACATCAAAGTGTATTTGGTCGACGATGCCTACAGTCCAAGAAACTCCGTTGTCATTTACAATCTTACACCACTAGATGGCAATGTAACACCTATCAGATACCTTAATTTACCCGATTCGACACAAACCAACATTTTAAAATGTTATCTTGACTTTGTCATGTTATGAATTGTGATTGACTGTGAATCTCAAATACACTGATTTGTTCATAAACATGCGTAAGCCTATAATAAAGGATAACTGCATTTAAAATAGAAAAACACTCCCATGTTAACCCTTAAACAGCCCCCCCCACACACACACAGAGAAACACTATAGACATTGTTATGAAAGATGCCATGGTTTTACCAAAGCAACTTTTATTAGCAAAATAATGGAAATTAGTCCGCTAACATCCCCATCCAATGAGCACAGAGGGGTGGAGCTTAGGGAAACCAGTACAAATAGTGATCAGTAACAGAGCTCCCGGACCCAGGGCAGACCCAGGACAGACCCAGGGACAGACCCAGGGACAGACCCAGGGACAGACCTAGACCCAGGACAGACCCAGGGACAGACCTAGACCCAGGGCAGACCCAGGGACAGACCTCGATCCAGGACAGACCCAGGGACAGACCTAGACCCAGGACAGACCCAGGGACAGATCTAGACCCAGGACAGACCCAGGGACAGACCCAGGGACAGACCCAGGACAGACCCAGGGACAGACCTAGACCCAGGACAGACCCAGGGACAGACCTAGACCCAGGACAGACCCAGTGACAGACCCAGACCCAGAACAGACCCAGGACAGCCCCAGGACAGCCCCAGACACAGGACAGACCCAGGACCTGAGGAGTCTCTCTGCCATGACCACAAATCTGTCATGTGGTCCCTGGATTTTTTGGTCACTTCTTTTAGGTGAGAGACTGAAAGAAGATTCTGCCAGTAGAGTTAGAGTGAGCAAGAGAGAAGAGAGAGTTAGAGTGAGCAAGAGAGAAGAGAGAGAGTTAGAGTGAGCAAGAGAGAAGAGAGAGTGGGCAAGAGAGAAGAGAGAGAGTTAGAGTGAGCAAGAGAGAAGACAGAGTGAGCAAGAGAGAAGACAGAGTGAGCAAGAGAGAAGAGAGTGAGCAAGAGAAGAGAGAGAGAGAGTTAGAGTGAGCAAGAGAGAAGAAAGAGTGAGCAAGAGAGAAGACAGAGTGAGCAAGAGAGAAGAGAGAGAGTGGGCAAGAGAGAAGAGAGAGAGAGTTAGAGTGAGCAAGAGAGAAGACAGAGTGAGCAAGAGAGGGGAGAGAGAGTTAGAGTGAGCAAGAGAGAAGAGAGTCCCTTTGATTTATATTGTGCACACAAACACAATCATGCACACAGACTCATTTACTCACTCAGTCACACTCACACAGTAAATCAGATTCAAAGTGAATTGGTCTATAAAGAGAGTTGGTCTTACTTGGTCTATTCCAGTCCCACAGACAAAAAAATATATATATACTCTGGGATGTCATTACCATGGAAACTACATGTGGTGACGAAGGGGAGGTCAATGACAACATTTCTGAACATCTAACAAGTTAGCTGACAAACACTGCAACTAAAGCATGCAAAGGCACAAGTACCTACAAACTAAACAGAACTGTCCTTTCAGACTGCAATACAAATCAATGCAAAGGCCCCTTCTTTATAAAAAATCACAAAAAGTTAAAAAAAGAAAGAAAAAAATTTTTTTTTTTGGTTTTGTTTTTTAAGATGGTGAAAAATGATCATCCATTCTGACAGTTGTACAAATATTTTACACAAACAATTTTCTACACAGCATTTTAAAAACCCTTTAGAGATCAACATAAGTTAATAAGAAGGTTAAAAGTAACTCTTTCAGATATCCGAGAGATCCTCTTCAGCCACTGAGAGATCACACCTCACCAGACAGCTGGAGCCCTGCGTACACACACACACACACACACACACACACACACACACACACACACACACACACACACACACACACACACACACACACACACACACACACACACACACACACACACACACACACACACACACACACACACACACACACACACACACACACACACACACACACACACACACACACACACACACACACACACACACACATTAG
Organism: Neosalanx taihuensis; assembly: GCA_030340665.1. Lineage (NCBI taxonomy): Eukaryota > Metazoa > Chordata > Actinopteri > Osmeriformes > Salangidae > Neosalanx > Neosalanx taihuensis. Next base: position 20,059,161 of record CM059290.1, read on the forward strand.
ACTGCGATAAGGATGAAACCATACATTAAAATAGTACAGGCCTCAGTTACCTTAGAACAGGCCGCACAGTTACCTTAGAACAGACCGCACAGTTACCTTAGAACAGGCCGCACAGTTACCTTAGAACAGGCCTCAGTTACCTTAGAACAGGCCGCACAGTTACCTTAGAACAGGCCGCACAGTTACCTTAGAACAGGCCGCACAGTTACCTTAGAACAGGCCTCAGTTAACTTAGAACAGGCCTCAGTTACCTTAGAACAGGCTGCACAGTTACGTTAGAACAGGCCTCAGTTACCTTAGAACAGGCCGCACAGTTACCTTAGAACAGGCCTCAGTTACCTTAGAACAGGCTGCACAGTTACCTTAGAACAGGCCTCAGTTACCTTAGAACAGGCCGCACAGTTACCTTAGAACAGGCCGCACAGTTACCTTAGAACAGGCCTCAGTTACCTTAGAACAGGCCGCACAATTACCTTAGAACAGGCCGCACAGTTACCTTAGAACAGGCCTCAGTTACCTTAGAACAGGCCGCACAATTACCTTAGAACAGGCCGCACAGTTACCTTAGAACAGGCCTCAGTTACCTTAGAACAGGCCTCAGTTACCTTAGAACAGGCCGCACAATTACCTTAGAACAGGCCGCACAGTTACCTTAGAACAGGCCTCAGTTACCTTAGAACAGGCCGCACAATTACCTTAGAACAGGCCGCACAGTTACCTTAGAACAGGCCTCAGTTACCTTAGAACAGGCCGCACAATTACCTTAGAACAGGCCGCACAGTTACCTTAGAACAGGCCTCAGTTACCTTAGAACAGGCCGCACAATTACCTTAGAACAGGCCTCAGTTACCTTAGAACAGGCCGCAGTCCTTCAGGTTGTTCTTGATGATGACGTCAGTGACAGCGTCAAAGACAAACTGCACGTTCTTGGTGTCGGTGGCGCAGGTGAAGTGGGTGTAGATCTCCTTGGTGTCCTTCCGCTTGTTCAGGTCCTCAAATTGACACTGGATGTAGGCCGCTGCCTCCTCATAGGTGTTGGAGCCTGAGGGGTTTGGGAGAGGGCAGGAGAGTCAGGGGGGGCAGGAGAGTCAGGGGGGGGGCAGGAGAGTCAGGGGGGGGGCAGAAGAGTGGGGGGGGCAGGAGGGTCAGGGGGGGGGCAGGAGAGTTGGGGGGGGGCAGGAGAGTCAGGGGGGGCAGGAGAGTCAGGGGGGGCAGGAGAGTCAGGGGGGGGCAGGAGAGTCAGGGGGGCAGGAGGGTCAGGGGGGGGGCAGGAGAGTTGGGGGGGGCAGGAGAGTCAGGGGGGGCAGGAGAGTCAGGGGAGGCAGGAGAGTCAGGGGGGGCAGGAGGGTCGGGGGGGGGCAGGAGAGTCAGGGGGGGCAGGAGAGTCAGGGGGGGGGGCAGGAGAGTCAGGGGAGGGCAGGAGAGTCAGGGGGGGCAGGAGGGTCAGGGGAGGGCAGGAGAGTCAGGGGGGGCAGGAGGGTCAGGGGGGGCAGGAGGGTCAGGAGGGTCAGGGGAGGGCAGGAGGGTCAGGAGGGTCAGGGGAGGGCAGGAGGGTCAGGTGAGGGCAGGAGGGTCAGGGGGGGCAGGAGGGTCAGGGGAGGGCAGGAGGGTCAGGGGAGGGCAGGAGGGTCAGGGGGGTCAGGAGGGTCAGGGGAGGGCAGGAGGGTCAGGAGGGTCAGGGGAGGGCAGGAGGGTCAGGAGGGTCAGGGGAGGGCAGGAGGGTCAGGGGAGGGCAGGAGGGTCAGGTGAGGGCAGGAGGGTCAGGGGGGGCAGGAGGGTCAGGGGAGGGCAGGAGGGTCAGGGGAGGGCAGGAGGGTCAGGAGGGTCAGGGGAGGGCAGGAGGGTCAGGTGAGGGCAGGAGGGTCAGGGGGGGCAGGAGGGTCAGGGGAGGGCAGGAGGGTCAGGGGAGGGCAGGAGGGTCAGGGGGGTCAGGAGGGTCAGGGGAGGGCAGGAGGGTCAGGAGGGTCAGGGGAGGGCAGGAGGGTCAGGAGGGTCAGGGGAGGGCAGGAGGGTCAGGGGAGGGCAGGAGGGTCAGGTGAGGGCAGGAGGGTCAGGGGGGGCAGGAGGGTCAGGGGAGGGCAGGAGGGTCAGGGGAGGGCAGGAGGGTCAGGAGGGTCAGGGGAGGGCAGGAGGGTCAGGGGAGGGCAGGAGGGTCAGGGGAGATGGGGGGAGGGCAGGAGGGTCAGGGGAGATGGGGGGAGGGCAGGAGGGTTAAACTGTTGTACTAAACTATGGGTTAGGGTTAGTCTTCTATTAAGTTGCTTTTTCTCTTTGGCCTTGGAAACTTGATTTTGACATTTCTTTCTTAATTTGTTGTTTTATGTATTTGTATCTTCTACACTCCACTTTGGTATACTGTTCGTTTGTCTTACAGCGCTCTATACAGTTTGATTGATTGATATGTTTGAGCAATTTGTGTGTGCACAATATGTGTGTGTGTGTAGGTGCACACTATGTGTATGTGTATATGTGCACTGTGTGTGTGTGTGTGTTTGGGTGTGTGTGGTCATCTCACCTGCATACTCGGGGTAGCAGATGGTGAGGGGGCTCTTCTTGATCTTCTCCTCAAACAGATCCTTCTTGTTGAGGAAGAGGATGATGGATGTGTCTGTGAACCACTTGTTGTTGCAGATGGAATCAAAGAGCTTCATGCTCTCATGCATTCGATTCTGGAGATGAGAGAGATTTTAGGCTTCAGCCGGTTCCTCAGAGGGAGGGGGGAGGAAGGAGGGGGATGGTTACTCAAGGAGAGGAGAAAGGGGAGAGGAAAGAGGGGAGGACAGCCAAAGTGCAGGAGGGAAGAGAGGCTGAGGAGGAAGGACTCACCATCTCCTCATCCTCAGCCAACACCAGGTCATAGTCACTCAGCGCCACACAGAAAATGATGGCCGTCACACCCTCAAAGCAGTGGATCCACTTCTTCCTCTCTGACCTCTGACCTCCCACGTCAAACATCCTAGAGGACACACACACACACATATATATAACTATGCTAATACGATACTATTCCAACACACTGCAGCCAGGAAGCTAGCCAGCAGCTGACTCTAGACCAGTCAGACTTTAGACAGAAGTGTGATCAAGAGAAGCTAACTTGAAGTGCAGGTCCTTAAAGGTGAAGTGTGTCTCCACGATGCCGGTGGTCTTGACACGAGTGCGCAGGACGTCTTGCTGTGTTGGAACATAGGAGCCATGGGATATCCTGTCCAGGTCATTCAGGTAGCTGACAGACACACAAATGAAACCCTGAAACCTTTTACATCTGCATTGTTTCAACATTAGTGTTTGTGAATAAATCCCCAGATCCTCACTATGCTGCAGAGTCATTCAGCTGGTACTCTCTAGATCGTCCGAAGCAGGCCTGGACGCCTCCGTCCTTCCACAAGCGATGGATGACCCCCGCCAGCTCACCAGTCATGAAGCCCTCCTCTGCTGACCCAGCCAGGACAAACAGCTGCCGGGCATCATCCTGGAGAACATGTGACTGGTTAGGCACTGGACAGGTGACACACCTGTACACCATGAGCCCTGTTCCACCATACACACTCCTCCTCCCTGGTCCAGGGTCACACCCCTCCTCCCTGGTCCAAGGTCACACCCCTCCTCCCTGGTCCAAGGTCACACCCCTCCTCCCTGGTCCAGGGTCACACCCCTCCTCCCTGGTCCAGGGTCACACCCCTCCTCCCTGGTCCAGGGTCACACCCCTCCTCCCTGGTCCAGGGTCACACCCCTCCTCCCTGGTCCAGGGTCACACCCCTCCTCCCTGGTCCAGGGTCACACCCCTCCTCCCTGGTCCAGGGTCACACCCTCCCCAGTACTCACAGCTCGTGCTGCATCAGAGAAGTCGATCTTGAGGCGTCCCATGGCTCTGATGATAGCGATGATGGACTGGATGGTGTTGCTGTAGACCACTGCCTTGTACTGTTTACATTCTTCCTCTGAATAACCTGCCTCATGGATGATCCTAGGAGGAACAGGTGGAAAGAGAAAAAAGGAGACAGAAAGAGAAATCAAGAATGACATCAAGAGAGGTAGATGGGAAGAATAGAGGAAGAGTGAGAGCAAGTCCAACATTGAGAGAGAGAAATGGACAGAGAGAGAAAGAGAGAAAAAGAGAGACCCAGGAAGGGAGATGCAAGGATTACAGAGATGCCAGAAGAACACTGTACAGGTGCAGTCATGTGACCTTCACAGGTGCAGACTTACTTCATCTGTTTGACGATGGTACTCTTCCCAGACTCCCCAGCACCTGGAGAGCAGGAAGACACAACAGGGGCTGATAAGAGGAGGAAGAGGAACCTTCCTTCCCACAGAAGGAGAGCCAGGCCTCATACAACGCCTACTGTGGCTAGAGCCATCAGTCTAGGGAACAAACTTCATGAGGATACAGAACACTGTCAGTATAATCATCTCATGGGTGTAGACATCTCTGACCCTGGACTGTAATTGGATCAATGGATTAATCAACTGGATCCTTCAGGCAATACGATTACAGATAAGACAGTTAGCGGATTTATTTTACCCAGTCCCCCACTGTGCTGTCTGCTGTACCTCACACACTCCCCACTGTCAGCTCTACCTAACATAGTCCCCACCGTCTGCTGTACCTCACACAGTCCCCACTGTCTGCTGTACCTCACACACTCCCCACTGTCTGCTGTACCTCACACACTCCCCACTGTCTGCTGTACCTCACACACTCCCCACTGTCAGCTCTACCTCACACACTCCCCACTGTCTGCTGTACCTCACACACTCCCCACTGTCTGCTGTACCTCACACACTCCCCACTGTCAGCTCTACCTCACACACTCCCCACTGTCTGCTGTACCTCACACACTCCCCACTGTCAGCTCTACCTCACACACTCCCCACTGTCTGCTGTACCTCAAACACTCCCCACTGTCTGCTGTACCTCACACACTCCCCACTGTCTGCTGTACCTCACACACTCCCCACTGTCTGCTGTACCTCACACACTCCCCACTGTCTGCTGTACCTCACACTCCCCACTGTCAGCTCTACCTCACACACTCCCCACTGTCAGCTCTACCTCACACACTCCCCACTGTCTGCTGTACCTCACACACTCCCCACTGTCTGCTGTACCTCACACACTCCCCACTGTCAGCTGTACCTCACACACTCCCCACTGTCTGCTGTACCTCACACACTCCCCACTGTCTGCTGTACCTCACACACTCCCCACTGTCAGCTCTACCTCACACACTCCCCACTGTCAGCTCTACCTCACACACTCCCCACTGTCTGCTGTACCTCACACACTCCCCACTGTCTGCTGTACCTCACACACTCCCCACTGTCTGCTGTACCTCATACACTCCCCACTGTCACCTGTACCTCACAAACTGTCAGCTGTACCTCACACTAACATGACCTCTCTATCAGGCAGTCCTGCGTAGCTACAGCAGTCTCTCAGGATCAGCTCACCTGAGATCATCTCACCTGAGATCACAGCAATTTAATTACCTGCTCTTGTGCAGGGCCCATGGCGTCTCTGGGGAGGAACTCCCTGTTCCCCTAATGACAGACTCTGCTGCTACACACTACAGTCACCTCATGTGTGAACAGGTAACAACACTGCCTAACACACTGCAGGTGAGATGGAGAACTTGGAGGAGTCTAAAGGTGTGAATACTGGGAGACAAAAGGCAGATTAAGAATATACTGGAATCAGTTCTGACAGGTGGGAAGCTGGAGTATGTGAGAGTGATGAACATGGTCTGAATAGAAGATGCTAAGGTGATGCATGTTAACCCTGACTGTAGGCCCAGACCATGTCAGGTGATCTGACTGTAGGCCCAGACCATGTCAGGTGATCTGACTGTAGGCCCAGACCATGTCAGGCGATCTGACTGTAGGCCCAGACCATGTCAGGCGATCTGACTGTAGGCCCAGACCATGTCAGGCGATCTGACTGTAGGCCCAGACCATGTCAGGTGATCTGACTGTAGGCCCAGACCATGTCAGGCGATCTGACTGTAGGCCCAGACCATGTCAGGTGATCTGACTGTAGGCCCAGACCATGTCAGGCGATCTGACTGTAGGCCCAGACCATGTCAGGCGATCTGACTGTAGGCCCAGACCATGCCTATGTCAAGCTGCAGATCTGGAGACACGCCCTCAACTCTGGGACATGGGTGGGGACCAGAGTGCACTCAGATTCAGACTCATTCATACTGAGAGAAGCTCTCAATCAGAGCAGGTGCTAATGGAAGATGATGTAGAAAATAACCTTGAAAAATAAAATCAGGCTCTTTGAAATGAGGCGTGTTGAAGCTCTATGGGGCTGTGAGCACAGGGAGCTGCTCTAAAACACAGGGAGCTGCTCTAAAACACAGGGAGCTGCTCTAAAACACAGGGAGCTGCTCTAAAACACAAGGAGCTGCTCTAAAACACAGGGAGCTGCTCTAAGACACAGGGAGCTGCTCTAACACAGGGAGCTGCTCTAAAACACAGGGAGCTGCTCTAAGACACAGGGAGCTGCTCTAAAACACAGGGAGCTGCTCTAAGACACAGGGAGCTGCTCTGAGACACAGGGAGCTGCTCTAAGACACAGGGAGCTGCTCTAAGACACAGGGAGCTGCTCTAAGACATAGGGAGCTGCTCTAAAACACAGGGAGCTGCTCTAAAACACAGGGAGCTGCTCTAAGACACAGGGAACTACTCTGAAACACAGGAAGCTGCTCTAAGACACAGGGAGCTGCTCTAAGACACAGGGAGCAGCTCTAAGACATAGGGAGCTGCTCTAAGACACAGGGAGCTGCTCTAAAACACAGGGAGCTGCTCTAAAACACAGGGAGCTACTCTGAAACACAGGGAGCTGCTCTAAGACACAGGGAGCTGCTCTAAGACACAGCTGCTCACCACAGGTGATCTGAAGGGTCTCTGGCAATTGGGAGAGTTTACCCTGCTCTCGGTAACGTGAACCAGGCATTCTTGGTTGCCAAGCAACCATCTGAAAGCATAGGTCTCAGCTACAGTAACTACCAGAGAGAGAGACAAGTGTGAGAGGAAAGATTATGGGAGGAGAGGTTAGGAGAGGTGGGTGAGAGGAGAGGTTAGGGGGGAGAGGTTAGGAGAGGTGGGTGAGAGGAGAGGTTAGGGGGGAGAGGTTAGGAGAGGTGGGTGAGAGGAGAGGTTAGGGAGGAGAGGTTAGGTGAGAGGAGAGGTTAGGGGGGAGAGGTTAGGAGAGGTGAGTGAGAAGAGAGGTTAGGTGAGAGGAGAGGTTAGGGGAAGGGTGAGAGGAGAGGTTAGGTGAGAGGTTAGGTGAGAGGAGAGGTTAGGGTGAGAGGAGAGGTTAGGTGAGAGGAGAGGTTAGGTGAGGGTGAGAGGTTAGGTGAGGGTGAGAAGAGGTTGGGTGAGAGGAGAGGTTAGGTGAGGGTGAGAAGAGGTTGGGTGAGAGGAGAGGTTAGGTGAGGGTGAGAGGAGAGGTTAGGGAAGGAGGGTGAGAGGAGAGGTTAGGTGAGGGTGAGAGGAGAGGTTAGGTGAGAGGAGAGGTTAGGTGAGAGGAGAGGTTAGGGTGAGAGGAGAGGTTAGGTGAGAGGAGAGGTTAGGTGAGGGTGAGAGGTTAGGTGAGGGTGAGAAGAGGTTGGGTGAGAGGAGAGGTTAGGTGAGGGTGAGAAGAGGTTGGGTGAGAGGAGAGGTTAGGTGAGGGTGAGAGGAGAGGTTAGGGAAGGAGGGTGAGAGGAGAGGTTAGGTGAGGGTGAGAGGAGAGGTTAGGTGAGAGGAGAGGTTAGGTAATGGTGAGAGGAGAGGTTAGGGGAAGGGTGAGAGGTTAGGGAAGGAGGGTGAGAGGAGAGGTTAGGTGAGGGTGAGGTTAGGGAAGGAGGGTGAGAGGAGAGGTTAGGTAAGGGTGATCTTTACAGATTAACTAGTCATCATATTTTTATACTCAGATTTCTAAGTAGGAAGCTATAATTTGGTGAGCAACAACATAAAATGTGTACGTATAGATGAGTAATTTTTTTCGTTAAATAAAGCACATTTAATGCAAATGGAGATCATATATCAACCTAGCCTAGGCTGACATGTAATTTTGCTTGGTAAGTAAGCTAAGGTTAGGCTTCTTTAAGAGAACGTCAGCTAGCCTGGGGTTGGTTCACTAGTCCCATCTCACCATGTAAATACTTGTGATAAATCTGTATTTTGGTCATCTGATAAATATATAAAAAGCCTTTTTTAAAGTTACAAGTTCCCCATTCAACTGAACCATATCACAAATCAAAGCAGAATATAAAAGGAAACTACATTCCTTTGTTCTTTAAGATCCTAGGTTGCTACATGAGTTTAAAACTGTCTTAATTCGTGAAGCTTCATGTTCACCACAGGAACACAGACACTATTTCACAGTTTATTCATGATTTTCCAGTTCTTCTGCTTCTTCTATATTTCTACAGAAAATTTACATGAATAGCTAATAATCGCTAACAGAATTAGCCACAGGTGGAGCGCTAACTGCTAACGTTAATGTTAGCCTGTTAGCTCGTGTTAGCATGTTAGCCTGTTAGCTCCTGTTAGCTCGCGCTAGCGCCAACTTTGCCTGGAAGTTTCCATGTTCAAACATAAAATAACGACAATCTACGAAACGGTCCAACAATAAGTATGAAACTAACATGACCACACTTGTAGATCTATCTTGTCTGGTAGTATAATAGTGGTAATATAATATGTGTTTAAATGACCCAGGCGGCTCCTCACCTAGCAGCAGCAGCTTCACCTCCCGGGCTGCCTTCTCTCCATCGTCCCGCAGATTCCGGTCGATCATCTTACTTCGCTCCTGCGCCGCTTTATCATCGGTGCTCAGAGTACAGCCCATCTTCACACACTTCCAGAGGAGACTTCAGATTAAAACAAATGAATAGGATGCACCAACATGCAGACCCTAACCCTAACCCAGGAGGAGGAGGTGAGTCTGCAGGAGGAGGAGGTCAGTCTGCCCGGACAGTCTAACACGCCCTGGCTTTAGCAGCAAGACTTCTAATAAACTCAATGATTAATCTTTTTTAAAGCCTAGTTCCTTCTCTCAGTTGTTGTTTTCTTTAATCTGATACTATAGAGCGCATATAGACCGCAGCAAGTCTTAAATCCTTGATTCCCTGATTAGAACCAGATCAATGTTCCTCCACCTTCTTCATGAAACCGAGTGAATGTTTCCTGCTCCTCCTTACGTGTGCGCATGCGGGTGATCCACCCAGTCCTGTCCGTAAAAAAAGGCTGAGAGGCAGAAAGCACATTTAAACGATGAATGCAGATCATGTGTAGCCTAACTAGTGAACGTCACATGTTGAGTTCCATTCATATAATAAACCTGTGTTTCTGCTGCTGATCCAGTCCAGTGAAGAAAAGACACTGGAGGGTAAAGTAGATACAGAAGGACATTAGTTACATGATATTGATTTCTGATTGGATCTGGTATAGTTTACATAAGTGTCATGACCCCATCATTGGCTCTTCAACCACATCCAGGAGCATTAGACTTTCAAATACTGGTGTCCTGTCGGGGCCACACCTGGACGGGGCCACACCTGGACGGGGCCACACCTGGACGGGGCCATACCTGGACGGGGCCACACCTGGACGGGGCCACACCTGGACGGGGCCACACCTGGACGGGGCCACACCTGGACGGGGCCACACCTGGACGGGGCCACACCTGGGCAGGGCCACACCTGGGCGGGGCCACAACACAAACACGTTAAGGACACATCCTCCATCCAAGCTGTAGCCTGTGGAAGTTCCACCTGAGGTTTAATAGCAAAGTGTGGCCATGAGGCTTGGGGTTATACAGGAGGACATCAGTGGTCAAAATAGTCCTTCATACTTTACATGCTATTTCCATTCCAGATGGCCCTGCCATGCAAACTAGAGAGATGATATTTCCAAACTGATCTCAGGGATGGATTTCCTTACCTGCAGGGAGGATGTTTACACAGTCAGAAAGAGTCATTACACATAGACATTATAATCTAACACAAAAGTAAAAAAGGATTGAAGTGAGTTCTACACACTGAAGTGATGAGTCTTACATCTCATTGTGTAACTTACTGTAGCATTACTAGGGTTACTGTAGTCATATGTTGATAAGGGTCAACATGTGGTGTGATTGTTTGTTCTTGTAAAGACTTGTTCTGTGGATTCTTGATCTTCTGAGAGCTTCTCCTCAGATCTTCTCCTTACTCACTTCTTTCTCTCTCTGATTTACAATTATCAGTAAAAAAAGTCGAGTTGGTGAGATTTTAAACATTAATTTTGTTATATGTTTGCTGTGTAATTTGCTTCATTCATTTGAAATGTTATTCAAATACCTAAATACCTATTTCATTTAACTTTCCTTTGACAATTACAGTAAAATAATAATAATAATAATAATTCCAGTTGGTATTGGCATAATTTGGGTAATGTTAATATATATTGTACACAGTTGACACGCTTCCTTTAAACCATAGGGGAATCGTTTTTTTTTTAGGGTCAAATATTTAACCCACCACAAACACATCTTGGATCAGATAATTTTTGTAGTGTTCTAAAAGTGGAGGGAGGGATGATATGGACACGTGTTTAGTTGTTTTAAAGGTTGCCATGGACACATGTTTAGTTGTTTTAAAGGTTGCCATGGCTCACCTCCATCATGTTGTCTCTATGGACCAAATGATTCTCTGTCACCTCTCATCTTCAAGTGCACCATTAGTGTTGTGTGTGTACTATGAGGTATGTGCATTAGCATCTTGTTTGCACTGTGATCCTAATTAAGATCCTCAAGGAAAGGCCTGCCAAGTGGGACTTATTAGCCTGTGTGTGTGTGTGTGTGTGTGTGTGTGTTTGTCTGTCTGTGTGTTTATATGTGTGTACTGTACACGCTTTCTTGGGGAGCTGGGGAGATCCCATACAGCAGAGCAGCAAGCACAGAGCAGCAGAGCAGCAGGGCTCAGAGCAGCAGAGCAACATGGCTCAGAGCAGCAGAGCAGTAGGGCTCAGAGCAGCAAAGCAGCAGAGCAGCAGGGCTCAGAGCAGCAGTAGGGCTCAGAGCAGCAGAGCTGCATGACTCAGAGCGGCAGAGCAGCAGGGCTCAGAGCAGCAAAGCAGTAGGGCTCAGAGCAGCAGAGCAACATGGCTCAGAGCAGCAGAGCAGTAGGGCTCAGAGCAGCAGAGCAGCAGAGCAACATGGCTCAGAGCAGCAGAGCAGTAGGGCTCAGAGCAGCAGAGCAGCAGAGCAACATGGCTCAGGGCAGCAGAGCAGTAGGGCTCAGAGCAGCAAAGCAGCAGAGCAGTAGGGCTCAGAGCAGCAGTAGGGCTCAGAGCAGCAGAGCAGCAGGGCTCAGAGCAGCAAAGCAGCAGAGCAGCAGGGCTCAGAGCAGCAGAGCAACAGAGCAACATGGCTCAGAGCAGCAGAGCAGTAGGGCTCAGAGCAGCAAAGCAGCAGAGCAGTAGGGCTCAGAGCAGCAGTAGGGCTCAGAGCAGCAGAGCAGCAGGGCTCAGAGCAGCAGAGCAGTAGGGCTCAGAGCAGCAGAGCAGCAGAGCAACATGGCTCAGAGCAGCAGAGCAGTAGGGCTCAGAGCAGCAGAGCAGCAGAGCAACATGGCTCAGAGCAGCAGAGCAGTAGGGCTCAGAGCAGCAGAGCAGCAGGGCTCAGAGCAGCAAAGCAGCAGAGCAGCAGGGCTCAGAGCAGCAGAGCAGCAGGATTCAGAGAAGCAGAGCAGCAGGATTCAGAGAAGCAGAGCAGCAGGGCTCAGAGCAGCAGAGCGGCAGGGCTCAGAGCAGCAGAGTGGCAGGGCTCAGAGCAGCAGAGCAGCAGGGCTCAGAGCAGCAGAGCGGCATGGCTCAGTGCAGCAGAGTGGCAGGGCTCAGAGCAGCAGAGCAGCAGGGCTCAGAGCAGCAGAGTGGCAGGGCTCAGAGCAGCAGAGTGGCAGGGCTCAGAGCAGCAGAGTGGCAGGGCTCAGAGCAGCAGAGTGGCAGGGCTCAGAGCAGCAGAGTGGCAGGGCTGGGGGCTCAGCAGTAGGGGAGTATTGGTTTTGGAGTCAGGTGGGTCAGCGGGTCAAGGTGTTGGGCTCATGATCGGAAGGTTGTGAGTTCGGTTCCTGGCTTTGGCTACATGATGTTGTGTCCTTGGGCAAGGCACTTCACCTTACTTGCCTCAGGGGGAATGTCCCTGTACTTGCTGTAAATCGCTTTAGATAAAAGCGTCTGATAAATAAATGTAAATGTCATATTGAAGCAGTTCTCAGTCATCTCTGGGTCCTGATATGTGGTGAAACACTGCCACCTCCTGGTGGTTGTCTAGTTGTCTAAAAAAGCGGAATACAATGTTTGCTTTACAGTAACTGACTATACCAGCTTGGGTTGATCAGAGTTTCCAGGATATCAACTCTGTTCTGAAGCTGATGTGTTCACCACTGGGTGAACTAATCTTTCATGTTTTTCACTCCATGATTTCAGTTCAGATCCGAGACTTTGCTCTCACTGGCTCAATCATTTGATATGAACAAGCTCAATAGCAGCTGTTATGACCAAAGACCCCCCCTAGGTGGCAGTGGTACATCTGTGTTGTCTGGACCATACAGTGACCTACTTTGTCAGGGTTAACCCTAACCCTAACCCAGTCACACAGGACTTGTACACACAGAACAACACACTCAGTGTATGTTGACACTCAGGAACACTGACTGTAACCATAGACTTGACATAGAGATACACTCCCTAAAATAGTGGATGCGTGGCAACCATACATGCATGCAACATGTACAGGCAGTTCCTGTACAGTAGCCTGTGTACTGTTCATTAATGTATGAACATTGTATCGCTACATGTGAGTACTGTGTTTGTTACATCCACTGTACATGGGTTGTACATGTATTCTGCTTGCAGCAGTAAACTTTCTGCTTATTGTTATTGACCCCACCCCCTACCCCTGTGTACACTTTCTAATCTTTTACCTCACACCCTTACCCTTAACTGTGCTTTGCGAGACTGTGTGCCGTTGATACAAAGGAGTTTCCCTCGGGATCAATAAAGTAATCTGAATCTGAATGAATCTGAATCTGAATCTGAAACCTGTTCAGCTATACTGTAGGACTCTCTGATTGTATTTACATTTACATGTATTCATTTAGCAGATGCTTTTATCCAAAAGGACTTCCAAGAGAACTTTACAAAAGAGCATCAGTCACAGATCATAACATTGTGATAGTCCCCAAACATAGCGGGTTTATAGATTATGAAACATGCATCATGAGAAACCAAACTAGTGCCAAAGGGCAGACCAATGAGAGCATTCAGCCGAACAAGTTACAATCACATGGCATGCATCTCCAACAGGCAATAGTGGACCTGTAGGAAAGCAACAAAAATAACAATGTACCTCACTAAGAGTACCAAACATTCAACGCAGGTTGGGACCGGACTAAAGGGCAACAGGTCAGGGCAGTAGGCTGTAGGAATCCTTCTGACCCTGGGGGAAAGACCACTATTAGGTCCAGCAGATATTCCTATATATCCATATCCTCACATCCTCCCTCCTTGGTCAGCTACGGTTAGTAATATAGTCTGCATGTTAAACCGTATTATAAAGACAATCAGCAAAGATATTCAAATCTAATATACTTGAGCAAATCCCAGTTGAGATCTCAATGATGTAGCCAGGCATGGACAGGAGAATGTGATTGGCTGTTGCTGCTCTCTGTAGTAATTCCATTAGAGGAAGGTCACACCCAGACTGGGGCTGCAGACGTCAGCTGGTGAAGGTCACCATGACACAGTTGAAAAGGTCAGCTGCTTCCTGCAGCAACAGATTCAGGGTGGAGATGCTGTGGCTCACATTACTCAGTGATAGTAGGAGCTGTTTAAAGTATGTGTACTCAAGTTTCAATAGTGATACTGAACTTTGACAGAGAGGATGAGCTGGTTTAGATTCTTCCTGTTTTGCTGTATTTTCTCACAGAGAGCGAACAGAACCATCTGAACCTCTTTCATAGCACAGTTAAGTGTAGACTGGACTTTTAATATTCCACAGTATATTCCACAGTATATTCCACAGTATATTCCACAGTATATTCATCAGCTTGAGGGCAAGGAAGCCATCCAAATAATACAAAATATACCACTTAAAAATAAATATCAAAACTCAAAGTGTTCAAGAACACCAAATATTATTTATTTAAATGATAGGATTCAGGTGGCTGAGCAGTAAACTGGGCTGCTTATCAGAAGGTTGTGAGTCCCTGTGCTGTAAATAGCTCTGGATAAGAGCGTCTGTTAAATAACTACACATTTGTTTAGACAATAGATAAAGATATTTACCAATGGACTTGTTCACTGTCATGAATCCACGGGGTGCACTTGTGTTCCGATCATCCCCTCCTCGTGCACACACCTCCTCGCTCTAGCTCGCTCTTACACAAACACGCGCGCGCACCGTGTTGCAGAGACGCTCAGATCAACCTGCAGCTCGAGACCATGACAGTAATATGGACACAAGTCATTCACACAGTCATTATTCCACGTCAGTAGGAATAAGGTAAGATATTTATTATGTAAATATCTATTTTAGCTTTTAACTTTAACTTGGGTCGAAGTTTGACATTGCGTCATTGACTCTCTTCTCCAAGATTAACTAGCCTATATACAGGTATATATATACATATATATACCTGTATATAAGTGCACATATATATATATATATGTGTGTGTGTATGTGCGTGTATATATAAATTAATTTAGCCTGTTTTTCGTAAGGAGTTTCTGTTTACACCTCATGTCTCTGCTGGTTCTCTGGTGAGAGGAGCTCATGATCTCAGGTGAATCCTGCTGGTTCTCTGGTGAGAGGAGCTCATGATCTCAGGTGAATCCTGCTGGTTCTCTGGTGAGAGGAGCTCATGATCTCAGGTGAATCCTGCTGGTTCTCTGGTGAGAGGAGCTCATGATCTCAGGTGAATCCTGCTGGTTCTCTGGTGAGAGGAGCTCATGATCTCAGGTGAATCCTGCTGGTTCTCTGGTGAGAGGAGCTCATGATCTCAGGTGAATCCTGCTGGTTCTGTTGCAACACAATGTTCCTCAGATTAGATTAGATTAGATTTGAATGTCATTACACAGGTACAAGTACAGGGTAGCGAAATACAGTTAGCATCCAACCAGAAGTGCAAAACAGTTATTACAACAGAATATAATAAGTATAAGTATACTCAGAATATACACAGTATGAACAGTATAATCCGAATATACAGGGTATGTACAGATTAAAGTGATTTAAGACAAATGTACAGCTGTAACATAACAGTATATCACAGAATTTACAGAGTTGCATGTATCAGGCAGACTTCTCTGGGTTATCATGTTTAACTATCCCAGCCTCTGGCTTGTTTTATGGATCATATATCCACAACTAAAGACTCCCAGTGTGCATCATCTCCTCCAGGTGACTGTATTACCTTACACACAGGAAAGATGATGACATCACCTAACACACTGCTCAAATTAAATGATATTGATAGTAAATGACATAGACTACTGGACATCCAGAAATATGAATGTAGTTGTGCTAATATAGTGCAGTAATTGTTATTCCTGTCTGTGATTGGGCAGGTCTGATGTGCCAGTTCACTTCTCTGGTATCTGTTCTCCAGGATTCCCCCAGAAATGTACCGTCTGTTTGCTGTCTGTTTGCTCTCTGTTTACTGTCTGTTTGCTGTCTGGATGTTCACAGGGGAAATTTGATTTCAGACAGACTCCTCCATGAAAATTCTGCATTGAAAATTTGATTATGTTTCCTTGTCTCATTAAGTCTCCTACTGTTCTTCAGGCTACAGCGATGGAGATACCCTCCTCTATAGTGTCCTCTGTCCCCCCTCCTCTGTCCCCCCTCCTCTATAGTGTCCTCTGTCCCCCCTCCTCTGTCCCCCCTCCTCTATAGTGTCCTCTGTCCCCCCTCCTCTGTCCCCCCTCCTCTACAGTGTCCTCTGTCCCCCCTCCTCTATAGTGTCCTCTGTCCCCCCTCCTCTGTCCCCCCTCCTCTATAGTGTCCTCAGTCCCCCCTCCTCTATAGTGCCCCCTGTCCCCTCTCCTCTATAGTGTCCTCTGTCCCCCCTCCTCTATAGTGTCCTCTGTCCCCCCTCCTCTGTCCCCCCTCCTCTATAGTGTCCTCTGTCCCCCCTCCTCTGTCCCCCCTCCTCTGTCCCCCCTCCTCTATAGTGTCCTCTGTCCCCCCTCCTCTGTCCCCCCTCCTCTATACTGTTCTCTGTCCCCCCTCCTCTGTCCCCCCTCCTCTATACTGTTCTCTGTCCCCCCTCCTCTATAGTGTTCTCTGTCCCCCCTCCTCTATAGTGTCCTCTGTCCCCCCTCCTCTGTCCCCCCTCCTCTGTCCCCCCTCCTCTATAGTGTCCTCTGTCCCCCCTCCTCTGTCCCCCCTCCTCTATACTGTTCTCTGTCCCCCCTCCTCTATAGTGTCCTCTGTCCCCCCTCCTCTGTCCCCCCTCCTCTATAGTGTCCTCTGTCCCCCCTCCTCTGTCCCCCCTCCTCTATAGTGTCCTCTGTCCCCCCTCCTCTGTCCCCCTCCTCTGTCCCCCCTCCTCTATACTGTTCTCTGCCCCCCCTCCTCTATAGTGTCCTCTGTCCTCCCTCCTCTATAGTGTCCTCTGTCCCCCCTCCTCTATAGTGTCCTCAGTCCCCCCTCCTCTATAGTGCCCCCTGTCCCCTCTCCTCTATAGTGTCCTCTGTCCCCCCTCCTCTATAGTGTCCTCTGTCCCCCCTCCTTTATAGTGTCCTCTGTCCCCTCTCCTCTATAGTGTCCTCTGTCCCCCCTCCTCTGTCCCCCCTCCTCTATAGTGTCCTCTGTCCCCCCTCCTCTATAATGTCCTCTGTCCCCCCTCCTCTATAGTGTCCTCTGTCCCCCCTCCTTTATAGTGTCCTCTGTCCCCTCTCCTCTATAGTGTCCTCTGTCCCCCCTCCTCTGTCCCCCCTCCTCTATAGTGTCCTCTGTCCCCCCTCCTCTATAATGTCCTCTGTCCCCCCTCCTCTATAGTGTCCTCTGTCCCCCCTCCTTTGTAGTGTCCTCTGTCCCCCCCTCCTCTTTAGTGTCCTCAGTCTCCATGTCTCCCAATCTCTCTGTCTCTGTCTCTCTCTCTCTATGTCTCCCTGTCTCTTTCTGTTTCTTTCTCCACTCCCTCTCTCCATCCTTTCTACCTCTTTTCCTCCTCCCCCATTCTCTGTCTCTTGCCTCACATCTCTCCTCTTCCCCTTCTCTTATCCTCCCCCCTCATCCCTCTCTCTCTCTTGGTCTGCTCCCAGCACAGTTCTAGTACCATGTTGTCAGGCTGGTTCTGCCCCACCTGCTACCTGAGTTGCCAGGCTGCTGGCTGCCTGTATTTCTTCCTGTACTTCTCTGTGCTTCACTCCTGTGGTGGGGCCAAAGCACAGAAGGTTGTGAAATGTCCCACTTCCCCTTCTTAGAAGATCATGGCAACCAGTAGTGAATATCCCAGGCTGGTGGCAGAACTTTCATTAGAGCAGGGAGTCTGTGTATGGACACAGTACAGAACCATGTCAGACACTGATTACCTTATTATTATAAACACACACAAGCACACACGGCTAGTAAACATACCCACTCTCTTTCGCTTTCTCTCTATCATTCACTCTTTATGTCTCCTAATCACACACACATACACACACAAACACTCTCACCTGCACACACACTCCAAGGTGTGGCACAGATAGCCAGGTTATCGCTTGGCACTTTGTTGGCACCTCAGTCACACTATTTGATTGAATGTCACAGGTAACAGGTCACCCCAGGGGGTCAGTGTGACGCAGACACATGGATGAGGGGAGGAGACGGGGGGGGGGGGGGGGGGGGGGCAGGCAGCCCAGCTCAAGAAGAAGGGGGGGGGTTGTCTAGACACAGTGTCATGCAGGAGGGCTCTTCAGGCCAGTTAACCACATGTCCCTGGAAAGGGATAAGGTGCTGGATGAACTGCCAATTCCTTGTCTGAACTCCCGAACTGAATCCCAGACTCACTGCTGATCTAAAGTGAACTCTTACTAGGCTGTTTGGGTGGATCATGATTTGGTTACGAGGGCAGAAGGCTCTCTGGTTCTTGGACTGTCAACCATGCCACCTATAGTTATGTCATAGATACATGGTTATGCTTTGTGAATATAGTATTAACACAAACATACACACAAGCATGTAACATGAACAGTTACATACAAGACAGAAGAGGCTTTGCTACAGTAAACAGTCACAATGTGGTTCAGAGGACCAGTTCATTGGTAATAAGGTTTGATTCAGCTAAGCACAGAGGAAGCTGCCTTCAGGTATGATGTTATCACCCAAGCTAATGGACAATCAGCAATACAAAACCCAGGAGACTCTTTCTCAGTGTCTCCAGAGTGTCTCTCCATTGATTTTCTGATTGGAACAAATGATATAATCTTGGGTCTCTGACTAACTATGATGTGAGTTATTGGTGCTTCTCAGTCATGTGTCTGCTACTAGTTCAGTGTGGCCCTCTAGTAGCAGAGCTGCTGTGTGTTTACTTGTTGTCAGGTAATGTGTGTGTGTGTGTGTTCAGTGAACAGGCTGAAGGAACAGCAACAGATGTATTGGTCATCTCCACTTCTTATTGGGCCGGAAAGCAAGGCTGCCTCTGATAACCAATCTGAGGAGAGGATCTGTGTATCAGAGTGATGTGTGTATCAGAGTGATGTGTGTATCAGAGTGATGTGTGTAACAGAGTGATGTGTGCATCAGAGTGATGTGTGTAACAGAGTGATGTGTGTATCAGAGTGATGTGTGTATCAGAGTGATGTGTGGATCAGAGTGATGTGTGTATCAGAGTGATGTGTGTAACAGAGTGATGTGTGTAACAGAGTGATGTGTGTATCAGAGTGATGTATGTATCAGAGTGATGTGTGTAACAGAGTGATGTGTGTATCAGAGTGATGTGTGTATCAGAGTGATGTGTGGATCAGAGTGATGTGTGGATCAGAGTGATGTATGTATCAGAGTGATGTGTGTATCAGAGTGATGTGTGCATCAGAGTGATGTGTGTAACAGAGTGATGTGTGTATCAGAGTGATGTGTGTATCAGAGTGATGTGTGGATCAGAGTGATGTGTGTATCAGAGTGATGTGTGTAACAGAGTGATGTGTGTAACAGAGTGATGTGTGTATCAGAGTGATGTATGTATCAGAGTGATGTGTGTAACAGAGTGATGTGTGTATCAGAGTGATGTGTGTATCAGAGTGATGTGTGTAACAGAGTGATGTGTGGATCAGAGTGATGTGTGTATCAGAGTGATGTGTGTAACAGAGTGATGTGTGTATCAGAGTGATGTGTGTATCAGAGTGATGTGTGTAACAGAGTGATGTGTGGATCAGAGGAATGTATGTATCATCCCCACCAGTCAGAAACCAGTTCTGGAAGTTCCTGGTATCTCACTGGGTAAGAATGACCCCTGAGGTTAACTATCGATAAGCCATCAACACAGTGGCCCTGCTGGGATAATTAATGGCCCAAAAAAGTATTTATAATGACTCCACCATGGAGTGTTGCCTCGTTAATGGCTGTTTGTGTTTTGTGAAATTGACCCTAAATGACCTGTAATGCAGCAGGTGACCAGAACTTGCAAAAAGGCTCGTCTCTGTGATGGAGTCTGGCCTGGCTACATAATGTGACCTATCAGGGTATATCCTGTCCTGGCTGGTGCTTACAGGTCATTGTATTGTCAGGAGCCTTAACTTCCTGTCTGGGAGGTGACATATCTATCTCTGCTGAATGTGTGTTCAGGCCCATGCTGTAGAGATAGGCTAGGTTTTAAACACAGCAACTCTTCAGCAGGCATACACAGTGGAAATGACCCAGTGCTGTTTGCCTTCTTGTTTGGGTAAATAGTTCATGTGGATAGAACAGAAGGGAAAATCCCAGTATATTCAAAGTTGTTCATTACTGATAATTGATATGAACATGAGAGACCTACTGTGGGAGGTACTAGAAGTTGACACTGTGGGAAAGGGCTTGTTTGCTCACCTGCTAACACACTCCCAGTATACACATATAGTGTTGACATCAGGCATTACAAAGGAACTAGCTGTTGCTCCATTAAAAGGATAACAAGAGACAGAAAGCACAGGCATCTTCGCGCACACGTGCGCACACACACACACACACACACACTCACAGGCATCCATCCACACACACACACACACACACACACACACACAGACACACACACACACACACACACACACACACACACACACACCCATCTTGTGTCCCTATGAAGACAGTTTTGATATTTGGATTCCCAGGTTGTACCACTGAGCTCTAACTCTTTATGTGCTGTAGTCTCTGAAAGAGAAACAAAGCCATGGAGGTTTTCACCTCCACCCTCTCCAGCAACCTCAGCCGCAGTGTTAATGTGAGCGGAGTGTTCCCCCCAAGTCCCTACACCACGGTGGAGACGGTCCTCATCATCCTGGTGGCTGGGTTCCTCAGCCTGGTCACTGCCACAGGCAACATCCTGGTCATGCTCTCTATCAAGGTTAGTTCAGGATGTTTCTCTACCAGGTGTTTCTGAGGTTTTGTCAGCAGGATCAAAATCTGCGATGTTATAAATGTATAATACCTTGTTTCTGCAGCGCTAATATTCTTTGCCATTCTTTTCCTTTCAGGTAAACAGGAACTTGCAGACCGTCAATAACTATTTCCTGTTTTCCCTGGCTTGTGCTGACCTCATCATCGGCCTGGGCTCCATGAACCTCTACACTCTCTATATCGTTATGGGCCACTGGCCCCTTGGCCCTGTGGTGTGTGACCTGTGGTTGGCTGTGGACTATGTCGTTAGCAATGCGTCCGTCATGAACCTTCTCATCATCAGCTTTGATCGTTACTTCTGTGTGACCAAGCCACTGAGTTACCCAGCAAGGCGCAGCACCAAAATGGCGGGTCTGATGATCGCTGCAGCCTGGGTCCTGTCCTTCATTCTCTGGGCACCCGCCATCTTGTTCTGGCAGTTTGTCGCAGGCGGCCGGACGGTGCCATCAGGCGAGTGCTACATCCAGTTCTTCTCCAACGCTGCTGTGACCTTTGGCACGGCCATCGCAGCGTTCTACCTGCCGGTCGGGATCATGATCGCCCTCTACTGGCGCATCTCCCTAGCAAGTCGCAGCCGTGTGAGGAAGAGCAGCAGAAAGCCCTCAAGAACCAGCCTGGCTGAAGGCCCGTCACAGAGCCAGGATGATGGGGGTGAAGTCCAGCCCAACAACTGCACTGTGACCAGGGATGAGGAAGAGGAGGGTGAAGAAAGACAGAATGAAAGAGAGATGGAGCAACACCAGCTGAATGGCAGAGATCAAAAGCATGTGGAAGGTGTGGAAACTAAAGAAAGCTCCACCAATGACAGCTCAACCACAGTCAGCATACCTGTGTCATCCAATCACAGGGAAGAAGGGAACACCTTCAAGCAGGGACTGAATGGTGACACCAAGCTGAAGCAAGGTCAGAGGTCGACTCAGAACCCAGTTTCTGGATGTGATTCATCTCTCACAGAACCTTCCCAGACTGGACCCAGAACCAAGACAGATTCTGCTCCCGTCAAAGACAAGCACAACCTGCTCACACGGACACTGCTCAAGGTGACCAATCATGATGATTGGGAGATAAACACATGAATTATAGATGGAGGCATGAATCATTTAGGAAGGCTAAACTTTGACATCAATAAACAAGTCATCTACATTTCATTTATTCCTAAAATGTAAGATATATATTTTTTAATGACGATTCCTCCTTTAGGTTACGAATCAGAGGTCAACCAGGAAGGTCAAGAAGAGGGGGACACCATCCAGAGAGAGGAAGGTGACACGCACCATCATGGCTATTCTGGTGGCTTTCGTGGCCACATGGACTCCTTACAACGTGATGGTGCTGATCAACACCTTCTGCTCAGCCTGCATCCCCACCTCTTTATGGACTCTGGGCTACTGGCTCTGCTACATCAACTCCACCATCAACCCTGCCTGCTACGCTCTCTGCAATACAACCTTCAAGAACACTTTTAGACAGCTGCTAGTGTGCCAGTATAGGAACATCCGTACGACACGGTGAGGGGGGGGGGGCAGTTTTGTGTGTAGAGGGGGAGACGGAGACAGGGTAGGGGTGAGGCCTCTACTTGAGGTTGGGGGGGGTGTTCTTTAGATTTCATGTTAGCATTACCCTTCCAAGACAATGCCTTTCCTCTAAAGACTGTTTCAGTGTGTGAATGTTGTGTGCCTACATGCCTCTCTGGTGTCAATGACATGTCTGTGGTTGGTTAAACAGGTGAGACAACAGAGGCTTCAAGTGGCTTTTCGGTCAGTAACTATTGTTGTTGTCATGTTGACACTGTGATAAGTAGTTTAGAAAATACTAAGCAAATATTCCTTTAGTGTAGTAATGCCAATATTAGAATTAACACTTATGTTAAGAATAAATACGTGACAAATGATGCATGTTTATTTTCTGAAAGGTTAAAGCAATTGTAATGGAATATTTTGATGTTCCATAGTTGTACTATCAGATTGTTATAAGTTGTGTTGATGTTTTGAAAATGCATCATATATGCTACACTTCCCCCACAGACAGGACACAGCACAGACTTGTTTATCCTATCAATACAGTTGCGTAAGA
The DNA here is from genome assembly GCA_030340665.1 of Neosalanx taihuensis. Classification (NCBI taxonomy): domain Eukaryota; kingdom Metazoa; phylum Chordata; class Actinopteri; order Osmeriformes; family Salangidae; genus Neosalanx; species Neosalanx taihuensis. Next base: position 20,081,842 of record CM059290.1, read on the forward strand.
CAGAAGGCCTGGGCGACCACCCTCCTTTGAAAGTGCTAATCAACTAGTTTATCCTATCAATACAGTTGCGTAAGACAGAAGACCTGGGCGACCACCCTCCTTTGAAAGTGCTAATCAACTAGTTTATCCTATCAATACAGTTGCGTAAGACAGAAGACCTGGGCGACCACCCTCCTTTGAAAGTGCTAATCAACTAGTTTATCCTATCAATACAGTTGCGTGAGACAAAAGGCCTGGAAGATCACCCTCCTTTGAAAGTGCTAATCAACTGTTGTCAACTGTATTCTATCAATGCCATTGTGTAGACATAAGGTCTGGAAACTCCTCACCCCCCGGCCCTTCCTCCCCTTTGGAACCGCTTCTGACAAGAATGTGGGGAGGGGGAGGGGTTCATAGAGGATAAATGCTTGGCCCACCTGGGCCACTAGGCCGACCCTTCAGACTAAAATCGTGTCTGCAAGGCCAGGTCAGACAAATCTGCTTCTGTGTATCTTGTCTGTCTTCATGTGACATTATTGCAATACCCTGTTTCTTGTTAAAGGTTCAATAAATTTGTAATTAACAAACTTAACAAACTTAGTGTCCTTGCAACGTCCGAAACCAAAAAGTTTCCTTTACAGTTGGGGGCTCGAGTCCGGGAATCCACGTTCGGTCACTTCAGCTGCCGACAGTGGGTTTTGAATCTGCGGTGAGCAAGGATTCTTTTTCGGATTGACGACGTTGTTAGGTCACAAAGGATAACACTTGTTTAGAGGTTATTACCAAAAATTAGTGATTTAACATTCCTAATAAGCGTGGGCGCTGTTAGAAGGTTTGAACCACGTCTTGCCTGGGTGCAGACGTTCTATTAAGTGTGGGCTTATGAAATTATTAATGAAATTATTAATGTTCCTAATATGCGTGGGCGCTGTTAGAAGGTCTTGCGTGGGTGCAGACGTTCCTATTGTGCGTGGGCGCCAGTAGAGGATTTATACCGGTTAATATTCCTAATATGCGTGGGCGCTATTAGAGAGTCAGAGTGCAAAGGCTTCTGCAAGGTTGCAGAAAAAGGTTTCAGAGTGAGAGCGAACCTGAAATAATCCGAGTTTAAATATTTTATACTTCTGTTGTACGAAGTAAACATGGGTTGTGGTCCGAGCAAGGATTCTGATGTTCTGGGTACGCATTCAAGTCCCAATATAAATTACATGAAACTAAATTATGGTCGCAATTGTCTTTTACAACTAAATGTGTGGGTTAGAGATTGTGGGTTTCCAGAAGAAGGATCTTTCTCTAATAGACAACTTAACAAATTAAAAGCGAATCTTACTCTTAAAGAGGAGGAAACTAAAAACTGTGTTTTAAAACGGAACAGATTTAAGCCAGATTGGAGAGCATTTGCAGATTGGAAAGAGGAGTCTGTTTTGCGGGAAAAAGCAACGAGGGGGGGGACTTTTTCACCTGTGTCTCAGTGTCTGAAGGTTCGTGATTCAGACCTCCTCCTGGCTCCGCCTGCCCCCGCACCAGCCGCCGAAACGACTCCAGCACCGCCTCAACCTCCGCTACAAACTCCAATTGCTGAGGGCCAAGATCTCCTGGGTGACCTGTCACAGCTCGTCCAGCCGAAAGGTGTCCAACCTTTGCAGACTACGCTCCACAAAACGGGCACCATGGGCCAGCAGCCAACAGCGCAGAACGCGCCACCCCCAATGCCTGATAATCCACCGGGATATGTTGGACTGTATCCACCGGTTCCTGTGCACTACGAGCAGGATTTCGAACGTCAGGGTGGACAGTCTCCGTACCATACCAGGTCTGGGGTCTCATTTATAAAGGAGTGCGTAGAATTCTTACTAAAAGTGTGCGTACGCCCAAAAGCGTAAATTGGCGTACGCACACAAAAATTCAGATTTATAAAACCGTGCGTACGCACACCTGTAGGCAATGTTCGCTTTATAAATCACAGCTTAACCACAAGTGTGCGTACGTAAAGTATCATTGCACCCCGCCCTGAACACGCCCATTTTTAACCATAAATGGTCAATGCAAAGGACCTCATGAATGCTAATCTAGTATCATTATCATGCATGAACCTGGCAGGTGATTCTTTTTCACGGTGAATCAAGGCAAACAAAAAACAACACTAATGCGACAGCGCCAAGTGGCAGAACCAGAGAAGAAGCGGTAACAACTGCAGAAGTAAATTCCATGTTTAAGTATCTTGCATGGCAATTAAACGAATTCTGATTCTGAAGTGTAATGAGTGTAGTGATTGCGTGAGAGCTTAACAACTGTATTTCCAGTTTTTGACATATGATGATATATGCACAGTATTAAAGAAATATATTTAGTTATACTTTGTGTTCTGTAGTTACATGCATTTCAGCCTCCTACACTGCGGTAAAAGGACAATCTGATTGTGAGACAGACGGCGCTGAATATTGATTACAAATTTGAGTTGCACTGTACAAGATGTGTATGGAACAATTGTCACGAAGTTCAAGCTCAAATAACACTGATGTATTTAATCTTCATTATAATCATAAATTGAGTCAATGTGTGTGAGAACAACAAAATGCATAAATATTACGAGTTATAGCTTCTCCGACTTTTACTTTTTGCAGTATGTGTCTCCAATTCCCACTGTCTCCAAAAAGTGCGTAGGTTTACGGGAGGGTCATAGTTTGCGTGGAGGACTGCACATTCTACCGCCAAGTTTGTTTTTTATAAATCATTGACTTTGCGTGAAAACTGGCGTACGCACATTTTCAGCCCCGTTTTGTGCGTACGCAAGCTTTATAAATGAGACCCCTGGTCACGAATATCAACGTGCGTTTGAAAAGAGCATGCCTCCACCGACACTGTGCATGGCCATGGTAGAGGCGCCTGGCGCTGGGGGAGATACTGTTCTAGTTCAGAGACCGTGGACTTTATCAGATATTAAGGAAGCGATGGTTCATTTGCCGATGCCAGGAGAGGTGGGGGGAAACAGGATGGCGACGGACTTGATTACTTTCTGCAAAGACTTTAGACCGACCACTCACGAGCTAAGACGCCTACTGATGACAAGAATTGGCCCACAATTTTCTAGAATAAGTACGACATGGCCAGATACAGATTTAAGACTTTTAAATCCAGAGTGGAACCATCCCGCCAACGGCGCATATGTTCTGGCTATGGTGGGAATATGTGATCAAATTCGCGCTGCTTTCCCTTTAAACTTGGACATGACGAAAATCAACGGTTGCAAACAAAAGGATGGGGAACTCTGTCAGGAATATTTGACTAGATTAACCACATTGCACAATGCTCATTCAGGAATAGAGGTGCCAACAAACATCAACGTTCCCAAGGTCACCGTGTGGGAAGCACATTTGAGAAACTGTTTCCTAAATGGAATGAACACTGATATTTCAGAAAAAGTTAAGGACATGTGTGTAACATGGGACATCGCTAAACTTGACGTCATCGTAGCTCATGCAAATCACGCGGAAAAACGCCTGAGAGAGGCGAAGAGGAAAGCAACGGAGACGCGAGAAGAAGAGGTTCAGCTGGCCACAATCACAATGTACCAAACTCAGACTAGGGATTCCCACAGAGGAAGAGACTTCCACAGAAATAGGGACTTCCAAAGAGGGAGAGACTCTTACAGACACAGGGCCCAGACAAGGGACTCCCATAGAGAGAGATACGTCCACGACAACAGGGACTACCAGAGAGGAAGAGACTTCCACGAAAGACGAGACTCCTACGGGGAGAGACACTTCTACGGAGACCCTTACAGCGATGGATGGGACGCAGGCGGGCCATTAGGGGGAGGCTGACTCACGGACCAGGACCTGCTACTCAACAAATGGGTGATGTATTTACCGCCACCATATTCTTTATTTTTGAAAGTATGTCAGACCCACTTGTTATAGTGAGTAGATTCGGTCCTTCTTGCTAAGTTGAAATAGATAAGAGTGAGGCCAAATACTTAAAATGAATCCAGGAAGATTTGTGCGTTTAAAACTTGTAGATATGTGTAAAAAGCGAATGACTTGGGGTCATTGTGCGAGAAATAGGCGCAGAGAGAGTCTGGACGATAGATGAAAGAGTTGCTAACCACCTTTTTGCTTAGCTTTTAGTTTAACTGAGAGATGTGTGTATTTTGACTAATCATTGGTTTGGTGGTGGACAAATTGCTAAAAAGTTTGTTGTAAAGCCTAGCCAAATGGTAAATGTAGTTACCGACCAGAACTAATATGAGTTTGAAAGCGACATATCTGATGTATACTTCTAGTTGATGTTTAAGAGTTGAATTTCATTTTTAACCGCTTTTTATTTAGCTGTTATTTTACTCAGATATATGTGTATTGTGATGAATTCTTAGCTTGGTGGTCAATTTTAAAAATCCTAACCAAATTGACAACATGCGGGTTGCCAAACCAGAACTGAGATGGATTTGTGAACGATATATCTGTGATGTATTATTTCCAGTTTACATTTTGTTTTTAGCATTAACAAGTTAGATTGATTCACTGTGCAACTTTGTAGCCTGCTTTCTGAGATTCACAGGACAGAGACGTGAGACAGAGATCACAGAGCCATGACGCCTGACCTAGAACTGGATATTAAGTTTAATTTGTTGTTGTATTCCTTGTTTACGTTCTCTAACTACTCTTCTGATTAACACAGCGATCTCTCCCATGGAAGACAAATTTCCACTTTTACAGCACGAAGATGCTCCAGACAGTAATGATGACATGTTTAATGCTGATCTCTTACAACTTTCATATAACTCATGACTTGCTAGCGCCTGTATGTGTTTTAAAGATTGTCTTACAGGATCATGGAGGACATGCTTTGAAGCGGAGGTCCATACAACAGCCTTCCACTAGAACATTCATTGATGCATTCTATGGTTTTTGTTTAATGAAATTACCTTTAGTAATGTAGTGTGACTGTGTAATATTTCTATGGTGTTGGTAAAAAAAAAAAAAAAATACCGATTGTAATGGAATATTTTGATGTTCCATAGTTGTACTATCAGATTGTTATAAGTTGTGTTGATGTTTTGAAAATGCATCATATATGCTACACTTCCCCTTCAGACTAAAATCGTGTCTGCAAGGCCAGGTCAGACAAATCTGCTTCTGTGTATCTTGTCTGTCTTCATGTGACATTATTGCAATACCCTGTTTCTTGTTAAAGGTTCAATAAATTTGTAATTAACAAACTTAACAAACTTTGTGTCCTTGCAACGTCCGAAACCAAAAAGTTTCCTTCACAGCAATATAATACTTTAACATATCCATGTTCCTCCCTCGTCCCCCATGTCTTATAGCAGCTAGTTTAAACACAGCTGTAACCTTTTCATAAAGTAAATCAAGTTGAATCTAATCTTCATGTGTTAAGAATAAAAAATAGAACCTTCCTGACTCTCCATCATTCAGCTTTGTGCTTATTGAGTTCATTAAAGGTCAAAACAACTTTTTTTTAAACTTCCAGAGTTCTTATTGTTTCCATCATGTTAGATGAGTTGAATGTTCCCACTTTAGTGATAAACACCAACATCAACATCTACATTACATTTAGTCAGTTATCAGACACTCTTATCCAGAGCTACATACAGTAAGTACAGGGACATTCCCCCCTAGGGTGAAGTGGCTTGCCCAAGGACACAACGTCATGTTGGCACAGCCAGGGTTCGTTGATGACAGTATTATTAAACTGATTTGTTATGTTTGGCTATGCATATTCAGGGACTCCACCGGTGGACAGATAGGGAAATATCCTGCCCCCTACTGGCTTCAAAATGTACTTCTAGGTATTTCACTTGTAGATATTTATCAAACTGAATGCAAGGGAAAAAATGTGCTTATTTAACTTTAGGTGTTTAGGTGTTTAAGCGTGTACATGTCTATAAGTGTGTGTATGTGTGTCTGCATGCATGTCTGCTTGTGTGTCTATATTTACATTTACATTTATTCATATATCAGACGCTTTTATCCAAAGCGACTTACAAGAGAGCTTTACAAAAGAGCTTCGGTCACTGAGCATAGCAACATGATAGACCCCAAACAGCAGGTTTATAGATTATGAAACACACATCGTGAGAACTAATAAGTGCCAAGGGAAGAGCTGTAAGAGCTTTTAGCTGAACATTTTACACCTTTAATTTAAGGTGATTCTCCAACTGACAGTAATCTACCTAAGGGACGCGAACAATAAAGCAACAACAATATCGAGTTCCCTTATGGGGATTAACAAATAATTCTGATCAACAACAACAGATGATATTTCTAAGTGCCATTAAATTCTTGGTATAAGTGAGTTTTGAGCCTTTTCTAGAAGGTGAGGAGACTGTTTCTGATGGAGGTGGGGAGTTGATAGGGCTGTGTACATACTCCCCCCATAGTATATATCTCACCCATATACTCTATACTTTTTTACTTATTTATAAGATAGTGCCTACTTTTTATTTATAAACTTTATTTATAAATGTATTTAGTGGGATTTAAGTGGACTCAAGTTCGTAATTCAGAAGGTCACAAGGTCGTGCCAACAAGGTCATGCCAACATAAAAACTCATTCCGATTCTGATGAACCATTTAGTATCAAATGGACATAATAAAGAGTAAAAACATGTGGAAGTGTTGTTTTGAAAAGCTTGATCTAATGTCTTTACCCAACGCAGAGTTGTAAATGAAATTAGAGTATTAACGTTTACAAGCTAGTGAAAGAGATCCAGTTTCACAGGGTTTACAGTCAACAGCCTCGTCAAACCTGTCGCTCTAACGTTGATCCTTTGTGTTCTTCACACAACATATTCAGCTTTATGTGAACTCACACTGATACTTGTGGTAAAATGCAATGTGTTACACAGCAGTCTGTTCCTCCAGACCAAGACAGGTCTAATCTGTTATGTCCTCAAGCAAAAACTCAGACAGAACAACAACGTATAGACAGATATGATGTTGATACTTTCCACACATTGAGATGAGTCCTTTATCTATTGTATGTACCTATATAGTACAGGTGTGCCCTGCTGTTTGAAGTGAACACACAAGAAACAGGTGATGATGGGATGGGAACACCAGTGTTGATGTTATTAGGGAAAGAATGTTGGGAGGTGGACTGTAGGCAGTACCTGTATTCAGAGGTCCACCTCCTCCAGAACCATGATAAAGGCTCAACCTGGTGAGTCATGCTGAGCTCTTCTCGAGGTGATCGGTGGGAAGAGTGAAAGAATGGCGCAGATGGAGCTTCCAAGTCCTGAGAATGAGCTCCCCCTTCCTGCGGTATTCCCAGAGCCTTATGTGGAGGACAGAGGACCAGGAGGGGAGGGAGGACAGGGAGGAGAGGGAGGACAGGGAGGACAGGGAGGAGAGGGAGGACAGGGAGGAGAGGGAGGGGAGGGAGGACAGGGAGGAGAGGGAGGACAGGGAGGACAGGGAGGGGAGGGAGGGGAGGGTAAAAAGCTGGTAGGGGATCCAGAAAGGGCCCCTCAGAAGGATGATGATTCTCTTCAAGAGGCAGAGACACGGACATGCAGCCCAGACCTGCTGAAAATGCTCCATGTTGCAGAGAGCAGGAGGAGCCAGGCTACATCAGGAGAAGCAGAACACACATCCAAAGAAGCTCCAAAGATAGACAGGGTGAGAAAATGTACAAAGTTATTAAGTGTTAACAGTTATGATGTTTGCTGAGGCTGCAGAGACACATGCTAGCAGCTCCTTAAGGTGACCTGAGCTCTTTAAGTAACATCTTGTTTCATATTTTAATCAATTTCACTGAATTCAATGTGACTCTTGTCATACTTACACTGTTAATCATCTCACTGTCTGTGTAGGAATAAGTTACCACTCACAGACCTGCACACACACGTTACAAATGCACATAAAATTTACACTGTGGAAAATGTAGAGTTCCAGTATTTACAATGAGTAAAAGAAACAGTGTAATTCCACAGAGGTTAGAAGGTTTTAAACAGGTTAGTAGAAGCTTGTGTGAAAATGCCCTCCCTCCCTCCCTCCCTCCTACCTGTTCTCACCACAAAGACTCCTTTATCTGCCCCCTCTGCTCTCTCCTCCCCTTCTCTCCTTGTCTCTCTTTGGGCAGCTGAGTTAGAAGGTGAAAGAGGGTGTTTGTGCACATAAACTAACACGGTCAGTCTACAGTTCAGATTGTGGTCTAAGACAGTAGAGGACAGTTGCAGTTTTGGTCACAACAGCATGAAGAAGGTATACAATCTGCTGTCACTCAGCAGGGAGCCTGAAGCCGTACAGGCCATCTGCATCAAGGTACATGATTACTGTAATATTGTTGCCTCTAATGAATGTTAGTTTGAGTGTGTTGCTCAGTGGACATGAGGGGTTTCTGTGGTGGTCCTAGAAGTTGTTTTCGTCAGTTGGATTTTACATTTACCAGACACTCTTCCTCAGAGTGACTTACAGTAATTACAGGGACCTTACCCCTAAGGCAAGTAGGGTGAAGTGCCTTGCCCAAGGACACAATGTCATGTAGCCACAGCCTGGAATCGAACTTGCAACATTGCGATGACTAGCCCAACGCCTAACCGCTGAGTCACGTGACTCCCAAGTTTCCTCTGGGTCATCAAGTTAACTCCAGCCACTATAACCCAGCCAAGTGCTTCAGTGTCCTATTAAGCTGCACTTAATACATAATCTCTATTCAATGTCAAAGCTTTATTCTTTCTCTGGTGTGGATGAGGTTGTTTCTTGACTTTGTCAGCAGGATGCAGCTCGGAGTAAAACAAGGAGTTTATTCATCCAAGTTCACTCAGTTAAATAAGGTTCTTTACAAACAGGCTGGATAACTTGACAAGCCCTGCCCACAATTCTCTACACTGGGGTCTACTAGCCTCTACTAGCCTCTACTCTGGTGTCTGACCTGGCCTCTACTAGCCTCTATTCTGGTGTCTGACCTGGCCTCTACTAGCCTCTACTCTGGTGTCTGACCTGGCCTCTACTAGCCTCTATTCTGGTGTCTGACCTGGCCTTTACTCTGGTGTCTGACCTGGCCTCTTCCAGCCTCTACTCTGGTGTCTGACCTGGCCTCTACTCTGGTGTCTGACCTGGCCTCTACTAGCCTGTCCTCTGGTGTCTGACCTGGCCTCTACTCTGGTGTCTGACCTGGCCTCTACTAGCCTCTATTCTGGTGTCTGACCTGGCCTCTAGTAGCCTCTTATCTGGGCCTCTATCCAACTAGCCTCCTTTAGGATCTATGTCCTATAATCTCAACACAACACTGCAAATCTGAAGTTGCCTGATATGTGTGTGTGTGGGTTATTCTGTGCCTGCCTGTGATGTATGTGTCACCATGGGTGGTGGGAGGAGCTTATTAAGGGATGGGACTCAAGGCTTTCCAATCAGGTGCTTAAGTTCCTGCATCTAACTTTGCTAGTAGAAACCTTTCTGAGGCATACTTGGCATATCTGACATTAAGAGAACAGAGCAGAGAGAAAGAGAAGCGGTCAAACTGAAGAGGAGACAGAAAACCAGGGTAGAACATGTCCAGGTGGGCTTCTTCCAACAGCCCAGCCTTCCAGACGCCTCCCTGGATGGTGAGAAAGAGTTGGAGCGATGAAGGACTGATGGGTAGAGACTGGTGAAGTGTACTTGAGGAAGAGAAGATGGGAGATCTTTTGAGATGGTGTCTCTAATTTCAATTAAAGCTGTATCATTTAAGCCATGAGCCACAATTCCTTATTTTTCTCTTTTTTGTATTTCTGTCATTTGTTGTTCCTTCAGCAGCTCCAGCTGACTGACCCAAAGAATGAGTTCAACAAACGTCCCATCAAGATGGTCCACCGCTCACTTTCCCGCTCGCTGTCCCACTCCTCCATTGACAGCCACAGTTCAGGTACACACACATATAGACTCACATACAAACACACTCAGCAGCAGATTAATCCTGGAGCCACCTTTCTTACTCTTGCCCTGTCAATCAAACATTTAAGAAATCAGAACTACAGAGGAATGGAAAACATAATAAGATCTTAATCGGCCTTCAGACCTGCTGATCCTGGTCTCGGGTTTTGCTACAAAAAAAGAGAGAAAATGGGAAATGGGGAGCGAGAGGGAGGTGATCTAGCCATACCCAGCATGAGGTCTGAAACATTGAGTCAGTAATCTAGCCATACCCAGCATGAGGTCTGAAACATTGAGTCAGTAATCTAGCCATACCCAGCATGAGGTCTGAAACATTGAGTCAGTAATCTAGCCATACCCAGCATGGGGTCTGAAACATTGAGTCAGTAATCTAGCCATACCCAGCATGAGGTCTGAAACATTGAGTCAGTAATCTAGCCATACCCAGCATGAGGTCTGAAACATTGAGTCAGTAATCTAGCCATACCCAGCATGAGGTCTGAAACATTGAGTCAGTAATCTAGCCATACCCAGCATGAGGTCTGAAACATTGAGTCAGTAATCTAGCCATACCCAGCATGGGGTCTGAAACATTGAGTCAGTAATCTAGCCATACCCAGCATGAGGTCTGAAACATTGAGTCAGTAATCTAGCCATACCCAGCATGGGGTCTGAAACATTGAGTCAGTAATCTAGCCATACCCAGCATGGGGTCTGAAACATTGAGTCAGTAATCTAGCCATACCCAGCATGGGGTCTGAAACATTGAGTCAGATAAACAAGTCTGAAGTTGGATATTATCCTGTAACAAATCTCCCAAATACCATAAACAACATGGTACATGTTGTCATCATTCAGTTCCCCTCTATCTCCCAGCCTACACAGAGAGTTCTGAGGAGGAGGAGGTCGCCCCCAGGGGGCGCCAGCAGAAGAACACCCAAGGGTTCTCAGACTTCTGCGTCAAAAACATCCAACAGGCTGACTTTGGGCGCAGGGAGATAGACATTGCAGAACAAGGTGAGACTGAGACAAGATGAGACTGAGACAAGATGAGACTGAGACAAGATGAGACTGAGACAAGGAGAGACTGAGACAAGGTGACACTGAGACAAGGTGACACTGAGACAAGGTGACACTGAGACAGGGTGAGACTGAGACAAGGTGACACTGAGACAAGGTGACACTGAGACAAGGTGAGACTGAGACAAGGTGACACTGAGACAAGGTGACACTGAGACAGGGTGAGACTGAGACACTGCAGAGCAAAGTGAGGCTGATAACTCAAAGATTGCATGAGGATTCTCATCACATCTTTTTGAATGTAGTCATGCAATGAGAACTTACCTGTCTGTTCTTGGTGCAGAGATGCCAGCTCTCATGGCCTTCAGGAAGCAGGCAGAAGGGGACCAGCCTTTGTCAGGAGCCAGGGTGGTGGGCTGTACCCACATTACAGCCCAAACTGCCGTAAGTATGCTTAGGGAGACCAACACACATGTATGCACACACAACACACATACTAAGTCAGTTCTCTATACTCAGGATGTGCATGGTGTGTGTGTGTGTGTGTGTGTGTGTGTGTGTGTGTGTGTGTGTGTGTGTGTGTGTAGGTGCTGATAGAAACTCTGTCTGCATTGGGAGCTCAGTGTCGCTGGGCTGCCTGCAACATTTACTCCACCCAAAACACCGTAGCTTCAGCTCTGGCAGAGGGAGGTGAGATACAGACCACACTGGCTCTCATGCCTTCCTCCTCTGCTCCTCTCCTCCTCTCATGCCTTCCTCCTCTGCTCCTCTCCTCCTCTCATGCCTTCCTCCTCTGCTCCTCTCCTCCTCTCATGCCTTCCTCCTCTGCTCCTCTACTCCTCTCATGCCTTCCTCCTCTGCTCCTCTCCTCCTCTCATGCCTTCCTCCTCTGCTCCTCTACTCCTCTCATGCCTTCCTCCTCTGCTCCTCTCCTCCTCTCATGCCTTCCTCCTCTGCTTCTCTACTCCTCTCATGCCTTCCTCCTCTGCTCCTCTACTCCTCTCATGCCTTCCTCCTCTGCTCCTCTACTCCTCTCATGCCTTCCTCCTCTGCTCCTCTCCTCCTCTCATGCCTTCCTCCTCTGCTCCTCTACTCCTCTCATGCCTTCCTCCTCTGCTCCTCTACTCCTCTCATGCCTTCCTCCTCTGCTCCTCTCCTCCTCTCATGCCTTCCTCCTCTGCTCCTCTCCTCCTCTCATGCCTTCCTCCTCTGCTCCTCTACTCCTCTCATGCCTTCCTCCTCTGCTCCTCTACTCCTCTCATGCCTTCCTCCTCTGCTCCTCTCCTCCTCTCATGCCTTCCTCCTCTGCTCCTCTCCTCCTCTCATGCCTTCCTCCTCTGCTCCTCTCCTCCTCTCATGCCTTCCTCCTCTGCTCCTCTACTCCTCTCATGCCTTCCTCCTCTGCTCCTCTCCTCCTCTCATGCCTTCCTCCTCTGCTCCTCTACTCCTCTCATGCCTTCCTCCTCTGCTCCTCTCCTCCTCTCATGCCTTCCTCCTCTGCTACTCTCCTCTCATGCCTTCCTCCTCTCCTTCTCTCCTTCTCTTTCACCACCACACACTCTTCCCCCACTTCGTTTTGTTCTCCTCTCATCCTCCAACTCAGGGATCTCAGTATTTGCTTGGAAGGGAGAAACAGAGGAGGACTTCTGGTGGTGTATCGACTGCTGTGTGACTCAGGAGGGGTGGGAACCCAACATGGTACAGATCCTCTGCCCACTCTAACACCCTGATCCTCTCAGACCCCCTCAGAGTACAACTGAGCTGTGTCCCTCTGACCTCCAGATCCTAGATGATGGAGGAGACCTGACCCACTGTATCTACAAGAAGTACCCCAACTTATTCAAGAGAATCAAGGGCATCGTAGAGGAGAGCGTGACAGGGGTGCACAGGTGGGGCACAGGGGTGCACAGGTGGGGCCAGTACTGTGACAGGAGTGCACAGGTGGGGCACAGGGGTGCACAGGTGGGGCACAGGGGTGCACAGGTGGGGCCAGTACTGTGACAGGGGTGCACAGGTGGGGCCAGTACTGTGACAGGGGTGCACAGGTGGGGCCAGTACTGTGACAGGGGTGCACAAGGGTGCACATGTGGGCCTCAGAGGTGCATAGGTGGGGCACAGGGGTGCACAGGTGGGGCCAGTACTGTGACAGGGGTGCACAAGGGTGCACAGGTGGGCCTCAGAGGTGCATAGGTGGGGCACAGGGGTGCACAGGTGGGGCCAGTACTCTAGTGGAAGGGTTGATTTCATGCAGGATGTCAGGGTTGTTCTACTAAGATGACTGCTTCAGTTAGCAGATGTGTTTATCCAAAGTGACATACAGAGGAGGGATCTGAACCTGCTACATCTTGATTTGAAGATACATGCTCTACCACTGAGCTATAACAGGACATTTCTTTGACTAAGCTAATGCTGTCCCTCTGCATGAGTTCTGTGACTCTAACCCTGTCTGTGACTGTAACCATATCTGTGACTCTAACCCTGTCTGTGACTGTAACCCTGTCTGTGACTGTAACCCTGTCTGTTACTATAACCCTGTCTGTTACTATAACCCTGTCTGTTACTATAACCCTGTCTGTGACTCTAACCCTGTCTGTGACTGTAACCCTGTCTGTTACTATAACCCTGTCTGTTACTATAACCCTGTCTGTGACTCTAACCCTGTCTGTGACTGTAACCCTGTCTGTGACTTTAACCCTGTCTGTTACTATAACCCTGTCTGTTACTATAACCCTGTCTGTGACTCTAACCCTGTCTGTGACTCTAACCCTGTCTGTGACTGTAACCCTGTCTGTGACTCTAACCATATCTGTGACTCTAACCCTGTCTGTGACTGTAACCCTGTCTGTTACTATAACCCTGTCTGTTACTATAACCCTGTCTGTGACTCTAACCCTGTCTGTGACTCTAACCCTGTCTGTGACTTTAACCCCGTCTGTGACTCTAACCCTGTCTGTGACTGTAACCCTGTCTGTGACTCTAACCCTGTCTGTGACTCTAACCCCATCTGTGACTGTAACCCTGTCTGTGACTGTAACCCTGTCTGTGACTGTAACCCTGTCTGTGACTGTAACCCCGTCTGTGACTCTAACCCTGTCTGTGACTGTAACCCTGTCTGTGACTCTAACCCTGTCTGTGACTCTAACCCCATCTGTGACTCTAACCCTGTGACTGTAACCCTGTCTGTGACTCTAACCCCATCTGTGACTCTAACCCCATCTGTGACTCTAACCCTATCCCTCTACTTACAAGCTAAGCCTGCTAAACAAACCAAACCATTGTCTCTTCCTTCAAGGCTAAGCTAAGCTAACTCCATCCCTCTGCACTTAGACTGTACCAGTTGTCAAAGGCTGGCCGGCTGTGCATTCCTGCCATGAATGTCAATGATTCTGTCACCAAACAGAAATTCGACAACCTCTACTGCTGCAGAGAGTCCATATTGGATGGGTATGCTTGCATGACCCCACCCCCCCCCACACACACACACACACACACTGGATCAAATGAGATAGATGTCTCCTTGCTACTGACATGCCTGTGGTCTCTACTACCTCCTCCTCCCCAGACTAAAGCGGACAACTGATGTGATGTTTGGAGGGAAGCAGGTTGTAGTGTGTGGTTATGGAGAGGTCAGAGCCCACAGTTACAAACATACACAAGCAGAATGTTGTCCTTCAGTGCTACAAACAAGCACAGACAAACAGCATGTCTTCCTTCCTTTGTGTCCCTTTGGCAGGTTGGTAAGGGTTGCTCAGCGGCTCTCAAGGCCATGGGCTGTGTGGTCTATGTTACAGAGGTGGACCCCATCTGTGCACTGCAGGCCTGGTAAGACCCCACATTAGGGATCTAACATCTCACATGCAGGTCTAGGAATCTCTAACTTTGTAGACCTAATAGGACTATAGACCAATAACCCTAACCCTATAACCCTAACCCTATAACCCTAACCCTATAACTCTAACCCTATAACCCTAACCCTATAACCCTAACCCAAACTCATCTGGAAGCTAACTAGTTCTTCTCCTCGCCCTCTCTGACACAGCATGGATGGCTTCCGATTAGTCAAGCTGAATGAGGTCATCCGACAGGTGGACATGGTCATTACCTGCACAGGTAAGAGGAGAGGTAGGTCAGAAGGAAGCTGTGGTCTAGTGTTCTATCCGGATCTGTTCTCTAGGTAACAGGAGTGTGGTGAGGAGGGAGCACCTGGATAGGATGAAGAGCGGCTGTATCGTGTGTAATATGGGTCACTCTAATACTGAGATAGATGTGGTAAGAGCCATACAAGTGTGTGTGTGTCAGTGTGAAAGTATGTACTGTATTTGTAAGTATGTGTTGTGTATGGCATGCAGACTGACATCTGCATCTCTCAGGTGAGTCTGCAGAGCCCAGAGCTCACCTGGGAGCATGTGAGGTCACAGGTGGACCATGTGATATGGCCGGACGGCAAGAGGATTGTCTTATTGGCTGAGGTAAGAAGCCTGACTCTAAACAGCCATGTTCTTCTGTGCAGCATTTTGCTTAATTTCTATTATTTGTTTGTTTTCTCAGGGTCGACTCCTAAATCTGAGCTGCTCCACAGTACCTACCTTTGTGCTATCCATCACTGCTACCACACAGGTCTGTAGAAGACCTCACGCAGGTCTGTAGAAGACCTCACGCAGGTCTGTAGAAGACCTCACGCAGGTCTGTAGAAGACCTCACGCAGGTCTGTAGAAGACCTCACGCAGGTCTGTAGAAGACTTCACGCAGGTCTGTAGAAGACCTCACGCAGGTCTGTAGAAGACCTCACACAGACTCATGAGGGAGTTGTTGGTTTTTCATGGCAGACTTCCTTCCTGCAGGCGCTGGCTGTGATAGAGTTGTACAATGCTCCTGAGGGCCGCTACAAACAAGATGTCTACCTGTTGCCCAAGAAGATCGGTGAGTGCCCAACCACCACCCACCACCACCACCCACCACAACCACCACCACCTACCACCACCTACCACCACCACCACCCCCACCTACCACCACCTACCTCCACCTACCACCACCCACCACCCCCTACCACCACCCCCACCTACCACCACCTACCACCACCACCTACCACCACCACCCCCCACCACCCCCCCTACCACCACCCCCACCTACCACCACCTACCACCACCCACCACCCCCTACCACCACCACCTACCTCCACCTACCACCACCCCCACCTACCACCCACCACCACCCCCACCTACCACCACCTACCACCCACCACCACCACCCCCCCTACCACCACCTACCACCACCCACCACCTACCACCCCCTACCACCACCCACCATCACCCCCACCACCACCACCTACCACCCACCCCCACCACCCCCACCTACCACCACCCCCTACCACCACCTACCACCCCCTACCACCACCTACCATCACCCCCACCACCACCACCTACCACTACCCCCTACCACCACCCCCACCACCCACCACCTACCACCCACCACCATCACCCCCACCACCCCCACCACCACCACCTACCACCATCTACCACCACCACCACCTACCACCCCCACCACCACCACCACCTACCACCACCACCACCACCTACCACCATCTACCACCACCACCACCATCTACCACCATCTACCACCACCCCCACCACCTACCACCACCCCCACCACCACCACCTACCAACACCTACCACCACCTACCACCACCACCCACCACCTACCACCACCACCACCACCACCCACCACCTACCACCACCCCCACCACCACCACCTACCAACACCTACCACCACCTACCACCACCACCCACCACCTACCACCACCACCACCACCACCCACCACCTACCACCACCCCCACCACCACCACCACCCACCACCTACCACCACCCCCACCACCACCCACCACCTACCAACACCTACCACCATCTACCACCACCACCCACCACCTACCACCACCCCCACCACCCACCACCTACCACCACCACCACCACCCACCACCTACCACCACCCCCACCACCACCACCTACCAACACCTACCACCACCTACCACCACCACCCACCACCTACCACCACCACCACCACCACCCACCACCTACCACCACCCCCACCACCACCACCACCCACCACCTACCACCACCCCCACCACCACCACCACCCACCACCTACCACCACCCCCACCACCACCACCTACCAACACCTACCACCATCTACCACCACCACCACCTACCACCACCACCACCACCTACCACCATCTACCACCACCTACCACCATCTACCACCATCTACCACCACCCCCACCACCTACCACCACCCCCACCACCACCACCTACCAACACCTACCACCACCCACCACCACCACCACCACCCACCACCTACCCCCACCCCCACCACCACCACCTACCAACACCTACCACCACCACCACCACCACCACCACCTACCACCACCACCACCACCTACCACCACCCACCACCACCACCTACCACCACCACCTACCACCACCCCCACCACCACCCCTCTCTCTTATTGTGTTCTTTTTAGATGAGTATGTAGCCAACCTCCACCTGCCTACGTTTGATGCCCACCTGACAGAGCTGACTGATGAGCAGGCCAGGTACCTGGGCCTCAGCAAGCATGGGCCCTTCAAACCAAACTACTACAGGTGGGTCACACACATAAAACCAAAGTATTTGTCATACATTTATTCTTTACATTTTATCTTAGCATCATACATCTCTGTACAAAGGTGTCCAAAACACATATACTCATACTCCCATATATATATATAATTTGTAGTTAAATAGATTTGGCAAATATAACAATATGAATCAGTCATATTCATACTATGTAAAGACTCACTTCTTCACATCGCCACAGACATCATCACACTCTGTAGAAAACACTGAAACATATACATGTCCCTTATGTAACCATCATTTTAACCCAGCATGTGTGTGTGTAGGTATTGATCCATGGAGGTTTCAGGCCTGACCCCTACTGGCTGGTTTGGGAACTGAGAAAGGAGTTTGTCCCACCACCAAACTGAACTGGAGCATGGTGCAGCCTGCGTTATTAAGATATAACCTTACATTTTAAACATCTATGTAGATATTGACTCTAAAAAGTAGCTGGTGTGTTCATAGCATTAATCTTCTTCAAATGTAGGGAATGTTTTTGTTCCAAATCCTGTTCCAAGGATTTTCTCTTATAAATTACGAATATTTCCTCAAACATATGTTACTGGATAACAAGTTATAAAACACATAACTGAGATTACTCTACAGACATATAGATATATACCGCATGTGTAATAACTGGAAATAAAAAGGTTAATGTGACTTTACAAATGTTCATAAAGTCTTTGTTCCATGTTCACGTTTACGGTGAGTCTCCGACAGGCTGTAGTCTACCTGAAGGACTCTAACAACAAAGCAACAACACTAACGAGTTTCCGATCGGGGATTAACAAACTGATTCTGATTCTGATTAGTAACAGCAGATAATCATCATTATACACCTGTCTTAATCCATTGTTTGTTACTCATACACATTGGAATTCACATAGTTCTTTAGAATGTGATAGGATTAGATATAAATTCCATAACAAATCCATCTATCTAAACACAGCTCAATCACTTACCAAGATTGAGTGCTGAGCAATGGTAGCAAAGATCACAATACACTTTGTGTGAATGTGAGTTTGAACAGACTTTTGGTTTGTCTGTTTGGAAAATAGATTAGGCTGGTGAAAAGGGGATGTGAGACCAGTCTGCAGTCAAATGGTTACTGCAGAGAGACAGAGTTACTGCAGAGAGACAGGGTTACTGCAGAGAGACAGAGTTACTGCAGAGAAACAGGGTTACTGCAGAGAGACAGAGTTACTGCAAAGAGACAGGGTTACTGCAGAGAGACAGGGTTACTGGAGAAAGACAGGGTTACTGCAGAGAGACAGAGTTACTGCAGAGAGACAGGGTTACTGCAGAGAGACAGGGTTACTGCAGAGAGACAGGGTTACTGGAGAAAGACAGGGTTACTGCAGAGAGACAGAGTTACTGCAGAGAGACAGGGTTACTGCAGAGAGACAGGGTTACTGCAGAGAGACAGGGTTACTGGAGAAAGACAGGGTTACTGCAGAGAGACAGGGTTACTGCAGAAAGACAGGGTTACTGCAGAGAGACATGGTTACTGCAGAGAGACAGGGTTACTGCAGAGAGACAGGGTTACTGCAGAAAGACAGGGTTACTGCAGAGAGACATGGTTACTGCAGAAAGACAGGGTTACTGCAGAAAGACAGGGTTACTGCAGAAAGACAGGGTTACTGCAGAGAGACAGGGTTACTGCAGAGAGACAGGGTTACTGCAGAGAGACAGGGTTACTGCAGAGAGACAGGGTTACTGCAGAAAGACAGGGTTACTGCAGAGAGACAGGGTTACTGCAGAGAGACAGGGTTACTGCAGAGAGACAGGGTTACTGCAGAGAGACAGGGTTACCGAAGAACATACATTTAGGTGCTTGTCTTTGGGCCTTTTCTAAAGCTGATTAAAAGGTATTAGCAGTGTTGTATTAGCACGATGTTAGCACAGCGTTGCATCAGCACAGTGTTAGCATAGTTTTGTATTAGCACATTGTAGCATTAGCACAGTATTAGCACGATGGTAGCACAGTGTTGTATTAGCACAGTTTTAGCATAGTGTTGTATCAGCACAGTGTTAGCATAGTGTTGTATCAGCACAGTATTGTAAAAAGTGGACAGGGCTTCTCCCCACCAAGGACACCCCTCCTCCCCCTCCACACTCTTCTTCCTGGACACCCTTCCTCCTCCTCCACACTCATCTACTTGGACACCCCTCATCAAGAGTTAGCCATGGGTTGAAGAGTTAGCCATGGGTTGAAGAGTTAGCCATGGGTTGAAGAGTTAGCCATGGGTTGAAGAGTTAGCCATGGGTTGAAGAGTTAGTCATGGGTTGAAGAGTTAGTCATGGGTTGAAGAGTAAGCCAGCAGTTAGAGTTAGCCATGGATTGATTACTTAGCCATGGGTTAGGGTTAGCCAGCGGTTAGGGTTATATTGTTAGCCATGGGTTAGAGTTAGCCAGGGGTTAGGGTTATATGGTTAGCCATGGATAATCATAAGTATTTCATCATCACATCATCACTGGCATGGTCCCCACTGTTAATCACTGATATCTGAGCTGTCCAACATAATCAATCTGATCTATACATTTGTCATGGTGTTTTTCTCCACTTTTCATCTGGACACACACACGATACAGGCAGAGTAAACAATTTGAATAAATATAATTTTTCTTTCCTGTTATATTACACTTAGAACACTTTCTATCAAACCTACACTGACTTTAGGAAACCCAGCTATGAAGGCTATCTGTCTTCTCCTATATTGGCACCACACATAATTGCTCAAACGCACAAGAACAGAAGCAAGAATGTGCTAGTGCCAAAATGGGCAAAGAAGAACGTACCTGAAGGCCCAGTCTGTCCATCCTGTGTGTGCTGGACTTGGTAGTTGATTCTCTACTCTGTTTATGGCCCTTTGGTAATTCACTGTTGTGAGTCGTGACAGTGAATTCTACCAGTGCCATACTCAGGACAGGAGGAGTGGTCCTGCTCAGTGCCGTACTCAGGACAGGAGGAGTGGTCCTGCTCAGTGCCGTACTCAGGACAGGAGGAGTGGTCCTGCTCAGTGCCATACACAGGACAGGAGGAGTGGTCCTGCTCAGTGCCGTACTCAGGACAGGAGGAGTGGTCCTGCTCAGTGCCGTACTCAGGACAGGAGGAGTGGTCCTGCTCAGTGCCGTACTCAGGACAGGAGGAGTGGTCCTGCTCAGTGTCGTACACAGGACAGGAGGAGTGGTCCTGCTCAGTGTCGTACTCAGGACAGGAGGAGTGGTCCTGCTCAGTGTCGTACTCAGGACAGGAGGAGTGGTCCTGCTCAGTGTCGTACTCAGGACAGGAGGAGTGGTCCTGCTCAGTGTCGTACTCAGGACAGGAGGAGTGGTCCTGCTCAGTGTCGTACTCAGGACAGGAGGAGTGGTCCTGCTCAGTGCCGTACTCAGGACAGGAGGAGTGGTCCTGCTCAGTGCCGTACTCAGGACAGGAGGAGTGGTCCTGCTCAATGTCGTACACAGGACAGGAGGAGTGGTCCTGCTCAGTGTCGTACTCAGGACAGGAGGAGTGGTCCTGCTCAGTGTCGTACTCAGGACTGAAGGAGTGGTCCTGCTCAGTGTCATACTCAGGACTGAAGGAGTGGTCCTGCTCAGTGTCGTACTCAGGACAGGAGGAGTGGTCCTGCTCAGTGTCGTCTGGAGACTTACCCATAAAAGAATATGCTTTATTCTTCCTGTCCTGAATATCCCTTTTCCGATCCCCATTTTGTCCATAAAACAGGATTATCCTGCAAAACCATCTGCTGCCGAGCAGTCCAACCTGACTAGCCTGCCGCTTTCACCCCACCAGCCCGTCCCTGGGTGTAGGACGTCCAAGAACAGCAGCTCGTCCCTGGGTGTAGGACGTCCCAGAACAGCAGCCTGTCCCTGGGTGTAGGACGTCCCAGAACAGCAGCCTGTCCCTGGGTGTAGGATGTCCCAGAACAGCAGCCTGTCCCTGGGTGTATGATGTCCCAGGACAGAGGGAGAGGTTCAGAAAGAACAGATTGATTCTAGCAACGGAATGATGTGCTAAGTGATTTTTAAGACGCTCCATATGGGTCCCAAAGCTAGGCTCATCTTCCTGTTTCCAGGAAAGATCAATAGCTCTAAAAAGCAAAGCTGATTCTGAGATGAGAGAGCGTAGGCTTTGTGTTGAGTGTGGTCCAAGATTTTTTTGTAAGATAAAAACTTGGATGCACCTGTTGTAGCAACAATAATATATACACATGCTGCATGTCAGGATATGGTTCTTACTCCAGATTCTGAATGGATAATCACATTTGTCTGTGATGATCAGCCTTTAGGGTAAGGGTTAGGGTTAGCCTTTAAGGTAAGGGTAAGGGTTAGTGTTAGCATTTAGGGTAAGGGTTAGGGTTAGCCTTTAGAGTTAGGGTTAGTTTTAGACCTCCCTGCCTCCAATTTCCCTGCAATATCCCCCCCTTGGAGGACAAATAAAGGTTTATCTAATGTAATTGGCAATATTTTAGGAATGGGTTGGAAATACAAACATCTGAGGAAAGGACAGTAAATTGATGTATTCAAATGTTCTCAGTTAAGCAGATTGACACCTTGTGTTTACCATAGTGTGTTACATTTTCATTCGGATACAATTAATTATTATTGAAACGAAAATATAAAGAATGTTCCAATTGGACAAACCTACTCAAGCTTTTTATACACTATAGGACAACAACAAGCTGATCTACATAAAAATAATTAGCCTATTTAAATGAAAAAACTACCATCAATATTATTAGCTGTATGCTGACCTTAGCATAATTCAGCCAACATTCAAAGCAAAACAGGACGAAATTGTCAATAGGTAAACTTAATGTCCAGAGTTAAATAAATAGGCTACTCTCAATTAAACAGCAACAGAGACAGAGAAACGGGTAGAGCAACAGACAGATAAACAGATCAGAGCAAGAGACACAGAGCGACAGACACCAACAGACAGTGCAACAGAGACAGAGTAACAGAGAAAAAGAGACAGAGACAGCAACAGAGACAGAGTAACAGAGACAGAGTAACATACAGAGACAGAGTAACAGAGATGGAGTAACAGAGACAGAGCAACAGAAGAGAAACAGAGACAGAGTAACAGAGACAGAGCAACAGAGACAGAGCAACAGAGACAGAGCAACAAAGACAGAGTAACCGAGACAGAGCAACAGAGACAGAGCAACAGACACAGAGCAACAGACACAGAGTAACCGAGACAGGGACAGAGTAACAGAGACAGCATTAGACAAAGCAACAGAGACAGAGTAACTGAGACGGAGTAAAAGAGACAGAGTAACAGAGACAGCATTAGACAAAGCAACAGACACAGAGTAACCGAGACAGGGACAGAGTAACAGAGACAGCATTAGACAAAGCAACAGAGACAGAGCAACAGAGACAGAGCAATAGAGACAGAGCAACAGAGACAGAGCAACAGAGACAGAGTAACAGAGACAGAGTAACAGAGACAGAGTAACCGAGACAGAGTAACAGAGACAGAGCAACAGAGACAGAGTAACCGAGACAGAGTAACAGAGACAGAGTAACCGAGACAGAGCAACAGAGACAGAGTAACCGAGACAGAGCAACAGAGACAGAGACAGAGTAACAGAGACAGAGTAACAGAGACAGCATTAGACAAAGCAACAGACACAGAGTAACCGAGACAGAGCAACAGAGACAGAGCAACAGAGACAGAGCAACTGAGACAGAGACAGAGTAACAGAGACAGAGTAACCGAGACAGAGTAACAGAGACAGAGTAACCGAGACAGAGCAACCGAGACAGAGTAACCGAGACAGAGCAACAGAGACAGAGTAACAGAGACAGAGTAACAGAGACAGAGTAACAGAGACAGAGCAACAGAGACAGAGACAGAGTAACAGAGACAGAGTAACAGAGACAGAGCAACCAAGACAGAGCAACAGAGACAGAGTAACAGAGACAGAGTAACCGAGACAGAGTAACAGAGACAGCATTAGACAAAGCAACAGAGACAGAGTAACCAAGACAGAGTAACAGAGACAGAGTAACAGAGACAGCATTAGACAGAGTAACAGAGACAGCATTAGACAGAGTAACAGAGACAGCATTAGACAAAGCAACAGAGACAAAGCAACAGAGATAGAGTCACCAAGACAGAGTAACAGAGACAGAGTAACAGAGACAGCATTAGACAAAGCAACAGAGGCAACACCATTCCATTTAACAGGAAGGTCCCCTCCTTACATTAGGACTCGTCTCCATATCTTTCTGAAGTGTAGTTATAACCAGATCCAACTTGACTCTGTTCTCTATACCCAACATTAACAGCCCTCCTTGTATTCTGTTCAGTCTGTGTGATAGGGGATTTCCCGATGAAAAGGTCATTAGTTGGTAAGCATCTTAACCCACTGGCGCTAGAGTAATCCACGCGTCCTCCTCCTGACTCTCTGCAAAGCCGCGCGCAACAATGCTGCGTCCCGCGCATTGTGCAGTGCCAAATAGCACACAAGACAAGCTGGTGCCTTTTGACTTAATAAAATCTACCCCACGAAATGTGTTTAGAGTTTGATGCTACTTGTCAAACGTGTACGTCTCCAAATATCGAACAAAGTCCCCACACTATCCATTTGTATGCCTTGCCATGCTTGTCACATGAAGACGACACACTAAACTAACCTCCCTGATTGCTAAATTGAATCTGTTTCTTCTCAAATCTCACCTGTTTATGTCTCTAGAATAAACTCCATGCAAATGTTCCTACTTCGCCAAATAGCCTCACCTGTGTAGGCATCGTGCAGCTGCAAGGCCTGAAACAGTGCCCCCGCACTAGTGACCAGCCAGACCAGACCAGTGTTCAGTGTGCACCTCAAGTGCCTCTTCATATATGTAGCCTGACTTCCCCCCCACGCCTCTCACAGCGCCCAGTTACCTGCTGTCCATTTGACAGATGCTGAGGCTCCGGTGGAAAAGGGCATCATCCTTTCAGCTGATTTCAGTGTGTTGAGTTCAAATTACATTTAATTCAGACGGTTAAACATGCTGAAATCTATCTGCATGCCTGTCGTCGCGTGACCGTCCATGCATTATGGAGGTGGCAGCAGGCGCTCATGCTGCTGCCCTTCCCGCTCGACACATGACACACTAAATAAAGTCAATGAAAAGTTGAAACTCGAAACGTAAACCCTCAGATGTACTTCGGATATAATATACACAATGCTTATTAATATTTCAGACCTAATTGTGAGTCTTGTAACAAGTTACTCAGGTTAAAAGTAGTTAAATAGAGCAAGAAAGCGAAGAGCTTTATGTATATCCAGAGTCATATTACAAATAAATGTCACATTACATTATCCATTGGGAACAAATATGACAGACCCATTATTTATCTGTTAACATTAAGGACTTGCAAGTAAGTAGACAATCATCATACATCACAGCCTAATGTTAACTAGCCAGCCTAGCTAATCTAACTGCTGAAATCCGTTGGTAGCTTGCTAGTAAAAGCGGACTAGCTACTTTTAAAACACTTGAATAACTTTACCTTAATAGTGGTCAACGTAGCTCAAAGTTGGCTACAATTGGAAGCTCCTTTTTTCTCTTGCTTGAAAGGCAGCAACATCGAATCCTTTAGACTTCGTTAATTATCATTTGGGGAAAATAAACGGATACAAAATTTTTGCTACCGGAAGTTGTTGCCTGGTCTTGATGTGTGAACGGAAGCGAGTCATCGTGGCTCAAACCGCCACTATGCTAATAGTTAGCAAGCTAGCTTTGATTAAGGATTAAGGCACCAGTTACAGTTCATACTTACCAATAGTTAGACATTTAACTTGAACTATATACAAATCTATAACAACAGAAAAGTCAACATATTACATACATTACATTTAGCAGACGGTCTTATCCAGAGCGACTTACAGCAAGTACATTACCCTGAAGCAAGTAGGGTGAAGTACCTTGCTCAAAGACACATGTTGGCACAGCCAGCGTTCAAACTGGGAATCTTCGGAATACTAGCCTGACACTCTGAGCCCTCACTGCTCAGCCATCTGACTTCTCAGGCAACATACAACATAGAGCACATCATACTTGCTAATACTGTATTCCAAATTAGGACTGTCTTTGATGAACCGCGGATGAGTAGCATTAAAATAAAAGATTACAGGGACAGAGAGAGATTCTGATACTGGGAATTATAATTAATTACAGTGATCATGACGGTATGTTGCAGAAAATGACAACCCAAAGTTTGTACTACAAATGTTGATCCATGCAATCTTCATAAATATACTGAAATATCCTACATACATTTAAAATTATTATTTAAAAAATCACTTTTGAAAATTATCAGAATATTTGGACGTGTGATATTAATTTAAACAATATGTTTGGAAGATATATAGTAAATATAAAGAAAGAAAATGGTTTAACTGCAAACGACACAAGCACACCACAAAAGCTCACCACACAAATTCCCCCAAAAGTTGTACCTTACTATTGTTGTACCTTACTATTGTAATTTGAAGAAGATGGTAATCGAGGACCCAAACGTCTCATCACTTCGGAACTATTTTTTGTCCCCCTCTGACTGTACTCCAGTGTGCTGACATCTGCTGGAATTAAGGAGAATAGCAGCTTGCACGCCCTCTGTGGAAAAAGCCTGTCACAAACTGAACAGTGGGGGAAAAAAACTGTGTTCTTCCTGTTACCCATTCATAAAATCTAGAATTAGTTTATTTTAAAATCGTGTTTATTTAAAGTTACATGGGAAGCACATTTAGTTATTTGTTTATTTTTCCTTAAAAAATGTGGGGGCTTCTGGACATTTTACATAAAGATTCAAACTATAACAAATGGAGAGTTCTAAAGATATGGTCCAGATGCAGAAAAGCCATATAGCTGCACACTATGCTCTTAGACATGGTAACAACCTGTCCAATCTGTAATGAGGGCACAGCCTGCACACTTACCCAGCCTGGTCACACTGATCAAACTACTTCCACTACACAGAACACAGGATGTTCATGATAAATCTGACTCCACCGTGCCAAAGAGTAGGAGAGAGAGTAGGAGAGAGAATAGGAGAGAGAGTAGGAGAGAGAATAGGAGAGAGAGGGTAAAGAAGAGTAGGAGAGAGAGTAGGAGAGGGTAAAGAAGAGTAGGAGAGAGAGTAGGAGAGAAAGTAGGAGAGAGGGGGTAAAGAAGAATAGGAGACAAAGTAGGAGAGAGGGGTAAAGAAGAGTAGGAGAGAGTGAGTAAGGCAGAGTAGGAGAGAGGATAAGGAAGAGTAGGAGAGAGAGGATAAGGAAGAGTAGGAGAGAGAGTAGGAGAGAGGTGGTAAGGCAGAGTAGGAGAGAGAGTAGGAGAGAGTGAGTAAGGCAGAGTAGGAGAGAGAGGATAAGGAAGAGTAGGGGAGAGAGTAGGAGAGAGAGGATAAGGAAGAGTAGGAGAGACAGTAGGAGATGTTATACCAACAGGAGAAAGTGGCATTATCAACCACAGTCCCAGTCTGATTGCAGGCCAATATCATTGCATGTTAATATTAAATGTTCCTCTAAAGGATAGAGGGATAATGAATGTGGGAGGGGGGAACAGTTCCAGGCATGTTGCTGGGGCAGCCATATATTCAGCTTCACAGCCCAGCCATGAGTAGCCAATGCTTTGATTACTTTTGTCTGTAAAAGAAGTGAACCTGGCTTGTAGACTGTGTAGACTGGCACTGTCCTGTCATCAGGGACTAAAACTAGGCTTCTGGATCATGATCATGTGATGGTGCTGATCCCAGAACTGCCACAGTCCACTTCCTTTTAATAAAGGATTCTATCCGTCCTGCCGGGTAGACAGGCCAGCACCAGCACATGATAATGCCTGCTGTCTGTATTTGGTTAGAGAAATAAAACACCATGAAAACCCTACATGGCAAACTGGTTGTCTATTACAATGGAGAGTTACATTGCATATGAGTAATGTAAGGAGAGGGCAGCATGTCTGGAAGGGGGTCTTAAATCAAGATGTATTATAAAAAGCCTTGTCAGTCTCACAGTCTCCTAACTGGCTGGCTCCAAGGGTAAGAATGATAGATTATGTTAAGCTAGCAAGTCAAACACCTAGTAGAATACAAGTAATGGACAAAGTTAATGGGCAAAGTTAATAAGTTCAACATGGATCTTGTTATCTTGCCACAGCTCCCCAGCCCTCCCAAATAAGAGGAGTGCCCCCAACACTATAAGGGACTCTACATCTTCTACAGCATAAGTAACCGGCATCAGCATGCCACAATGGGCACAAGGAGGCTCTGGTAATACCACTTTTCTAAAACAGAGGAACAGGAGGAGGGGAGTGGAAGGTAAAAGTCTTTTAACAGGACCATCTTTCTATCATACTGGCT
Source organism: Neosalanx taihuensis (assembly GCA_030340665.1). Lineage (NCBI taxonomy): Eukaryota > Metazoa > Chordata > Actinopteri > Osmeriformes > Salangidae > Neosalanx > Neosalanx taihuensis. The sequence continues at coordinate 20,109,729 of CM059290.1, forward strand.
GCTTCTGTTCTTCTGGACATCAGCAGGAAGTGATGCTGTGTGTGTGTGTGTCTTCTATATGTGGTGGGTATAAGGGTGTGCTGCTCTTCGAATCTAGCGGGTGAGTTTACGGGGAAGGTTCAAACAAGGTTGGATATGGAAGCTTTGCATACAGGGGGGCATTGGGTCCATGACAGAAGGGCAGCAGGCCTTGGGTCCATAACAGAAGGGCAGCAGGCCTTGGGTCCATGACAGAAGGGCAGCAGGCCTTAGGTCCATAACAGAAGGGCAGCAGGCCTTGAGTCCATGACAGAAGGGCAGCAGGCCTTGGGTCCATGACAGAAGGGCAGCAGGCCTTGAGTCCATGACAGAAGGGCAGCAGGCCTTGGGTCCATGACAGAAGGGCAGCAGGCCTTGGGTCCATGACAGAAGGGCAGCAGGCCTTGAGTCCATGACAGAAGGGCAGCAGGCCTTGGGTCCATGACAGAAGGGCAGCAGGCCTTGAGTCCATGACAGAAGGGCAGCAGGCCTTGAGTCCATGACAGAAGGGCAGCAGGCCTTGAGTCCATGACAGTAGGGCAGCATTAGTAAATCTGGTCAAGTGGCTTTCTTCTGTTGTCATCCTGATCCTGTGATCATCATGGCAGCTTATCATACTGTCACATGGGAAGGAGGAAGTGAACATTAGAAGATGTGACACGGTGTCTGTGACCCTAGAAATGGGTCTCTGCAGTTTGTTTAGAGGGTTAGAGAGCGAAGGTTGGGATGTAAAAAGAGTAGATCGTTTTTTTCTCTGTCTGGTAGGTTCCAATCTTGTCTACCCACAATGCCCTTCGTCACATGGGACCCACAGTGTCTTCTGTGATGTGTTGAGCATGGTGAGAGTAAGAGGGACATGGGAACATGAAAAGCATCCTGGAGTGAGTGCTCTGTAGATGGACACTCCAGTCAGGACCACAGGGATGGTGGTGGAAGAGGAGGGTGGTGGTGCAGGTAACTAAACACTAACACTCCCTAGCAGGGCAACATTGTCAGGCTTAACACTTCTCACAGCGGTAAAAATCCTTGATTTTCTGTTTGGTCTCCCCCCCCCCCCCCCCCCCATCATAAAAAAATCGGCTTGTTTAAATATGATTATAATAGTCTGCTTCTGCTTGTCAGGAAACAATAACAGTCCGTAACAGAAGTAGAAAGTCCTCTTTACTACAGCTCCATATCCTGGGCTTCATCTTCAGAAAAGTCAGACATGGAGCTCTCAGATGAGGAGTCTCCTGCTCCCTCCTCCTGCTCCCTCAGGGCCTCCTCTGTGGCGTACTTCTGGATGTACTCTAGAACCGAGGAGGAGAGAGGGAGGATGGATGGAGATGAATAGAAGGAAAGAGTAGGAGAGGGAGGAAGAGACAAAAATAATATGAAAAGTTATTGAGGAGAGACACAGTAGGGAGTTTCAGATCAGTCTGATTATGAATATGCTAATGCTTGCTGGGGGGGGGGGGGGGGGGGCACCTCAGACAACCTGCTCATATAACACTGACCCTAACCCTGTAACACTGACCTTAACCCTATAACACTGACCGTAACCCTGTAACACTGACCCTAAACCTATAACACTCCACCATGCATATAACACTCCACCATGCTATCCTATCTCAAGGGTTCGTATATAGTAACTTTCTAATAAGGTGGAATTTTTAAGTTAAAGTCCCACCTTTGATCTTGTGTTTGTAGTCCTCTGGCCGGTGCAGGTACATGGCAGCAGCATCTCCGTTAAGCGGGTCGATGGGGTTGGGGTAAGACAGGAGCTGGGGCAAGAATGACTCAAAGATGTTGGTGAGATCTGAGAATCAGGTGGGAGAGAAACGATGAGTGGGTTAGTTATCCATACCTCAGAGACCACCAAGGCAGGTGTAGTACCACCATTTGCCTCCAGAAGTGTTGAATCTACCAAAATACCTGCTTCCTTATTTAGTACAATAAAACACAACTGAAAAGCATATATACCTGTTACAATCATCTATCAACCAGGACTGTATGTACCAAACAATATCAGATATCCCCTGGGGCTAAGGTCAAGCCTTGAGGGCAACACAGGCACTGCACAGGCACTAAGGTCAAGCCTTGAGGGCAACACAGGTACTGCACAGGCACTAAGGTCAAGCCTTGAGGGCAACACAGGCACTGCTGATCTTTACCCATCAGAAATGTTTTTCACCTGAGTGACCTTGTCGCCCAGGGTGATCAACACATTAAGTATACAGTTGTCTAGAGTGTAAGAGGATTAGAGTGCTTTGCCTTCAGATAGAGTAAAATATAGGAAAGTGGAGTACATGGACGGTCTGCCCAAACTATACAGGAGAGCACAGTACAGTAGATTAGAACAGAATGACTAACCTTGTTTCGCTAACTAAGGACCTTTTTCACTCACCGTAGAGAGCCGTCCAGGTCTGGTTGATGACGTCTAGACACACTGTCCCAGACCTGGGAGGTAGTTACATTAGTTAGCCTGACCAGTACCCAGATAACATAGATTAAGTTCTGACACTGATGGTACTGAACTATAAGTGAAGCAATCTGGAAACACTTACGCTTCATCTATGTTGGGATGGAATATTTTATTCATGAATCCTATGAAGAGAAAGATCAGAAGATATGAGAGAGAGGAAACAATGAGACAAGAAACAGTCAGAGCTGTACCTCTGACTTCCTGTGTGTTCATGTATGGTGGATGTGGCCCTACCTATAGATGGTGATTTGAAGGGATATTTATCAGGCAGGTCCACCCGCACCTTCCACACCCCACCCTCGTATGCAGCTGAAAGATCAAATCAGGATTATAAACACACACATCAAAAAGCACAACATGAACAAATAGAAAACTCAAAAGATACTTACTCCCCTGGGGTCCATGGAACTTGACAACAAACTCATTGAGTCCACTAAGGATGGTGACCTCATGCTTGCTCTCAATGCTGGGAGAGGTGATTTAAGAAACACAGCAACCTTTGGAAGGACAGGGAATACTAACATACATATGTTTACTTTGATAATGGTCAGGTTAACAAGGCACTACAGAAGTGGGTGAAATGGGTTTCTATCTCACTGTCTTTTATCATTCTTTCTGTCTGTGTCTGAAAACCCCCATCTTGTTCTCTCTGCCTGTCTTGATCAGCTCTTTTAGGTGAGAGGTTCCAGAGCAAATGTCAGTGCCAGTCTGGATCTATAATGCAGAGCAGGATCTCCTTTACAGAAGTATCTGGCTGGATGAAAGGCTTCTATGATGAACCCTTAATAAAATGATGAGCCACACACAGAAGACACAACCAACCACTGAGGCCTAACGCAGAGAAACACACTGACAGTAACAAACAGAGAAACACACTGACAGTAACAAACAGAGAAACACACTGACAGTAACAAACAGAGAAACACACTGACAGTAACAAACAAAATTTGCCTTTGGTGTCCAAGTGTGTTCTGGACAGCGTCTCACAAAACTCCACAGGACACACTTGGACAGTGTCTCACAAAACTACACAGGACACACCGTAAAACAAAGCTTTCCTTGTTCGATTTACCGGAGTACGATTAATTTATATCTTGCATACTCCCTCAACAAACGAAAATGGGGGTACCCAGGGATTGGAAAACAATTTTGGGTGAGGGGCAGTGGGGGGTGGGCAGTGGGGGGTGGGCCTGTGTTATGTCTGTAAAATGCACACTCATTCTCCATCTTACACAAACACTATCATTTCAGAGGTGAACACTCACCATGAGTCCCTCATATACTTTTATTTTCCACAGTTACAGTGCATTTCTAATAATATTGTATAATATATAGCTGTAACTGTTAGATAATGTTGTAAAACTACTATAAATGTCATTTTTACATTTAGTATATGTGTATTATTTACCATAATTTCTTAACATTAACTCTTAATTTGACTTTTTGACACAAATAAAAGGACATCAGAAAGAAATGTGAAACAAAATAATTATTAGTCATTGTACTTTGACCAGAAAGAGAAAGTGTTTTAACCTGAGTCAGTCTACAGAGAGTCTGTTCACTAACTATTAAGGCCCAGAGCCTGACTACTGATGTGTTACTGAGAGTGAAGTTCTTCCCTTATTATACGTTCTCTGGTATAATTTAACAAGTGCTATTTGGTTTGGTTTGACAGGTGGGTCCCAGTGACCTAGGCTCCCTGCTCGTGCATGTTGTCTTGTTACTCGATCAGCTGTTTCCGAAGCCCCGCCCACTATCAGCTGTTTCGGAAGCCCCGCCCTCTACCAGTTTCCGGATGGTAACAGATTGACCAATCAGAACACGAACTGTGGCTGCAGAAGCACAATAACAAAACAACTCAGCTTTATCCTGTAAACTTCAAATATAGAAACACGAACTAAATTATCCTGACGCGTAGTCCAATACAACTATTTGTTCAGTTGCTTAAATCGATTAAATATTAGTAATAAACGAGTTAGATATACATCCTATACATATACAGATTTTTACAACAATGAAAAACACAGTGCAGTACTATTAATATATTGTTATCTAACATTATAGACTCCACCAGACATGTTCCTAATGAATCAGGGGGGAAAAGAGTCTAAAACCCAAAATGTACAGAACAGATGGGAATATGTTTAAAGACTGATAAACAAAATGTTGCCACATCGATCTAACTCTAGGACACATTTATCTAGAGTACATATGATGTCCTGTGTTACGAACTGTTTGTTCAAATAAAGTGATACGTGTGTCTACTTAGGAAATCAGTGTTGTTTTAATACACTTTCCGCTTGATTTAAATATTTGCTTGATTATGAACGTGCTAAGACGGAGCTAGCGGACAAACCTGGCTTACAAACAGCAACACTAATAATATTGGTCTTATAACCAGTTAAAACTATCAAACTAAAGCTGTTTAGTGCAGCTGCATTGTTCTACCTTGTTATCATCATGCGTTGTTAAACACAGCAGGTTTAGCAATAATGTTTCCATTAAAACATTTCCCACTTTTGTTGTCATAAAGGCCAACAACAGAACAACAGGCCAGATTTGGTTGTTTTTACAGTCAAGTCTGTTATTTAACCATCTAACCTGAACAATGAACACAGTGAATAACAACACATTGGATCAACTGTCAACATGAAGCTTTTCTTCTTTTATCTGTTTATGAAAAGATACAGTTTCACCACGTCGGTATCCATTCGCCTCTTGCCCGGACTTGGAGACGACATTTTTATATCCTTTCACGAAGTGACAATTTGAAAAATGTCTTCACTGTGACTCCGATACTTTACATTAACTAACCCACCTACTATCAATATTTTACTCGCTTTTTTGTTTGTCCATCGAACGAAATGTCCCAGTTAAATGTCTCCCACTTTCTCTCCGTGTCTCTCTGATCCTTCCGCCAGTGACATCAAACCCAGGCGACGAAGAGGAGAGAGAAGACGAACATAGATGTACTGAACTAGAACAGAGATTATATTGAACTAGAACATAGATTATACTGAACTAGAACATAGATTATACTGAACTAGAACATAGATTATTCTGAACTAGAACATAGATTATACTGAACTAGAACATAGATGTACTGAACTAGAACATAGATTATACTGAACTAGAACATAGATTATACTGAACTAGAACATAGGGAACATAGATTATACTGAACTAGAACATATGAGAAGAGGGAACATATATGTACTGAACTAGAACATATAGCAGAGCTAGTAAAGCACAGTTTATTCATTTCTATTGGTTTCAGAACACGTTGGCCATTGGACTATTTAAACAAGCACATTCTAACTGTCCAGGTTCTATTTTAGAAACGCAAAAACAAGCACACGACAGAGACTCCTGTAAACCCTTGAGTTGTGTCTGTCTCGCTCTCCCCCCCCTCTCTTTCTCACACACACACACACACACACACACACACACACACACACACACACACACACACACACACACACACACACACACACACACACACACAAACAAACACAAACATAGTTTTTTACATTCATACAGATTTTTATATACTTTCAACTTTATCCTAAAGTAATCTAATGTCAGTATTTAAGTAGATAACAGCTGTAGATAGTAAACATCTAGTGCCTCTACCGCTACAATGTATCCAAGGTAACTCACTGTTACTTTAGTCAAAACAACTCAGTACTATTCAGACGATGCTTGTTTTGAATAATGTGTTTATCCTGCTAACTTCACCCAAATATCCAGATGAGTTTTTCAGCATGTTACACTGGGCCAAATTATGATGTATGTTATCTTTGGTGTTCTGTCAAGAATCACAAAGCTTTCTTATATTAATGTGATTACAATTATGTTCGAACTGATCAGAGGAAAAGTTAAATTTACCCGTTGAGATCATAGACATTAGAAATGTATACATGTCTATGGTTGAGATATCTGTCACTCTTGAATGCAGCTCGAACCTCCGTGACTCTTGAATGCAGCTCGAACCTCCGTAACTCTTGAATGCAGCTCGAACCTCCGTGACTCTTGAATGCAGCTCAGCTCAGCTGGTTTCATGTGTTCTGCTGTTTTGTTATTTTGGTCCTTGAGGGTTTCCTTTACATAACATTTAAACTACACTTATTGTAGACTGCCCACACCATTCAATAATAAAATGTCCCCTGTGGAAAATTCAGAAAATAATTGCAGCTTGAATCAGCTCATTAAATTTGAGAAGCTTTCGGGGAGGCCTTTTATAAGAGATCCAGGTTTGTTGATGAAACGAGTCGACTGGACTGAACTGAACCCAATGTTATGCAGGAGTGCGAACATTGTTTTAGAAGAGGACAGTTTTTAATTATAACCTGCATATTTACCTTCTAAGTAGGAATGATGGGTTTTAATGATGTACTCAAACTTAATAGGCCTGCTAGCGACTTGCTACGGAAGCCAGTTTATTGCGTCGCATTGCCTGTAGGTTCTGATGACGTGCTATTAATGCTTAAGTAGCCGAATCTTAAATATGTTCCTTATTTTAAATGACAGTTTGATAGCTTGTTACGTCTGAGCGGAAATCTTAATTCAGTTAGTTTTGTCTGCACGCTGTCTTGGTGTTCATGGTGTTAAGAGATAAAGGGTCATAATGTCATGTCCGTCAACACACTGACTCGTTTGCACGTTAGTTTGGTAGTTTTGATGCAAGTTCTACGTTTTACTGTAGATAAAATGAGTAGTTGTGTTTGGAGTGACTGTTTGCTGTCTGACTCGTCATGAATATGCTGCCTGACAGGAACAAAGAAGAGAGTGAGATGGCTTCAGGCTCGGAGGATCTTCTCACATTCCTGTCCGAACCTTCGCATCCCCAACAGGTTTCTGAGAGAAGGTGGGAATCATGAGCCCCCCCTAGACCCCTGCTCCTCTCCCCAGACCCCTGCTCCTCTCCCCAGACCTCTGCTCCTCTTCTCTCCTCAGACCCCTGCTCCTCTCCCCAGACCCCTGCTCCTGCTCCTCTCCCCAGACCTCTGCTCCTCTTCTCTCCTCAGACCCCTGCTCCTCTCCCCAGACCCCTGCTCCTGCTCCTCTCCCCAGACCTCTGCTCCTCTTCTCTCCTCAGACCCCTGCTCCTCTCCCCAGACCCCTGCTCCTCTTTCCTCCACTCTACCTAGACTCAGTCCCTCCTTTGTGTATCTCTTGACACCCTTTCCTTCCCCTTTAATCATCTCCACTACAGGATATCCACACGTTAGGGTTTCTACTGTTCTAGTTTAGAAGTTTCTACTCTTGATTTTCTTCTGCCTTCTTTTTCAGGATTGGGATGTTCTTCCTTCCTGCATGTGTTTGGGTTTTCTGTCTGTCTGTGGTCTTTGCTGTTAACTGTAGGACCCTGACCCTTGTTCCATTTGTGGTAATTATTCACTCCTAACTTGGTCATATTGCTGTATGTGGGAGGATTGTGTTTCACATTCATTTGACATATCTTGGCTTGTATTATTTCAACTATTTCAAAGCTGACTGTTTAGGAAAGATCTAATAGCTCATTTAACACCAATTGTTAAGGCCAGGAATATGGCACTTTTATATAGCTTCACTGCTCTGTGTTGAAAATAGACATGGAATGTGTCGTGGTTTATTCGTAGTCATGGTTGTGCCAGCAGAGGAGATAGTGATAGAATTGAATGGTCATCTGTGTAAAAGGGACATTACATTACGTCCATGTTGGTTTGCCATCAGAAAAGTACACATGGGGTGGCATTATGCTGACAGGTCTTCTTACCTGCGACATTGCAGGATCTCTGTGTTAAAAAGACCCATGTTTCCTGAAGAGGGCAAGACCCTGAACAGGGAGGCTGTTTGGTGCTCAGCTGTTTGGTCACAGTTTGTTCTTCGTCTACCAGTAAACTTTTCAAATAGAAGGTACTTTTCCCAGAAGAAATAACCGTGTTTACACTTAGTCATTTATCAGACGCTCTTATCCAGAGCGACTTACAGCACATACAGGGAAATTCCCCTCTGAGGCAAGTAGTGTGAAGTGCCTTGCCCAAGGACACAATATCATGTTGCCTTAACCGGGTATCTAACTCACAACCTTCTGATCACTAGTCTGACGCCCTAACCACTCAGCCATCTGACTCCCCTAGTTGTTAGAGCACAGTCATGGTTCATCCTCTGGAGAACAGATTAGGTCTGACCTAGTACTTCTCATGTCTTCAGTCCACTTGGTCATCCATCCTTCAGTTAGACAGTGGTAATGAAAGCACCTCCCTTTCTGGCAGCAGCTCTCAGAATAGAAAAGTCAGAATATTCTAAATCTAGAAACACCATGGTTGTTTCACTAACCCTAAGATAATTCACAAATCCACCACATTATTGGTCTATAAACTTGCCAGTTAACATGCTGGTAGATATGTGATTAGTGATCTGCCACCCCTAACCCATCTGGTTTCCCTATGACCCCTCCCCAGGTCACACAGCTCCACCAGCCCGGAGTGGACACCGCTGTGTAGCTGACAGCGCCAACCTCTACGTATTTGGTGGCTACAACCCAGACTTTGATGAGGCTGGGGGGTCAGAGAATGAAGACTACCCGCTGTTTAGGGAGCTATGGAGATTCCACTTTGCCACGGCGACCTGGCAGCAGGTCCGCACAGAGGGCTACACGCCCACAGAGCTGGCCTCCATGTCAGGTGAGGTGTGCTAACCTGGAGAGGACTGGGTACATCCCAAGGTCCCTAACCTGTAGAGGATTAGGTACATCCCAAGGTCCCTCACCTGGAGTGGACTGGGTACATCCCAAGGTCCCTCACCTGGAGTGGACTGGGTACATCCCAAGGTTCTAACCCTAACCTGGAGAGGACTGGGTACATCCCAAAGTCCCTAACCTGTAGAGGACTGGGTACATCCCAAGGTCCCTAACCTGTAGAGGACTAGGTACATCCCAAGGTCCCTAACCCTAACCTGGAGAGGACTGGGTACATCCCAAGGTCCCTCACCTGGAGTGGACTGGGTATATCCCAAGGTCCCTCACCTGGAGTGGACTGGGTACATCCCAAGGTTCTAACCCTAACCTGGAGAGGACTGGGTACATCCCAAAGGTTCTAACCCTAACCTGGAGAGGACTGGGTACATCCCAAGGTTCTAACCCTAACCTGGAGAGGACTGGGTACATCCCGAAGTCCCTAACCCTAACCTGGAGAGGACTGGGTACATCCCAAGGTTCTAACCCTAACCTGTAGAGGACTAGGTACATCCCAAGGTCCCTAACCCTAACCTGGAGAGGACTGGGTACATCCCAAGGTCCCTCACCTGGAGTAGACTGGGTACATCCCAAGGTTCTAACCCTAACCTGTAGAGGACTAGGTACATCCCAAGGTCCCTAACCCTAACCTGTAGAGGACTAGGTACATCCCAAGGTCCCTAACCCTAACCTGGAGAGGACTGGGTACATCCCAAGGTCCCTAACCTGTAGAGGACTGGGTACATCCCAAGGTCCCTAACCCTAACCTGGAGAGGACTGGGTACATCCCAAGGTCCCTAACCTGGAGAGGACTGGGTACATCCCAAGGTCCCTAACCCTAACCTGGAGAGGACTGGGTACATCCCAAGGTCCCTAACCTGGAGAGGACTGGGTACATCCCAAGGTCCCTAACCCTAACCTGGAGAGGACTGGGTACATCCCAAGGTCCCTAACCCTAACCTGGAGAGGACTGGGTACATCCCAAGGTCCCTAACCTGGAGAGGACTGGGTACATCCCAAGGTCCCTAACCTGGAGAGGACTGGGTATATCCCAAGGTCTCAGACTCAAAAACACCCATTATGTGTCTTCACCTCTAGCTGTGCTGCACGGCAACAACCTGCTGGTGTTTGGTGGCACGGGGATCCCGTTTGGTGAGAACAATGGCAACGACGTACATGTGTGCAATGTCCAGTACAAGCGCTGGAACCTGCTCAACTGCAGGGGCAAGAAGCCCAACAGAATCTATGGCCAGGTACAGGAGCACCCCCCTTTTTCATGTTGAAATCAACAGGCAGGAAAATTCCTTTTACCAAAACCCAAGTGTGTGCTTTAACTACTAATTGTTAGATTAGAAATCTAAAACTGAAGAATAGAGAATGAAGAATTAATTAATTATAGTAATTATTGTGGAGAGCACTACATGCACAGCAGTGTAAACATGTTCTTAACCCTACCAACTTACCCTGTTCACAGGCTATGGTCATCATCAATGGCTACCTGTATGTGTTTGGAGGGACCACAGGGTACGTGTACAGCACTGACCTGCACAGGCTGGACCTGACCACTAGGGAATGGATCCACCTCCATCCCAACAACGCCCCCAAAGACTTGCCTGAGGAGAGGTCAGCCTAGCCCCTAGCCCCCAGCCCCCCCAGCACCCAGCCCCTACCATTACATTTACATGTATTCATTTAGCAGACGCTTTTATCCAAAGCGACTTACAAGAGAGAGCTTTTACAAAGAGCATCAGTCATTGAGCATAGCAACGTGATAGACCCTGAACACAGTGGGTTTTTTAGATCGTGAATCATACATCATGAGAACCAATAAGTGCCAAGGGAAGAACTATAAATGCATAACACAACGATTGTGAACATAAAGCAAGAGATACAACAAACAACACTGGCAAGTCACCATATGGGGACCAACAAATAGTTCTAAAGCACATTAGATTATGTGAAGTGCCATACTATTCCTAAGTGCCATTAAATTCTCTAAATAAGTGAGTTTTAAGCCTTCTTTTGAAGGTGAGAAGGCAGTCTGTGCTTCTGATGGAGGTGGGGAGTTGATTCCACCATTTGGGAGCCAGGCAGTGGAAGAGTTTGTGTTGTGCTCGGGCGCTCTTGAGGGGGGGGGGGTACCACTAGACGGTTGTCAGCAGATGACCGTAGGTGACGGATGGGGGTATAGGGCTGGAGGAGAGAGTTGATATAGGTTGGGGCAGTCCCGTTTACAGCCCGGAAGTTCAGCACCAGGGTCTTGAATCTGATGCGGGCCATGATGGGAAGCCAGTGGAGGGCGATGAGGAGTGGGGTGACATGACAGCGTCTGGGTAGGTTGAAAACCAGACGAGCGGCTGCATTCTGTATCCATTGAAGGGGACGGATTGCATTTGCAGGAAGGCCGGCTAGTAGCGACTTGCAGTAATCCAGCTTTGTGAGGACAAGGGCTTGGACTAGCAGTTGGGTGGAATGTTGAGATAGGTATTTTCTGATTTTCCTGATGTTGTAGAGGGTGAATCTACATGACCGAGAGACTGCGGCAATGTGAGCTGTGAGGGAGAGCTCGTCGTCCAAGGTGACCCCCAGGTTCCTGGCAAAGGATGATGGGGTCACTGTTGCAGATCCCATAGTGATGGAGAGATCGTGGGTGATTGAGGGTTTGGCAGGGATGATGAGGAGTTCTGTTTTGGTGAGGTTCAGCTGGAGGTGATGTCTGCTCATCCAGGCTGAGATGTCAGAGAGGCAGGCCTCGATTCTGGTCGAGATCCCTTGATCAGTTGGGGGAAAGGATAGATATAGCTGCGTGTCGTCAGCGTAGCAGTGATAGGAGAAGCCATGGGAGGCGATGATTGGCCCAAGTGAGGTGGTGTATAGGGAGAATAGGAGCGGACCAAGGACGGAACCCTGTGGGACCCCAGTGGAGAGCAGGCGGGTACCAGATGTTTTTCCTCCTCAGGAGACTTGATAGGATTTTCCTGTCAGGTAGGATGAGATCAATTTAAGCGCAGTGCCAGTGATGCCCATCTCTTTGAGTGTGGCGAGCAGGATCTGGTGGTTGACTGTGTTGAATGCTGCGGAGAGGTCCAGCAGAATGACAACAGAAGACCTTGAGGCTGCTCTGGCAGACTGGAGGGCCGTGGTAACCGACAGGAGGGCAGTCTCAGTGGAGTGGCCGATCTTGAAGCCCGACTGGTTAGGGTCCAGAAGGTTGTTCTGGGAAAGAAAGCTTGACAGTTGGTTAGCTACAGCACGCTCAATTGTTTTAGAGATGAAGGGTAGCAGTGAGACTGGTCTGTAGTTCTGGAGGATGGCTGGGTTAAGAGAGGGTTTTTTGAGTAGGGGTTTGACTATAGCCTGTTTGTATGCTGAGGGGAAAGTGCCAGAGGTGAGTGAGGAGTTGAGGACTTGGAGAAGGAATGGAGTAATAGAAGGAGATTGGGTCAAGGGGGCAAGAGGTGGGGCGGTGGGAGAGAATGAGGTCAGACATGCCTGTTTCAGATAAGGATAAGGGGGAAAAGGAGGAGAGGCAAGTAGAGGGTTCAGACAAGGTGTGGGAGCAGTTAGGCAGGGAGGGTTCAGGGAATTGGCTGCTGATGTCTGCAATTTTATCCCCAAAGAAGCGAGAGAAGTCGTCTGCTGTCAAAGTAGTAGGAGGAGGAAGGGGAGGAGGGTTGAGGAGTGAGAAAAAGGTAGAGAACGGTTTGTGGGGGTTAGGAGCGTTGTTCACCTGTTTCAAGAAGTAGTCAGTTTTTGCCTCCGTTACGTGAATGGAGAAGGTCTTGAGAAGGGAGTGGTACTTGTCGAGATCTTGATTATCCTTGGACTTGTGCCACAACCTCTCTGCAGCTCTGAGGGCGCTCTTTCCGAACGACCTCCGATAGCCACGGGCAGGGGGGAGAGGGCCGAGCAGGTCTAGTTGCCGTGGGGCAGAGGGTGTCAAGGGACGTAGTTAGAGTTGATAGGAGAGCATCAGTGGCTGCATCCGTTGGATGAGAGGTGAACTCATCGATGGGAGCCAGGGATGATGTTAACACAGAGGAGAAGCGAGAGGGACATAGGCTGCGAAGGTTGCGGCGGAAGGTCACAAGTGGCGGTGCAGTGGGAGGGGTTGGAGGGATTGAGACGGAGAGTTGGATGAGGAAATGATCTGAGATGTGTAGAGGGGTTACTGATGTTAAATCCGCGATGCAGTCTCGTGTCAGGATGAGATCAAGCTGTTTTCCTGCCCTGTGGGTTGCTGGAGTGTCCAGTAGCGCCAGACCGAACAAGGTCAGAAGGGACAAGAAGTCAGCAGCCTGAGATCCTTCTAGGTGGATGTTGAAGTCATTGAGGATTATGAGTGGAGTTCCATCGTCGGGGAGTGCAGAGAGAAGCATGTCCAGTTCTTCCACAAAGTCGGCTAGTGGGCCAGGGGGGCGATAGAGGTCCTCTAGTGCAACTTTGATGGGGTCCAGAAGCATCACATGATGGTGTTCGAATGCTTTGGTAGTAGGGGTTAGAGGTGAGGACGTGAATTTGATGTGAGGAGCCAGGAGGAGGCCTGTGCCCCCTCCTCGTCCGGTGAGGCGCGGGGAGTGGGAGAAGGAGTGGTTCACTGAGAGTGCCCCGGTGTAGCTGAGTTTTCAGGGCGGATCCAGGTCTCAGTTAGTGCTAGTGCATGGAGAGAGGCCTGGGATGCAAGTGCTGGGATTAAGTTGGCCTTCTTGACAGCAGACTGGCAATTCCAGAGCCCTATGGAGAGTGAAGGGGGGGAGAGGGGGAAGCTGGTATTTTGACAAGGTTAGATGTGCACCGTTTAAGTTTTAGAGTGAACCTGTGCCTCCGGATAGTGTAGTGCACAGGGATGTTAAGATAACACATGGTGACACTAGGGTATAATTTTTTTTTACACTTTTAGTATCGGTCTAAGTGATTAGTCCAGCTGCTACTCCCGATTGCTGATCAGAATCACCGCCCAATCAACACAAATATATTCTCAATGGCCCTGCTTTCAAGTTTCAAATACTAACCCACGTGGACAAGTGCCCCCTTAATAAATACGTTTTTAGCTAACTTAGCAAGATAGATAGATGCCAGCTAACTTTTTTGGATCTTATGACAACTACAAAATACCACTAAAACTAACTTTTTGTTACCTTTGTTAACTATGACAAGTGACAAGTAGAATACTTAGCTAAAATAGAACTAGATAGAAAGAAAGGAACAGACCGTAATATTCCAAAAGGGTGCTTCGTAGATCAAATAAAGGCGCTAGCTTCTACAGTCTTGATTGAACCTTTCCGGTCCCAGGATGAATGAACGCTGTCTAATATACCAACTCTATAAGGACGTTCTTTCATGCTAACTTGCTGCGACTTCAACTTGCTACCACCCAGCCCCCACCTCCCAGCCCCCAGCCCCCCCAGCACCCAGCCCCACCACCCAGCCCCACCACCCTACCCCACCACCCAGCCCTCACCTCCCAGATGCTTTTAACCCTGTGTCTGTGTTTCCAGGTACCGACATGAGCTGGCTCATGACAGCCAAAGGATCTACATCCTGGGAGGAGGAACTTCCTGGATATCCTGCAGACTAGACAAGGTAAGGCCTTGGTCTTCCTGATCAGGTGTCACAGGGGCTCCTTCTCCTGTTCCCCAGCCGTCTGTAAGCCCTATATGGAGCCAACAGAATGTGATGTGAACAGCTTTCTGAGCAGACATCTCTAAAGGTCGTCTTACACACCTGCTGCTCTGCTATTTCTCTGTAGATTCATGCCTACAACCTGGAGACCAACTATTGGGAGGAGATTGTCACCAAGCCTCACAAAGCAATAGGTGTGTCAATAGGTGTGTCCTCACATTTCTGAGCCATGGAAAAGCGTTGTAGAGGCTGTTGACATGTGGTCGTTGTTGTTGCCAGGTTACCCTGCAGCCCGACGTTGTCACAGCTGTGTACAGGTGAAGGATGGTAAGATCTACACACACACACACACACACGCACCTCAGCTCACCTCCTGTTTATACCCCACCTCATCTAAAACAGCTTTCCTGCCAGACACACCCCTCTCCTGTCCCCTCCCCCAGAGGTGTTTATATGTGGAGGTTACAATGGCGAGCTGATTCTGGCCGACCTGTGGAAGCTCAGCTTGCTCACCTTCCAGTGGACAAGACTGCCTGCTGTCATGCCTGAGCCAGCATACTTCCACTGTGCTGCTGTTACTCCGGTCAGTACACTCACATACCATAAAGTAATGTGCACGCATGTATAAACATTCCATTTTACATTTACATTTATTCATTTAGCAGACGCTTTTATCCAAATCGACTTCCAAGAGAGAGCTTTACAAAAGAGCATTGGTCACTGAGGATAGCAACGTGATAGACCCCAAACTTAGCGGGGTTATAGATTATGAAACATTTGTGAGAACCAATAAGTGCCAAAGGAAGAACTATATGAGCATTCAACTGAACATTTTACAATTTTAAGGCAGGCACCTCCAACGGGCAGTAGTCTACTTGTAGGAAGCGAACAACAAAGCAACAACAAAAAACACTATGAGTTTCCCCTCAGGGATCAATAATGTCATTCAGATTCTGAACAACAACAACAGCTGGGGCAGGGGTGTAAGGCCGGAGGAGAGAGTTAATATAGTTCAGGACAGTCCCATTCACTGCCCTAAAAGTCGGTACCAGGGTCTTGAATCGGATATGGGCCATGATGGGCCCAGTGGAGGGCGATGAGGTGTGGGGTGACATGACGGTATCTGGGTAGATTGAAAACCAGACGGGCTGCTGCAAGGAGGTGTTAGGTGCTTGCTAGAAGCCTGGCTAGTAGTGAGTCAGTAGGGAATTTTACATTGCTCCTTAGCCATCTCATCTCAAACAGAAGACAGATGGTACGTATTCTCATACTACTTGTCATTCCCTCCCACCAGGCTGGCTGCATGTATGTTCATGGAGGGGTGGTAAACAAGGTGGACAACCGGAGGACTGGCTCTCTGTACAAGGTGTGGTTAGTAGTACCCAGTCTGCTGGAACTGACCTGGGAGAGGCTCCTGAAGACCTGCCCCCGCCTGGCCCACCTGTCCTCTCTGCAGCTGCTCAGCCTCGGCCTCACACACTCACTCATCCAGCGCCTCAAATAAAGCCCCTGCTAAGGGTGAAACAAAGGTCAAAGGTCAGGGTGGGACAGACCAGAGAACCCCATCAGCGGATCACCAATAGCTACACAGACATGCTGCCAATGAACCAATAGAGCTTGTGTTAAGGTCTGAGAGGATTGAGGATTTGGACATGGAGTAATGGACTGACCTTCCTCAAAACACTATTGACATATTGTGTACTTTTTCATTCAATGTTTGAGTGATTTTAGCTGATATTATGAAAAGGGTGCTGCCCCCTCTTTAATATTTGGGTTAAGTCACCTGATGCTGTCTCTCTCGTGTGTCTTGTAGGTTTATCGGTTTTTGTTTTTTGCTGTCCACACAGTTGTTTTAAATCATTTTAATGTACACAAAAACAAAACAGGCAAAAGTTTCATAACTGGGGTTAGATTTATTGATTTATTTGTTGTCTTGATTGGTCCTTTTAAGTATTGGGATTGCCTTGTCTCTGGATTAGGACATGCTTTCTGCTTTGTTATTGTTCTCCACTTTTGTATGGATGCCTTGCATCCCATTGGTCTAGCCTATTAGAACCTGCTACAGGCCGCTGGATCCAGTGCGACACATGAACAGGTGAAACAGAAGCTCAGCTTCTGAGAGAAGCCTTAATGTTTTCTGTCCTTTTGCACTGTTGTGTCAGTGAGGACAGAGAGTGAGCAGGGTGTAGTTAGACAGTGGGAATCCTAACCTGAGCCTCTGAATCACTGTGAATCCTCTAGTGCCTGGTGAGTCTCCAGTCTGTCAGTCACTAACTCAAAATAATGCCAGTTCCTCCAGTGCCTTCAGATTTGAATATCATGTTTTTAAATCATGGAAGTTTTCTGTCCTTAATTTGACTACCTTGTTTCAGTGAAATGTAACTATTGGGACATGCAAGCCATGATGGTGAACATGTGCATGTAGCCTATTTATTATTCAGATATGAGCCATTAAGCCTTAATCTGTGTCATTAATCCTCATAAGTTAGCAGCAAGCAACGTGTTAGCAGCAAGCAACAAGCAGTTATTACATCTTCTATGAAAATAGTGTTAGATCAGGCTATATTCTGGAACCAATGTAAAGACCAGTGGACTTCCAACTGTTGTTTGGCAGCAACATTGCAGCTGCTTAAATTTGAGTGGGGGCTGTTACGGGATTAGTTGATCCGGGTTACACAGCTAGTAATGTCATAATGCTACTAGGGGGGTTACATGTTTAGGGGTTAGTTGATCCGGGTTAGGGTGTAACATAACTAGTAATGTCATAATGCAGCTGGTGATTAGCTGGACCTTGACTCACTAACACAGGCCTGTTAAATCTGTAGGGCAATGTAGCTCTGGATACCCCTGTTAAAATGTCTGCATAATGTCACTATTCAAATATGGAACTTGAAAATGTACATTTTGTTGTAAATTTGCAATTTTATTGTCAATAGACAGTCAATGTTATTTTGTCAATGTTTTGCTATTTGTTTACTAGCTAAACCTCAAAGATTCTGATTAAACACAAAGTCCTCTAAAATAAAAATATGATTAGTTAGGGTTTTTAAAATCCTAATTCCTCAAGTCAAAGGTCTGGACCCTTTACTCCCTTCTCAGATGCTGGTAAATTACTGGGATATAAGAAGGACAGAGTTTAAAAGGGTAACTGTGAGGGCTAAGCTCTAACCTGCTCAGGTAATCAGAACTATGATCAAGACAGAAATAAAATCAGGTCCTGTTTAAAAACTACCTGATAACTTGACCATAAATGTTGCTTTTCTGATGGTCGTCAGCATCCGGCAGGAGATGGAGCAAAGAAGTAGAGAGCCAACAGGATCAGGTAGACAACCACCAGAGCTGTGCCTGCAGGAAACAGCAGCATTAACACACACACACACACACACACACACACACACACACACACACACACACACACACACACACACACACACACACACACACACACACACACACACACACACACACACACACACACACACACACACACACACAGCCACAACCATCACCCTTCACATGAATACATACACATATGCACACAATGTACTGCCTTCTGTGCTGTATTTCAGAGGTGATTACAAAGCAGCATGTTGACAGCTGGCTATGTTCAGCTGTTAATTAGGACTCATTCAGGAGGGCCAGTAAGTAGTTAGTTTCCCCTCCCTTACAAGGCAGAGGTCTAGGATTAGGTCTAGGATTAGCTTTAGGTCTAGGATTAGTTTTAGGTCTAGGATTTGCTTTAGGTCTAGTCTAGTTTTAGGTCTAGGATTTGCTTTAGGTCTAGTCTATTTTTAAGTCTAGGATTATCTTTAGGTCTAGTCTATCTTTAGGTCTAGTCTAGCTTTAGGTCTAGTCTAGCTTTAGGTCTAGTCTAGCTTTAGGTCTAGGATTATCTTTAGGTCTAGTCTAGTTTTAGGCCTAGTCTATCTTTAGATCTAGGATTATCTTTAGGTCTAGGATTAGCTTTAGGTCTAGTCTAATTTACCTTGTAGGTAGTCCGACTTCCCGTCCATGAAGATGTAGTTGACCATGATCACAGCGAAGATACTGGCTCCCAGGTGGAGGTCACTGAAGAGCAGCACAAAGCCAACATCCTGGTACCATGGAGACAGGAAATACTGGCCATGAATATGGTGCTTTTATCTTGCTTCAAATATTTAAATCCATCAACTAATCAATGTTATCAAGATACCCATAGTTGGCTGAGTTGTGTTCTGGGGGTATAATGTCTGGTGTAACTGGTCCATGTTGAGTGGATGATAAAGAGGAAGAGCCTTACATGAAAGAAGTTGAAGAGGACTAGCAAAGGGATCTGCAACATGCACACCTGGACAGCGATGCAGCTTCCCACCTCCACACTGATGGACACACAAAGGCTTATTTACTAGTTATTCTAACTATTCTAAAATTGACACATCCATGGTTAATGGTTGACAATATACATAATAGATTATAACTCTATTTTATTCTTATAACTATGTATAAAGCATAAGAATATTCAGAAGCATTCATGGAATCTACAGAGAGCTCTACAAGAGCTATAGAGGATTTACAGGATCCACAGGAAGATCTGAAATATGATCTATGGTAGACTCTTCGGGAGGATCTATAGGAGTATCTATGGGAGGGTCAATGGGAGGATCTATAGGAGGATCTATGGGAGGATCTATGGGAGTATCTATGGAAGGATCTATAGGAGGATCTATGGAAGGATCTATAGGAGTATATATAGGAGGGTCTATGGGAGGATCTTTAGGAGGATCAATGGGAGGATCTATGGGAGGATCAATGGGAGGATTGTTAGGAGGATCAATGGGAGGATCGATGGGAGGATTGTTAGGAGGATCGATGGGAGGATTGTTAGGAGGATCTATGGGAGGATCTATAGGAGGATCAATGGGAGGATCGATGGGAGGATTGTTAGGAGGATCTATGGGAGGATCTATAGGAGGATCAATGGGAGGATCGGTAGGAGGATTGTTAGGAGGATCTATGGGAGGATCTATAGGAGGATCGATGGGAGGATCAATAGGAGGATCGATGGGAGGATTGTTAGGAGGATCAATAGGAGGATCGATGGGAGGATCGATGGGAGGATTGTTAGGAGGATCAATAGGAGGATCTATGGGAGGATCTATAGGAGGATCAATAGGAGGATCGATGGGAGGATCAATAGGAGGATCGATGGGAGGATTGTTAGGAGGATCTATGGGAGGATCGATGGGAGGATCTATAGGAGGATCTATGGGAGGATCTATGGGAGGATCAATGGGAGGACCGATGGGAGGATTGTTAGGAGGATCTATGGGAGTCTACCAGAAGATCTAAGGGAGGATCTAAGGTGTGATCTACTGAGAAGCTATGGAATTTACCTTAGACTGATGTTGTTTTGCAAGGAAAACTGTATTCCATTAACAATCTCTGGGATCTCGGGTACCATGGCCAGAATGGTGACACCTATAAAGTACTGAGCACATGAACATGACATCATAACATGGACATGACATCATAACATGGATATGACATGGGAATCAGGTGGCTGAGCGGTAATCAGAAGATTACGTGTTCGAATCCCAGCCAACATGGCGCTGTGATGTAATGACATCATAACAGTACTGTGATAAGCAGGTGTGTGTTGATGCATTTGTAGACATGCTAGAAACTCCTGTTTGAGTGTGTGTCCACCTGAGAGATGTTAGGGTGGCTCAGTATGGGCTGGATGTGGTCTGTTAGAAGGTCAGCACAGGCAGACATGAGGAGGGTGGCCACAATAAGGATGAGCAGGGACCGCCAGCGGGACCAGTGCACCACCGCCCCCTGGTGGCTAGCTGCAGCTAAAACAGACAACATTATGGAACAACTCAAGACACGCTTGTTTTTGTGGCTGGCTAGATATATGATATATGGTTTCACATTAGTATTCATGGTGTCTTTGTGCCTCTTACCCTGTCCCTCACCAACATGAATATCATAAATGTAGGAATGTGTTTTCAGAGTGAAGATGAGCCCGATGATGTAGGCAGCAGGCAAAAGAACAGAGACTGAGTACACTAGCGGCCTGCAGTGAAAACACAAATCAACACACAGATTCATCAAACTATCAGGACTGACGGTGTACAAACCTCAGCTGTCAGACTTACTCAATGTGGTTGTGGAACAGTGTGTCGTTGTTCTCACTCTGAATAAAACAAAAACGGAAACATAAGAAAGAAAGGCATGCAGTATCTGTGTGTTACTATGCTGAACTGTGATGTGTGTATGGTGAGGGCTGGTTGGGGGACAGTGTGTGGGCAGTGTGGGGGCAGTGTGTGGGCAGTGTGTGGGCAGTGTGGGGGTAGTGTGTGGGCAGTGTGTGGGCAGTGTGGGGGCAGTGTGTGGGCAGTGTGTGGGCAGTGTGGGGGCAGTGTGTGGGCAGTGTGTGGGCAGTGTGGGGGCAGTGTGTGGGCAGTGTGTGGGCAGTGTGGGGGCAGTGTGTGGGCAGTGTGGGGCAGTGTGGGGGCAGTGTGTGGGCAGTGTGTGGGTAGTGTGTGGGCAGTGTGGGGGCAGTGTGTGGGCAGTGTGTGGGCAGTGTGTGGGCAGTGTGGGGGCAGTGTGTATGAAGAGATGGGGTGGAAGTTTGGTGTTTGTGTGAGTTAGTGCTGCAGGCAGGTTAAAGATGCCCACCAGGTCATAGTGGCAGTTACGGCAGACTAATGGTCCGCTGCTGTTTCCTGTGGTGTTGGTACAGCCCTCACACAGCAAGTTTCCATAAGCCTTGGAAAACAATGTGGGTGCAAACACACCTGGGGAGAGAGTAGAGAGGTCAGGAGGTCACAGCAGGATCGAAAAGAAGAGCAGGAAGGGTGAGCTATGTCAGGGCTAGTATTAGGGTCACTGTCTAGGTAGGGTTAGTGTCAGTGTGGTAGTGTCAGGGCTAGTATTAGGGTCACTGTCTAGATAGGGTTAGTGTCAGTGTGGTAATGTCAGGGCTAGTATTAGGGTCACTGTCTAGATAGTCACCTCCCACAGAGATGAAGAGCAAGGCAGAGCTGACACCAGCAGAGCGGCTGTTGAACCTCTGCTCTGGATGCTTCAGTCCTCCTATGATCATGCAGATACCCTGGGAGAGACAGTGGATCAGTCCTCTATCACACAACCATGTACAAATCAAACACAGCAGACATACAGACTCCTTGAGCAAGACAGAGCTATAGTTTAACCTGGAACAAATGAGAACAGTTCATCATTGATCTCTGTGATTGCCCCAGTATTGTGTGAGCACTCAACTCACAGGAAGGAACAGGATGCAGCCTAACAAGGTTCCGGTTAGGGCTGCCTTGACCATCTCCTGCAGGCAGCTGTTCCCTTCCCTGTGGCCGCGGAGCAGGGCAGTGATGTAGAAGGTCATCTCCGTGATGGACCCAAAGGTGGCATTCACCAATGCACCGACAGCAAAGTTACTCTGGGCTGAGATGCTACAAACATGGCATCACTGCACTCTATTTGACTGGTCAATGGGACTGGATGCTTTTGAAACATATTCACACAATAAACAGCGCAAAGTGTCTATGTGTAAGCTCACGCTTAAATTTATTAATTTAACAAACACTTTTATCCAAAGCTCACCTGGCAATGCCCATCCCAATGTAGTAAGACAGTGGGATAATGGAGCAGATGGTCGTAGCAAACTTGGCCTCGGAGCTGGCAAACTTGTTGTCCTTGTCAACATAGCCAATCACCAGGGAAACAATAACCAGAGGAAGGAGGTCTAGGGGGCAGTTTAAGGGTCTGACTTGATCAAAATGGCCCCACTTCCACAAACGCTTTGGGGATTAAAGGATACTGGCAGCAAACACATTAATTCCATCCACAGTGTACTTGTAGTAGTAGCAGTTAACAGCATGGTAACAGCACAGGAGTGCCCGACTCTCTCTGTTGGGATACTGAACACAGAGGACTGGTTAGCTGGTTAGCATGCTCACATCACCTTCAATAAGGACCTTTCACTTCAGCCTCCTCACCTTCCTCAGGGAGCAGCTGGACACAGAGATGGCCTCCGGGGGCATGAGGAGGATGACTCGCAGGGTGCGAGCATTCATCTTGGCCACAGGGATGGTGAAGACCAGGATCCAGGCCAGGAGGCAGGCCAAACTGTGGGCCAGGGTTAGAACTGGGTACGCCAGCAGCAGCCAGGCGTAGGTGCTTGCACGTAGCTACATGTTACACACATGACATGAATTTACAAGTGTAGTATAATTCAATAATATTTTGCTCATATATAATTTTTATACATATATAAAAATGTGTTCATAAAGTAACAAGAGACTAATCATTTATTAGGGTTAGGGTTATTAGGGTTATCAGAATGACGTAATCAATCAATCAATCATCAATCAATATAAAACTGAGAGGTAGCGCTTACCCAGTACGGCCTGGGCAAGGCTGTGGGGCTCGGGTCTCTGCAGGGCCCCTCTGTGGGGGAGGGCAGGAGAATGGGGGAGCTGTCCTTGTCTTCCCCCACATCCACTGGGACTTCATCACAGTCTGGGAACCTTCCGACCCCATCTCCAACCTGGAGAAGGAGAGACTGCCTTACTGAAATCACTTTTTCTTGATTTATATTACATAAAGACAAAATGCGGGTTGGGGTGGGCATGAAGACACTTTTGGATGTTTGCAAGACTTGTTGCAATAAAAGGAAATGCAGACTTCTGCTTTCTGCCACAAAACTCTCAGTTCATGAGGAAATGAGAGTAGAGGCCTTGAACAAAGATCTAGCTATGTTTAACTTTGAAATAAATCAAGGGCAACAGGAGAGGCCATGGTCAGTATAGATGCACTAATATACAGAGAGAGAGACAGAGAGAGAGAGAGAGAGAGACAGTGACAGAGAAAGAGAAATCAGCGGAGACAGCAGATCTGAACGAAGGGTGGCAGGGTAGATTACCTCCTGTATGAACTTCCCAAAAGGCCACAGGAAGTAGCATGACAAATTCCAGCAGAGCTGACCTGTAATGAGAAGGTGGGTTCCTGAATCACTGGAATAATGTTCCATTCAACATGGCCGCTACGGTACTACACTGAGGTCTAGTGTTCTGTCTTAGGTCCTCTAAAGTGAGTTGATCTAGTTCCACTAGGTTCCATAGTCCTACCATAGGGTGCTCCGATGATACTGAGGAACATGAAGATGCTGGCCATGAGGTAGGTCAGAGACAGCCACCAGCCAAACACAAACACATACATGACATTTCCACAGGAAATGGAGAACCCTTAATGGAAAAAAAGAAAGAACGAACAGATGGAGACAGAGAGGAATGTTACATTATAATGACCAACTAAGCTACAAATATGTATCATCTGTAAAGCATGATGTTCTCAGCTGACATGCATGCTCACCTGTGTGTGGTTTAATGATGGTGAGCTCAGAGTACAGTTCTTTCACAACATCAGACCTGACTTCAAAAGGTCGTTCTGTCACATGACTCTTCCACTTTCTGAAGCCAAACTGAGAACACAATTAAATGCACACGCAAAGCATGGATTGTAAAAAAACAGGACAGACGGTTATAATTTGTTTGAATGCAAACAGTTGCTCAGAACTGTGTTCTACCCTGTAGTTGTTGGCTAACTTGTTAGCTTCCACTTGATTCTCTGCTCTGAGGGTGGTTCTGCTGCTCGGCTCCTCACACACATCCTGAGAGGAGAGCTGAGCAGGTCCTGAAAGAAACACACATCCACACACAGCAACACACATCCACACACAGCAACACACATCCACACACAGCAACACACATCCACACACAGCAACACACATCCACACACAGCAACACACATCCACACACAGCAACACACATCCACACACAGCAACACACATCCACACACAGCAACACACATCCACACACAGCAACACACATCCACACACAGCAACACACGTCAGCCATTTACAAGGTGTACGTCTCAGGGAATGACCCAAGGTACCAGTGGTTAGGGGTGGCCTAACCCTCACCTAGATGTGGAGACCCATGGCGTTTGGAGGGGCAGAGTCCAGGATGCACAGTGCAGGATGTGGGGTTGTGTGTCCCCACCAGGTCGGGGGTGTGGCTGGGCAGGTCGGGGGCATGGCTGACTAGACAGGATGACTCTTGTGGTGAGCCCTGGGGCTCACAGCCCCAAAGGTGTGCTGAAAGATGTGAGAGAATGGTATGTAAAACATGTTTTAACTGTTGTTAGTACTTATGAGGGACTGTTACTATAGACCTGTGGACATGTTATATATAGGTAAGTGTTTTGGCATGACTGTGACATACAGAGACAGATGGCAGGGGTGAAGTGCGTGCCTGCCCCTCGTGAACAGAAACACATCATCATATTACGCTTCAGGATGCCGACCAGGATTTAGGGATAAGGTAACACTGATACTTTATAGGGTTTATATACTTTATGCGTTTGAATCCTATTCAATGAATAAACTACTAAGTTGGTTCAACATATGACCTCACAAAGGACGGCTAGACTGAGGTCATGTCTGTAAGGACTAGAACAGAACAGACTGTCTCAACATTACAGTTAGTGTTAGTTTAGGACCAACAGACACGATACATTTACATGTAGTCATTTAGCAACAACAAGCAATGGGACATTCCCCCTGATGCAAGTTGGGTGAAGTGCCTTGCCTAAGGCCACAACGTCATGTTGACACGGCCGTGATTCGAACTCCCAACGTCTCCGATTCCCTAACCGTTCAGCCACATAACTCTCTGGGTTAGTGTATCAACAGCAGACATGTTTAATCAGATGACCGTGCGACTTCACATCCGTCTCCAATTTAACGCCTCAACATGACATATATAACTTCTTAGACATCAATTTATAGATTAGAACAGTTTTGCTGAAGGCCAGGGCGATATTAAAGTGTTACTGTGTAACAGCAACACCGTGTGTCTGTTTACTAAGATAGACTCCATCATGTGACTCACCCTGACTGTCCGCTACTCTCCGTCTTCTTCTCTCTGTGTCTGAGGTGGACATGGCTGTCTGTCTGTCTGCAGGGTCTGTCTGCAGCTGTCTGTCTGCTGCTGTCTGTCTGCTGCTGTCTGCAGCTGTCTGTCTGTCTGCAGGGTCTGTCTGCAGCAGTCTGTCATTACAGAACCACTGTGCAATTACGCGCATTTTCGCTCATCAAATGATGTCTGTCCATTACAGTGACGCGACCTCTTGCCTTCCCACAATGCACCACGCTTAGGGGCATGTCAGACATTGTAGTTTTCTATAATCAGTGTTGTAGTTCGTGACGTCAGTGTGCATACTAAATGCTAATTACATTTTTTTTTTTTACTTTTACTGAATCACCTTTAAATCCTATTGTATTTTTGTTTAAACTACTATCAAACATCCAAACGTTTTGATAATTTTTGATTATCAAGATTGAAAGGTAAATGTTACAACTGATATTTCCGTAGGCCGATGTTGTAAATAAATATGTCAGATTAATTTATTTATAAAAGGGACAATTCACATTAATCGACAGTAGAACTGTAAATGTGCCAGAGTTAGCCTAGCAGGCTAGTTTTCATCTGTAGTCCCTTTGCCAGTTCTTAAAAGGCAACCTGGTAAAAAAAAATTTACAAGCATAAAAACATACATTTTAAAAGGCTATCAGTACAATGAATACATAAACAGACAAAACAAGGGCGTTATAGTTATACTTATGATTTATGAAGATTGCATGGATTTAAAAGCACACAGCATTTGGTTGATGCTCATTTACATTTCAAAATTGTGAATTTTATGAAACATATCTTCTCTGGGGTAAGACGCACCTAGCATATCCAGCTGGTAGGAGGCCATTCACCGCAAAGTAATGCTTATTTAACTCAAAGTAAAAAGGTAGAAAAGTAGAAAGGTAGAAAGGTCGTGCTCGTGAGTTTAATATGTTTGTATTGTTGCTTGGCAACAGTTCAATCCGTTGCGGAACTATTTGTCTTGGTGGAGACAAATAAACTCTTTAATAAACGTGTTGTCGCTTATCACAGCCATGCTGCTATTTAGTATATTATAAGTTATATTATAACTGCATCCATCTCGCCTTCTGATAATCTTGTTTAGGACCTTTTTGGTGAATTCCTGACATTTTCACAAGAGCTGGATCGTTTTCCCCACCGGTCACACGGTGTGGCCGCGTGCACTAATAGAAGGGGCGCGTGCACTAATAAAACGGGCGCGTTCACAAATAGAAGGGGCGCGTGCACTAATAGAAAGTTAATTCAGTCAATCATCAGGTAACATAATGCTTCCATCTTGTTAGTTAGTTAGTTAGCAATATAACGTTGTAAATATCACTATTTGAATGTACGTCACGCTAGTCAAGTTTTGTTTAAATTTAGTTTAAATTTAGTTTAGCTTTAGTTCCAGTAAATACGCAGTAGTCAGATAGACACACAAATCTACCGTATCCATGTTGATCTGCCGTAATCAGATTCAAATGAAACGGAGATTGAGAATAGTAAAGTGACATGATAACTATGAGTTCATGTAATATTTTTCATTCAGGGACGATAATTGTTTCGAAAATGAGTTTCTCTAAAGAGCGAAACCACAGCACGAGTCGGTTGGCGAGTAAAGGTGAATCTTCGGACTGCTTCATCCGCCAAGCAGGCCAGATCTACGAACCTAGCATCGATGACCAGGGCGGCCCCTCAGATGACCAGGGCGGCCCCTCAGATGACCAGGCCGGCCCCTCAGATGACCAGGCCGGCCCCTCAGATGACCAGGACGGCCCCTCAGATGACCAGGGCGGCCCCTCAGATGACCAGGGCGGCCCCTCAGATGACCAGGGCGGCCCCTCAGATGACCAGGCCGGCCCCTCAGATGACCAGGCCGGCCCCTCAGATGACCAGGCCGGCCCCTCAGATGACCAGGACGGCCCCTCAGATGACCAGGGCGGCCCCTCAGATGACCAGGGCGGCCCCTCAGATGTACCTGATCCCGTTATGCTGCCTGATCTTGTCTGTGGAGGTGATGGAGGGTGGGCAGACCAAAGCAGGGTGGGGGAACACCCGTGCACCAACTACATATTCTACTGCTCTCTACCACCCCACCATGACCCTGAGTCACAGCGACTTACCCACCCCGTGTATCATTCACTGGGAGCCCAGTCTGGACTGTACCCTTTACCCATGCCCGGTCTGGCATGGAGCACTCACCCCAGCTGCACGGGATCCTGGGAAATGGAGGGGGCCGAGCATTGTGATATGACCTCAGTAAGTGCATCTTATAATGACTCATTAATCACAGAGATGGTTGCTTATTATAAAATTGCTGTGACACAGTCAACATGGATAAAAATAGTTAATACGGTATATCAGCGGTATTTTTGTTTAAACGGAAAACTGTAAATGGTAACACATGATTCCAGATGATTTTGAAGTGGATCCATATGGGTTGGGTTTATGAGTCAGTTGACATTGCTTTTTTGAGAAACAAAATCTAATTTTCTGTCATTATTTATTACATTGGGTAAGGGCGAGTTATATGATGCCATGGCCAGTATTTGTCCTGACAGTTTGGATGATGTTGGCCGAGGGATCGTTCTCCAACCAGACAACATGGCTGACATCATCTCTCACAACCACATGGACATCAATCAGTCTGTATGTCTTCAAACTAAGTCTAAAGTTACTAAAGTCATTAATGAAAACAGGTGTAACCATACAGTGTTGTCTTTGTGGAGGTTGATGCCATCTGTCACCATACTGTCACTTTCTGGATCAGGGTTCCAATCCATTTACATGCCTCAGCCACTGCATTGATTTACACTCATTAATTACAATGAATATGTTATGATTGTGTAGTCATGGCTTGGATACAACTCTACCAAGTTACTCAATGTTAAAACACACAATATAGTACTACTATATCACAGCCATGTCACAGTATAATATAGTACTACTATACCACAGCCATGTCACAGTATAATATAGTACTACTATACCACAGCCATGTCACAGTACAATATAGCACTACTATACCACAGTCATGTCACAGTACAATATAGTACTACTATACCACAGCCATGTCACAGTACAATATAGTACTACTATACCACAGCCATGTCACAGTACAATATAGTACTACTATACCACAGTCATGTCACAGTACAATATAGTACTACAATACCACAGTCATGTCACAGTACAGTACCACCATACTACACAACAGTGAGTATGATGTTTTTTGAGCTCGGTCTTTGGTCTCTGTTTAGGTGATGTGTAGTATGAATGGACGAGGACAGGTGTTGCTGCTGAACAGCTGTAACCCAGGTCAGATGGTTCAGTCCCTGACACCAGCAGCAGGTCAGATGGTTCAGTCCCTGACACCAGCAGCAGGTCAGATGGTTCAGTCCCTGACACCAGCGGCAGGTCAGATGGTTCAGTCCCTGACACCAGCAGCAGGTCAGATGGTTCAGTCCCTGACACCTGCAGCAGGTCAGATGGTTCAGTCCCTGACACCAGCAGCAGGTCAGATGGTTCAGTCCCTGACACCAGCAGCAGGTCAGATGGTTCAGTCCCTGACACCAGCAGCAGGTCCCTTCAGGGGACCCCCAGAGCAGCATTTCTCTCTGGGGGAAGGTGAGAAATGCTTTGGAGATGAGAATATAGGTAAGCTATACAGTCAATTATTATTTCAATGTAGCAATATTTATTTAAAGTACAATACCATGTGCTGTTACGTAATAATATAGACCTACATAATTATACAGATCTACCAGGAATGAATATGTTTGGCATAGAAATGCAGATATACACACTTTTTCACTTTGGATAAGAGTCTGCTAAATAACATGTCAAATGTGAAACACTTGGATACTTTTGTGAGGTGTGTAGTGCAGCCCCGCTCCTCCCTTGCTCTTATTTCTGTATGGTCCTCAGACATGGGAGTCCCAGTCAGCTCTGGTCTGCTAGGGGCAGCTGTGCTGGAGCAAGCCTCCACCCCAGGGGTGCCTTCCTATCTGGGCTTCCAGCCCTCACCTGCAGGCACACACACACTACTGCCCCATGGGCAGGTCTGCCCAGCCTACAGCTATGGCCACAGGCCTGGTCACAGTTACTCCCAGGTCAGCCCAGGCCAGTCAGAGTACACCGTCACTAACCCTAACACCGTCACTAACCCTAACACCATCACTAACCCTAACACCATCACTAACCCTAACATTGTCACTGCTCTCAGAACTTGGATGTTGTTTCCCATATACACACACCACCAAGCATGGTCTTGCATCCTGGGTTATTTGTATCTTTGCTAATCTAAGACTTCTCTTCCACTTGTTTCTGTTGCTCATGTCTTGTGTGTCCCTGCAGTGCCACCAGGCCCTGTGCTCGCTGTACTCAGAGGTCCAGTCCCTGCCCTCCCAGATTGTGGCTCCAGATCCACCGTAGGACACACATCCAGAACTCTTCTCACAATTAGACACAAACATGCCACTAGAAACAGTTGATTCAATTTACGAGGATAAAAACATTATTTTTTAATGAAGATGTGTTGATAGTCTGCTAATATATCTTTCTGATTAATCTCTAGAAATATTGAATTAACGTGGGATTCCAAATCAAAGAAGCCTTGCAACTGTACTAAGTCTCAGTGTCTGAAACTGTGAGTTCAGGAGAATAAAGGACCTAATCTGTCCTTTATTTTTACATTTTGTATTAGTAATTTTTTTGTCTCTGTGGCCTGTGTATAGCATGGCTAGGTGTGTGTCTCTGGCCTGTGTATAGCATGGCTGAGTGTCTGTCTCTGGCCTGTGTATAGCATGGCTGAGTGTCTGTCTCTGGCCTGTGTATAGCATGGCTAGGTGTGTGTCTCTGGCCTGTGTATAGCATGGCTAGGTGTCTGTCTCTGGCCTGTGTATAGCATGGCTAGGTGTGTGTCTCTGGCCTGTGTATAGCATGGCTAGGTGTGTGTCTGTGGCCTGTGTATAGCATGGCTAGGTGTGTGTCTCTGGCCTGTGTATAGCATGGCTGAGTGTCTGTCTCTGGCCTGTGTATAGCATGGCTGAGTGTCTGTCTCTGGCCTGTGTATAGCATGGCTGAGTGTCTGTCTGTGAAGGCAGGTCACACTCTCAGGGGTCTTCATTCAGATCTCCACCTATTAGCTCTGAACACTCATACGAGCTGTGACTCTGTTCCAGATACTGTGACTGCTTCGCCAACGGTGACGTGTGCAGCAGCTGCAACTGTATCAACTGTTTCAACAATGCAGATCACGAGTCTGAGAGATACAAGGCTATCAAGGTAGGCACCTGCCCCATCAAGGTAGGCATCTGCCCCCATCAAGGTAGGCACCTGCCCCCATCAAGGTAGGCATCTGCCCCCATCAAGGTAGGCACCTGCCCCCATCAAGGTAGGCACCTGCCCTCATCAAGGTAGGCACTTGCCCCCATCAAAGTAGGCATCTGCCCCCATCAAGGTAGGCATCTGCCCCCATCAAGGTAGGCATCTGCCCCCATCAAGGTAGGCATCTGCCCCCATCAAGGTAGGCATCTGTCCCCATCAAGGTAGGCATCTGCCCCCATCAAGGTAGGCACTTGCCCCCATCAAAGTAGGCATCTGCCCCCATCAAGGTAGGCATCTGCCCCCATCAAAGTAGGCATCTGTCCCCATCAAGGTAGGCATCTGCCCCCATCAAGGTAGGCACTTGCCCCCATCAAGGTAGGCATCTGCCCCCATCAAGGTAGGCATCTGCCCCCATCAAGGTAGGCATCTGCCCCCATCAAGGTAGGCATCTGCCCCCATCAAGGTAGGCATCTGTCCCCATCAAGGTAGGCATCTGCCCCCATCAAGGTAGGCACTTGCCCCCATCAAGGTAGGCATCTGCCCCCATCAAGGTAGGCATCTGCCCCCATCAAGGTAGGCATCTGTCCCCATCAAGGTAGGCATCTGCCCCCATCAAGGTAGGCATCTGTCCCCATCAAGGTAGGCATCTGCCCCCATCAAGGTAGGCATCTGCCCCCATCAAGGTAGGCATCTGCCCCCATCAAGGGCAGAATCTGTCAGGTAATATGCATGCATTTGGCATGAATGGAATTAACAATCTGTTATAAATTCCTGCAAAAATGCTATCTCAACTGAAAATAAGTCATTTTAAAGACCCACTTCAAATAAAGTGTTAGCAGAAGTTATTCATTTTTTTTCAGATATACTGTACATCAGTACGGCAAGTGTCCCAATGTTAATTATTAGTTATTTTCTCATTTTCATTATTTTCATAATTTTCATTATTTGTCAAAATACAGACAGCTAACATAGTGTCATTAAGGTTAGTGCCACTAAAAGACCAGGCAGGTTTCACTTGTTTTCCGAATGGTGAAGGTAAATAACAGCCTGTAGCTTGAAGCCAATCAGGAGGCAGGAAGTCCTGGGGATCCCTGGGCAGATCCCTGTTGTCCTGCCTGACTGCCTTCCTGACACCTTCATTAACCAGTCACACCTGGTATTGAGCTGATAGAATGATGTTCTACTGAGGTGAGCAGGTCACACAATTACTGTGTATCTAGAGCTCAGTGGACTGGCCACCAGCTTCATTCCCTGCTAGGGTATTTAAACACACTCTGCTCCTTTTTATCCAAATTGAACTCTTAGTATAGTTTAGCTTCATTTTAAAACCTACTTTTATGTTGTGTTAAGGCAATCTTTTGCTTTGTTCAGTTCTCCATTTCTTCAATTGACCTCTATTCTAATAAATGACATGAAGAGCCTGTTTTACTCGTCGGACAACACGGATGTCGTCGCAGCACGGTAAAACCACCGTGTTGCTCCCGCCATCTGTTCTTTATTGTTCAAAAAAGGTCAAACACAGAACACTTCTTCTCTTATATAGGCATGACCATGTGTGCATGAACAAAAAACAGGCCAAAAAGCAATACTGCGCCCCTTGTGTCCATGTCATGTATTCTATCAATTCTCCATATAAACAAAACAGTGATTTACTTCTTGACATTGTACTTAAAACAAAACACAAATAAATGACTGCTAATCGCAACATTATAATAACAACAATGCACATATACCAAACAAAATGGCGCTTCAAAAATGTGTAAAAGGTGAAAATGTATCTGGAGTTCAGATGAGAGGTGTGACACAAACAAACTGTGTGATGTCACTAAGTGAGAGGTGTGACACAATCAAACTGTGTGTGATGTCACTAAGTGAGAGGTGTGACACAATCAAACTGTGTGTGATGTCACTAAGTGAGAGGTGTGACACAATCAAACTGTGTGTGATGTCACTAAGTGAGAGGTGTGACACAATCAAACTGTGTGTGATGTCACTAAGTGAGAGGTGTGACACAATCAAACTGTGTGTGATGTCACTAAGTGAGAGGTGTGACACAATCAAACTGTGTGTGATGTCACTAGGTGAGAGGTGTGACACAATCAAACTGTGTGATGTCACTAAGTGAGAGGTGTGACACAATCAAACTGTGTGTGATGTCACTAAGTGAGAGGTGTGACACAAACAAACAGTGTGTGATGTCACTAGGTGAGAGGTGTGACACAAACAAACTGTGTGTGATGTCACTAAGTGAGAGGTGTGGGGGCGGGCGGGAAATATAACTATAATGAGTTAGTGCAAGAAGGATGAGTATATATATATAGGATGGGGGGGGGTGTATATACAGAGTAGTGCAAACAGTGGTGCAAAAACACAGTAGTAAGTTTGTTTTAAGGTGTTATGTGTGACACAAACAAACTGTTTGTGATGTCACTAATTGAGAGGTGTGACGTGCAACTATGACAACTGTGTGTTTGAAGATCTGCCTAGACAGGAACCCGGAGGCGTTCAGGCCCAAGATTGTCCAGGGTAAATCAGGAGAGGTTAAAGGTCGTCACAACAAAGGCTGCAACTGTAAACGATCAGGCTGTCTGAAAAACTACTGCGAGTGCTATGAGGTACTGCAGTCCCCATCAGGTCATCATGCCCTGCAGTCCCCATCAGGTCATCATGCCCTGCCTGTAGACTTCCTGTCTGAGTGTAACATAGATCATGTTCTGACCCCTTGGTGACCCTTGACCCTCCACACAGGCCAAGATCATGTGCTCTTCGACCTGTAAGTGTGTAGGCTGCAGGAACTATGAGGACAGCCCAGTAACACGCACTATAGTCTGGGAAAGTCCTGACAGCACATTCTACAGGAAGGCCAACTGCCAGAAAAACAAGTGAGATACTGGAATGACCTGGTTGGAGTAGAGAAGAGGAGGATGCATGAAAGATAGCATGCTTTACTCCTTCAGACCAAACCAAAACTCCAGCAACAACAATTGCTAATAAATGTGTTGTTTTCTTGGCTGTGTGTGTGTGCTTGTGTGTGTTTGTCTGTGTTTGTGTGTGTGTTGATAGGTGTCCTCTGTCATGCATCACGCTCGATGTTGTGGAAGCCACATGCGGCTGTTTGCTAGCCCAGGCTGAGAAGGCAGAGAGGAAGCTGTACTCTGCGCCTCAAGCTGAGAGAATCATCATTGAAGGGTTCGGAAAGTGTTTGATGCAAATAGTCCGCTCAATATTTAAATCCACGGTTTTGTAGGAGAACACTGGATTAAAGACAACATGTGACTGGTTAGGGTTAGATCACATGTGGCTGGTTAGGGTTAGATCACATGTGGCTGGTTAGGGTTAGACCCCATGTGACTGGTTAGGGTTAGACCACATGTGACTGGTTAGGGTTAGGGTTACGGTTAGACCACATGTGACTGGTTAGGGTTAGACCACACGTGACCCTAACCCAGAACTCATTTCTAAATGTTACTTTTGCTTTGTCCACTGTTTTCACTGCATGTCATATTTGTAGATGCCAGAAATATTTCTCAGAGTTTAATATTTAGATTATACGCTAATATTTTTGTTATTCATTTATAATTGATCTATTTACATTTTAACATATTGATTTCAGTGATCCAGAATGAATGTTTATCTGGGAAATTCATGGCTATTTCAGATGTTCAGTTGAAGTTGTTCTTTGGTTTAGTACATTCCACATGTCAGTCTGTATCTATATAACAACATCACCAGTCTATCTATATAACAACATCACCAGTCTGTATCTATATAACAACATCACCAGTCTTTCTACTGTGTCCAGGTTCAAGTTCCTCTCTTGTTATAAAAAGCTACAATAAAATATTTACAAATAAAAACTCTACGGAAGTCTTTAATGTATTACAGTGTTAACCAATTTTCATATAATATATATTGTATCATGTTATTTAAAATTATTTCATCTGACCAAGTCACCATTTTCTCACAATTAAGCCATTGGTATAAAATTAATGGTATAACCAAAATACTACATGGCATAGGTTACATACCGATAGTAGATAGCTGATAAACAAACTGATATTAGATAGGTGGTTTAAACTAAATAGCACTAGATAGATGGTATAGGCCAATGCTCAACTGACTGCTTTAGTGGTATTGACTTTCATTAGGACTGTCCTGTTTGTGACGTGGGCCCATATGCAGGCTCTGACGCTACATGTTGAGTTGAGAGAAGCGTTGCATGGAGAAGGAATCAAGGCAGGGGGCTTATCGAACTGGTGTTGTTACCTTCAGGGATAAAAGGAGTCTAGGACAGTTGTTTAATCACAGATGCTGTGACTTGGCTGAAGACTACTAGCTCTTTCCATGGCTGCTATTGTAAGTAACTTATTAAAATTATATCTTTACATATATCTATTCATATTTTTACAGTTCGCAAAATGTGTCCCTGTCTTTCAGAGAGCAAAAGTGTCTATTCAGTGGATGTGTACTTTACTAGTGATCTCTCTGATTGTGGAGTCACACAACACACACCAGGTGAGGTGCTGCATGTTCTCCATGTCATGTCGTTAAAGCTAAAATATCTGGACCATGAGCTTCACTGCAGATATTTCAAACCTTTGTGTCTCCCAAACAGGTTAAACTGAATCCACATCACTGGGGGCCTCAGTCTATGATGTATCTGAAGGGAAAATGTACGTTTTAGATCCATCCATCAGTGTGTTTGTCTGTCTGTTCTTTGTTCCATCCAGATTACTGTAAATATCATATTTTTTTGGCTTCTCAAAAACACTGCCATCAATAACCTAACAAGTTTCCAATTTCATTAATTTCAGATGGCAGAAGATATGTACCTGACGTTCAAGGCACCGTCAAATTAGGTGTAAATGGCTGGTTTACAGCAATCAAAGGTGGGTCTTTGTTCTATGACTTGTATAAATAGAGACTTACCATGCCAAAACATACCATACTATCATCAGTAAGCAAAACTGAAACAGTTCAGATTAAGCCTGTTTCTGTTCATTGGTCATATTGAATTTTGTTCCAGGTTTCCAGAGGCTGAGATCAGTAGAGTTGCGTAACCCCAGGATGTTTGTCACTGGACCAGGAACGGCACCTCTTGGTGAATAGATGTGAATTCATGTGGATCTGAAACAGTTCTTGTAAAGTAAGATAGAGAAAGCAAGACAGTGTGTTTGTAGTTATTCCATATTTTTCAGTTGACCTAAATCTGCCTTTTGTAAAGAACTGTAGTTCTTTCATTTCTCATTAGTTTTAGGTATATATATATATATATATATATATATATATATATATATATATATATATAATATCTTAGGCTGTTTCGTTTAATCTTTTTTTGTGTAAAAAGACCAATCTTACAATGTGTTGAAACTTAAATTCAGTGCTGAACTGTGAATACTAACTATTGATTAAAACATTGGTACTGACTGAAGTGCACGTCTGCTTTTGTTGAAGACAGATTCTCTATCTGGGCAGATCAATAAACTAAACCTTATTTCAGGCTCAGTATGCGAGTAACCATGAAATATGACACTATATCCATCTGCTGGAAATGGTGAGAGATGGAGGAAGAAAATGAAAGAGGAGACTACGATTTGAGACCACCTGTATCTCACAGCTTCCTGCCTCCTCTACACTCTACTAGACCACCTGTATCTCACAGCTTCCTGCCTCCTCTACACTCTACTAGACCACCTGTATCTCACAGCTTCCTGCCTCCTCTACACTCTACTAGACCACCTGTATCTCACAGCTTCCTGCCTCCTCTACACTCTACTAGACCACCTGTATCTCACAGCTTCCTGCCTCCTCTACACTCTACTAGACCACCTGTATCTCACAGCTTCCTGCCTCCTCTACACTCTACTAGACCACCTGTATCTCACAGCTTCCTGCCTCCTCTACACTCTACTAGACCGCCTGTATCTCACAGCTTCCTGCCTCCTCTACACTCTACTAGACCACCTGTATCTCACAGCTTCCTGCCTCCTCTACACTCTACTAGACCACCTGTATCTCACAGCTTCCTGCCTCCTCTACACTCTACTAGACCACCTGTATCTCACAGCTTCCTGCCTCCTCTACACTCTACTAGACCACCTGTATCTCACAGCTTCCTGCCTCCTCTACACTCTACTAGACCACCTGTATCTCACAGCTTCCTGCCTCCTCTACACTCTACTAGACCACCTGTATCTCACAGCTTCCTGCCTCCTCTACACTCTACTAGGCCACCTGTATCTCACAGCTTCCTGCCTCCTCTACACTCTACTAGGCCACCTGTATCTCACAGCTTCCTGCCTCCTCTACACTCTACTAGGCCACCTGTATCTCACAGCTTCCTGCCTCCTCTACACTCTACTAGGCCACCTGTATCTCACAGCTTCCTGCTTCAATTACTTAATGGATAGAACTCAGTTTCAGTTTCTGTGTCCATCATAAACCAGGTCCCTTGTGAATTGGATTTCTATCTAGCTATGTATTCAGAATCTGTAGGGTCAATACATCAGGAGAGTTAGTTCAGCTATCTTGCTGTATAACTAGAAACAACAAAAATAACAGAAACAAACAAACCCCAGAAAGAGAAAATGACTTTGAAACATATTTACTGAATCTAACATTAGAGCAAATATATACACAATATTAATTAGGATACAGGAAATGTATGATCTGAATCTTTCAGAATCACCATTCTTACTATTTAAATAGATGATACTAACCCTAACCCTAACCCTAACCCAGTGGGATATGTAGGGGTCACATGGACACAATCTCAATATCAGAAGAATGTATTGTTTCATCATTGCAACTTTGAAGAGATTGCACATCTTAATCATGCTTTTGCTTGATTGCTTCATTGCTATGCTCAGTAACTGATGATCTTTGTGAAAGCTCTCTCTTGTAAGTCACTTTAGATAAACTCGTCTGCTAAATGAATAAATGTAAATGTAATCACATTTGCAGTAAACACATTAAGATCATGTCATAGACCACAGATATTGCTGTATATTAAAATAACCCTGCACCTGTATTTAGGATCACACTGTGAAATAATGTAACTAAATATTATAGTTTCACTGCCCTGATCTGAATGTTACCTTCCAGAAGCAGAAATACTGTAGACCTGACATCTACTAAAGAAAAGAAGAACTTGTATAGGAAGAAAGTGCTAGATTGAAGAAGAATTTTCTCATGTTACAAAGAGGCTTTTCTGTTACTTATATAGCAGGTCTCCCCCTGGTTATTGAGTTCAAATTTTAGAAACTGTTAGAATAATGTATTTAAATGTGTTCTGAGAGGAGATACTAGTAAACAATGCACTAGTACATATGTGAAGCCCTTTGTGACATTGCTTATAAAAAGGGCTGTACAAATAAATGTTGATTTGATTTAGTATTTCTAGTGTTCTGACAGGTGACTTTCTTCTTCTGTTATTACATTCTGATCATTACATTCTGATCAACCACTATTAAACTGAAAAACACCAGTTTAAATCTGAGCTAAATGAAGCTACGTTCAGCTGCAGCCAGCCACATCCCCAAAGCAGTTCCCATCAGGCCCCCCGTCTCCCCCAAACCCAGCTGTGCAGGGCCACACCCACAGCATTGGGAGCTTACTCCAAATCATCCTCGCTGTCAGAGGCATGTGGCTGGTTGGGGGCGCCCTGCTGGGCCAACCTCTTCAGGTCAGAGACATTCATCTCCCTCATCGTCCCATCAGTTCCCAGCTGCATGGGTTGGATCACATGGTCCCTGGATGGACAGAATGGTATAAAGACTGATGTCAGTCTATCCACATGCTGCTGTTCAGAACAGTTTGTATAAAGTGGAATGATTAAAATGCAGAAAGAGCATTTGTAATCGTTTATAGAGGCATCATATTATGGCGAAGGCCACATCACAATCCCATTGCTAAAGCAAATGTGGACAACTGGTGGACAGAGAAATACAGATGTGTCAGCGCGTCACTGTTCAGCGTAGTTTAGTGTGAATCCATGTTTACCTGGAGAGCTTATCAAACATGTTAACCAGCTTCATGGCCTCCAGCTCTTTCTGTTCCTCAGTCATTCCCTCCATGGGGTTTGGCTGCTCCTCCTCAACCACACCTGTCACTGGGTTGATGCTGCACAGGAGATACAAAACACACACAAATGAACAATACACACACACACGTACACATGTTGAGTGGAGGTAGGGGGGGTTATGTAGAAGTGGGGGGGGGGGGTTGTGTGGAGGTGGGGAGGGTTGTGTGGAGGTAGGGGGGGTTGTGTGGAGGTAGGGGGGGTGAGGACTCACTGGCGCTTGGCTTCTCTATACTCCTCTGTCTCACTGTCCTCGTCCTCTGAGTAGGTGCCACAGTTGCTCCCTCCATGCAATAGACCTCGAGCAGCAAGAAGACCGGCTGCGTTTCCGTAACCCGTGTATTTGATGAACCGGGAAACTGCAGTGAGGAAGAGGAGGAAGAGAAGCATAGGAATGGTGTTTTAATGTATGTAAGGATCTTTAACATCTACATCATTTCAATTAGTAAGTAAGAATACAATTAATGATTTATAAATTAAAACAATACAACTAAAAACACGCTAACTGCCATTATCAGATATGTCTGTCTTACCGCTTTCTTTACACAGAACAAACAGGAACTCTGAGGAGCAGTTCTTGACATCTGTATCCATGTGTGTCATTAAGCGGACCAGCTTGTTACGAAGAGTGTTTCCCACCTCTGGCTTGTTCTTCACATCTCGCAGGGGTGGAAGCACCTACACACACACACACGCATGCAGACACACATACGCATGCAGACACACATGCAGACCCACACACACACATGCAGACCCGCACACACACACACATGCAGACTCACACACACACACACACACACACACACACACACACACACACACACACACAGACCAACACGCACGTATACTTTTTCAAATGATTTGCTTGGTCAATTTGATTAAAGAAATGTCCCAAAGCAGTCACCAACCTTCATCCTGAGAAACTTGCGTGTCTCTCTGTGAACACGGGAACTCTCTGTGAGCAGATTCAGGGAAGGAAGGAGCGTCTCCTTTAGCTTGTTTTCCTGGAAACAGACACACACACCCAGTCCTACTATTGAATGTTTTTTTAATCTGTCTCTACAGCCAATCTATAATAACTGTAACTATGTACTGCACATGTTGCAGACAGTATCAGCTGACCCCAGGTCATTGTTATGATATGTTAGGAACATTCACTATGTTCTCAGTGAAGATATATGGGTTTGTAAAGTAAATTCAAACATCTAATGAAGAAGTCAAAGTAGGCTAGCCACAACTGTTCACTTTTTTAGATAGAGAGATAGACAGATGTTGGGCTGGATAGATGTTGGTCTGGATAGATGTTGGGCTGGATAGATGTTGGTCTGGATAGATGTTGGTCTGGATAGATGTGGGTCTGGATAGATGTTGGTCTGGATAGATGTTGGTCTGGATAGATGTGGGTCTGGATAGATGTTGGGCTGGATAGATGTTGGTCTGGATAGATGTTGGTCTGGATAGATGTTGGTCTGGATAGATGTTTTGTTCCCGATGGTTTTGTGGCCAAGGTAGAAAACAATGTTTCATGGGTGTGCTGCAGGTCATAGATGTGGCCTGTTTGTCTGTGAGTCTCCCTGAGGCTCTATCTTAACCTCCACAACAAGCTCATCCTACTCAGGAATGACCTCAGGCCACACTTGCAGCTCCTTACTGGATAAACAGGTGCACTACCAGTAACCCGCACTAGAGAGAAAGCAGTCATTAAGATGCTGAAGGTTTTGCTCTTAACCCTAACCTATCTGGTCTACATTTACATGTATTCATTTAGCAGATGCTTTAATCCAAAGCGATTTCCAAGAGAGAGCTTTACAAAAGAGCATCGGTCACTGATCATAACGTGACAGACGCCAAACATTGTGGGTTAGGGTTTCAGATTATGAAACATACATTGAGTGAAACCAAACAAGCATAGAATCCAATACCATTCAGTTAATTCATTCAGTTAATTCAGTTTTGTCTGAAGGAGGTGTAGCTTCTTCCCTTGCTATGAAGGTCTAGTCTGGATATTGATCTTGGTGGGACCAGTTCAGTACACCTGTTTTGAACCACACGTGTCCACCTAACCAAGGGACTATCAGCAAGCATGTCATATGAGTGCTTGGTATGTTAGGGTTGACTCTCTATGCAGGAGGCTGGGGAGACAGGATGCTCACCCTGTCTAGCCTTTTCTCCATGAACTCCAAGAGCATGTTGACAGCATCCATGTTCAGTCCCATGTACTCAATGGAGCCCTGCTGAACCTTAGGTGCCAAAAGGACATCCAAACAGGCCAGAGGCAGGTTCCCCAACAGGTTCACCACATGGCTGGATAGAACACACACACACAAGTATGTGCACACACAGAAATACACACACACACAGAAACACACACACAGAGACAGGCAAGTTAACATTGTAGAAAGTGTCAATGTGTGACTGTGTGTCAGTGTGCGAATATGCGTGTATGTTGTCACCTATGGAACTCCTCTGTTCGATCCTCCTCGTCTGCAGTGCTCAGGAGGCAGAGTCTTAGTATGGCTCCAAGGTGTCTGTAGGTCGCTGCCTCCTCCTGAGGATCACAAACAGGTTCATATCCAGAGTATTGGTCCTTTACACAGCTCCCAACAGCACAGAGAACCATCAAAAGGAAATGTCTGTGGTTTTGTGTGTGTCTCTGTGTGTGTGTTGATAACATGGCCCACAAAAAATATAACGTTTGACAGTAGCAGATACACAATATTAAAAGCACTACATAATATCTTTACTAATATCTTTACTATCTTTATTAAATATTTAATAAAGTAACTGGTTTGACCTTAAAATTAAATAAAACACAAGTCCTCACCTCATCCACAGTGCGGCGCGAGCAGTCAAAGGTGATGTTGAAGAGGATCTTCAGGATCTCCACAGCCCGTTCAATCTGCTCACGGGTTAGTGGCAGCAGTCCTGTGGCCTCCCTCACCACCTCTAGGGTGTCAAGCCAGCACAGGCCCAGCGTGGCATCCAGTGCATTACCCAGGAGGCTGACCCCATGCAAGTCGCGGGCCAGCTGGCTCCGAACATCAACACGCAGCGCAGTCAGGAGGAAAGTGAGGCGCAGGTCAAAGAAGCGCACCTCGTGGTTCCACTGATTTTCGTGGCACTGCTTAAGGCGCTCTGCGATGCCAGTCATCAAGTCCATTTCTTGTCCGAGCTCCTGGGCGGTGGGGCTGTGCAATATAAGGTTGCAGATGCACTTCAGTGCCTCCACAATCACCTCCAGATCCAGGTTCTCGAGGGCGTCGCCTGAAACAGCCTCCCCTGGGAGGATTCCTGCATGATGGCTGAGGACTGCGAGGGAACAGCGTGTTACAAAGGGCGCCAAGTTGTTTTTGTCGCGGGACAGGATGCGGATGGTCTCCAGACAGGCCAGTTGGCAGGAAGGCTGGAGGCCTCGTTCCAGGAAACCCATCACCAGCTCTCCCAGACGCTAGGGGGCGCCAGAGACATAATTGCTTGGTCTAACATCTTGCCCTACATTGGGACTACACCATTTTGGTCAATAAATAACTTATTCAATATAAAAAAATATTACATCTCACTCACGGACTGACCCAGCATAGAGATGACTAAGGCAGAGTTTGTTTTCATGAGGTCCAGAGAAATTTAAACATATTTTTAAATATGTATGTTTTCTGACTAAACATACACCTGTTGTTCATTCATGTTT
Organism: Neosalanx taihuensis; assembly: GCA_030340665.1. NCBI lineage: Eukaryota > Metazoa > Chordata > Actinopteri > Osmeriformes > Salangidae > Neosalanx > Neosalanx taihuensis. The sequence goes on from CM059290.1 coordinate 20,152,629, forward strand.
TTCTTCTGGGGGATCAAAATATGAAATAGTTTCATTTGCTTGTTGATGCGCTGTTTAATCAATTAGGTGTATGTGTGGCTATAATATATAGTATCATATATACTATAATATATAGTATACGCTTCTAGACCAAGACCCAGACAAGAGCTGTTCCAGAAGAGAAGAGTATGTGTGCATGAAACAGAAAGTGTGTGTGAAAGATGCACACAGATGAACAAACTATAGGTACATGCTAGTCTCTCAGCAAGGCCATAAATAAGCAGCACTCATAGAGTTAACAAGGGTTAACCTATTTTCCATTAGAACAGAAAAAGCTATCATACCGTTTTCAGCCCTCGACGAGTCCTCATGAAAATAAGTTCTCTCTAATCACATCAGTCCAAACTTAATTTCATGAGACAATAACATGCTATAGAAATAAACTTTGGATGAAGTTTCTCTAAACTGCAAATGCCATCTCTAGAATAATACCTTCTGTAGCTTCCCATCCTAACGCCCAGGCATGCAGGAGACAAATACATGACAAAGAGAGGTATTAGGAAGATTGGATGAGTTGATGTTTCTGCACTTAATTGTATAATACATGTAATGTATATTTTATCAATATACATTATAGTTGCAAGCGGCAAAATAAAACTATATATAGACAGTATATGGTAACGTTTGAATAAAGTACCTCTCTTTCCCCCTCCTGTTCGGTATTGAATTGGAAGCATTGAGCCTTCTGTCAGCAGAAGAGATACCAAAGGGATAGAATAACATGAGAACAGTGAACTGGCATGAGACCATCATGCTGAGCAGAGAACAGAGACAGAGAACAGAGAACAGAGAACAGAGACAGAGAACAGAGACAGAGAACAGAGAACAGAGATCAGAGATCAGAGAACAGAGAACAGAGAACAGAGAACAGAGATCAGAGAACAGAGAACAGAGAACAGAGAACAGAGACAGAGAACAGAGAACAGAGAACAGAGACAGAGAACAGAGAACAGAGACAGAGAACAGAGACAGAGAACAGAGAACAGAGACAGAGAACAGAGACAGAGAACAGAGAACAGGACAAAGGAGGAAGTCCTTGACTTTTTATGATCAAAAATGCCTCGCAGCATATTTCCTTCAAATATTACATTGCATGAACAACTGTTAAAAATACAGAAAACATTTGTTGTATAGATGATGTTTTATACATTTCCACTCTGCTATGTGTCCCTCCACCTCCTTTGTTAACCAACTAAGAAAGAGAACCCACCTATTTTTGTCCAAGTACAAGTCATCTTTCCATCCTTACTTCTCTGGTCAGTCTAGAAACTTAGGTGAGCAACTGTACCAAGCACCTTGAATTAAGCTCATGTAGAACAAGATCAAGTGGTTAGAGTTAAGGTTAGCCGGGTTGATGAGCAGGATTTGACAGACCTGCTATTTGTGTCTTGACAAGATCTAATCCCACTGTGTGAACAACAGCTCTGAGGAGTTGGTAGCTGTGTGTGGGTGACCTACCATACAGAGGTAAAAATATATTCTGAATTTCTCACTAAGTTTCTAAATTAATTGACTGGATAGTTCCAGGTGCACACGAAATGATACTTTTGCAGATAAGACAGGAGAACATCAATAATTGTTACTGTCTAGCTCCAGATCTCACTTGTTTTGTTACAGAGGATGTCAATGCTGACTTACATTTAATTTATGTAGAAAAGAAAATGACATTGGACTCATATTGTTATTCTGTGCAGTCATACATCCATTTGTAAGCCTGTTACATGTCTGGTTTGTTAACTATACAATTGGCTTCATGCATATAACCATAATAAAAACTGAATATACATTTTTGGAATGTTTTGTTATATTTTGTTGGCTACAATTTAAAACAAATTTCCCTCTTGCTTTAAGGGCAGCAACATTGATCCTATGTACATTGTGAATTGTAATAACATAAAAAATAAACATTTTGTGTGAGAATGTAACAAGTAGCTGCTGAAGTTGTTGCCCAGATTTATGCAATAAACCAAAGTGAAGCAGGGAGTGAGAAAACTAGCTCAGATTAAAGAATACACTTTAACATTTAGTCATTTAAATCCAAATCATCAATAAATGTAATCTTACTTGCTAACACTGTAGACTTTTCTAAACTCTGTCCATCATGAGTTAGTGACGTTAAAATAAACTGACTACAGAAGAAAGGGTTTTTGATTGGATATTGTGGATATTTTGTTTATTTAGATGCTGATATCAACCAGACCTACTTCCAAAAACTCTCAATTATATTTATTAATCAAAAAAAGGGCAGTGCTGGGAATTATAGGATTATTATTAAAATGACAGTGAATGAGGGAACTGAGGTGAGCCGAAAACGACAACCTGAATTTTTACCTAAAAGATTTGGCGATTTTGAGAAAAAAAATAATAAAAAAATTCGGGGCTCAAACCCCAGAATACATGTGTTACACTAATGTTACACTAATGTCACACTAACGTCACACTAATGTTACACTGATGTCACACTAACGTCACACTAATGTTACACTGATGTTACACTAATGTCACACTAATGTTACACTAACGTCACACTAACGTTACACTAATGTCACACTAATGTAACACTAATGTTACACTAATGTCACACTAATGTCACACTTCTACTCAGATGTACACCCATAAGGTGCAGACTTGGACATCATGTGTGTTTGATGAAGCTTTTCAACACTATAACATGTTTTGAGGCATAAAGGCTTGTTAGTGTAACATACTTATAAAGGCTTGTTAGTTTAACATAATTATAAAGGCTTGTTAGTGTAACATAATTATAAAGGCTTGTTAATGTAACATAATTGCATGACTGATGACTGGAAAGAGATCATCTTAAAATCAATATAACAAGTGCAATTATCAAATACGTGTAAAAAGTCCTAGATATATTTAAGGGTGGATAGATTTACCTCTTTATTATAAATCTGTAGCGACATCAATGCGGCATTTTGATCTCCTGTTTCCATGTTTTCTATGATGACATTTAAATCCATTTCCACTCCTGAATGTTCTCTCCTTTAATCATGTACGATCTCTTCGAAGTCAATATTCATATGAGTCTCTCTGTAATCCGCATTTCTCTTGTCTGATGAGATTAGTGGAAGATTACGAGTTGACAGCAGAGGATCATGGGATTTGTAGTTTCCACCAGCTACGTGCAGGAGGAGTCTGAAATCAGCTGTAACAACTCATTTGAGTCATACTGATTTAGAAACGTTATATATTGTCTACATGACGGGTTGGCTATCTTTGCACATGCTAGGCATGCATTATCGTGAGAATATCCTACATAAATCCAACTTTTACTTTCAAACAGCTTTCAATTTTAGTATATTAATGTCGTCTACAAATTCTGCTCTCTTTAACTTTCGACTTCCAGCTGTGATGAAAGACAGGTGATTTCAATGAAGTGGTGCACACGTGACTATCTTACTGCGTTATCGCATTTGACTATAACTAATATGAGCTCACAGAAACGCCTTTTTTTACGACGTAGGTGGGAAATACTTGACATAACTAAATGTCGCCTCATGCTGCTCATGACGGCCAGTTGGACAAACTCTGTATGACCGCTGAAGTGGACAAAGTTGGTCTCTGCTACTCTAGACTACTGGATTCTGCCCAACTGGGATAAAATAACATTACCTTGCGGTAGGCTATGATATCGACATCTCTTGGTCGTATATATATACGAACTATGATATCGACATCTCTTGGTCGTATATATATACGAACATATATATATGTTAGGGTTTATAGGGTATATATATAAATAATAGTATATATTTATAGTAGAGTTCAATTAGAAGTATGACACTGATATTCTGTGTTTTTTGGTGCGTTCTCACTACACAGTTCATAAGTTTAAATTTGTGGCAGTCTTCGGTGTTGGAATGACACTGACTCATTCATGACATCATGTATTTCTAATGAACAAATCAGCAGTTAGACCTTCACTCTGACCACTGGCCAGTCCTAACCCAGGAGAAAGCAGAGGCCCTGAGTATGGAGACGGTTCCTTTGCTGCACAAAGACATCAAGGCCGGGTCAAGATTTGACTGGAGTCCGAACCTCACTACCTGGAGGAATGAGAGTCAAGGTATGAATGAATGAGAAAATCTCATTGATGTGACAGAGAATAGATATGGAGAGGAATATACGAGATGATTCTGCTTTCTTCTGTTCACAGAAGACCAGCTGTTAATGCAGCAAGCTGTTGTAATTGTAGAAGACGCCATACATGTAGTACCAGCTGACCTGTTCACATTGTATTGACATTTTTTCAGAAACTTGTTCAGTCTGTTCTCTAAATTGTTTCATTATGTGTGTTTTTTCTGTAGTATCGATCCATAAACCACCGCATGGACTTCCGATCACTCAAACTGTATAGGTGGTACTTCTCCAGATCCTGTCAATGGTACAGATCCAGGGTTAACATCTTTAATGCTACAGATCCAGGGTTAACATCTTTAATGCTACAGATCCAGGGTTAACATCTTTAATGCTACAGATCCAGGGTTAACATCTTTAATGCTACAGATCCAGGGTTAACATCTTTAGTGGTACAGATCCAGGATTAACATCTTTAATGGTACAGATCCAGGGTTAACATCTTTAGTGGTACAGATCCAGGGTTAACATCTTTAATGCTACAGATCCAGGGTTAACATCTTTAGTGGTACAGATCCAGGGTTAACATCTTTAATGCTACAGATCCAGGGTTAACATCTTTAGTGGTACAGATCCAGGGTTAACATCTTTAATGATACAGATCCAGGGTTAACATCTTTAATGGTACAGATCCAGGGTTAGGGTTAGCTTGTGTGTGTTGATAATCTTTTGGAGTGTCAGAGATTAGGAGAGACTGTGAAAGAGAGATCGGACTGGAATATGGACGTATGTAAATAAACTTTTAATTGTTTGGAGTACTCAAATACTCTCAACTTTGTTATGAGTTTTTGTTGTTGCCATTAATTCACCCATACATATTTTATTAGATGCAAATGTTTGCACAAGTTAAGCATTTTTCTCCACTACGCAAACTTTAGCCCACGTCTTGCGGTACATGATTTAACAATGTTGAAGTTACTTTGATGTGTATGTTGTCAGGGGACTGAACATGGTCATCACATTGCTTCTGACCCTGGCCTTCATAGAGAAGCCAACATCTCTTACTGTGACTTCAGACCTGCGATACAGACATGCTACATGGGAACCTCCCTGTGGCCTTACAGAGACCATCGAGATCACCTGCCTCCTAATGTTGAGTTTCGAACTGCTTTTCAAGGTAAAGGGTTCGATTTATAGACTCATTTGAAGATGTTAGCAGGGATCTGTTTTGGGTTTAATACTATGCTACCCCAATGTTGTGTACTTGGTAGTTGTATCTGATTGGCCAAGAGGAATTCCTGAAGTGCAAATGGCTAATAGGCAACACGGTGGTCATCACAGTGTCTATTGCTGATTGGATGTTATCCCTGGGTCTGTCTTGTGATGGGGTAAGTCAAGCCAACTACTTGATATATTGTCCATCTGTTAAAGCAAAGATTTATCCTGACATGTTGACATTGTTGATTACAGACAATGAGAATTAGAAGAATTTTGCGTCCATTCTTCCTCCTTCAAAACTCTTCTTTAATGAAGAAAACCTTGAAATGCATCAAGAGGACAATACCTGAGATTGCAAGGTAGCTAGTGTTCAAATGCAGATATAGATCATGACAGTTTTATAATCAAAATATTGTGAGATTCAGGTTATGTTTTTTTTTTGTGACACCTGTATTGAAATGTTTTAGGCGTGTAGTGTTGGAATGGCAGCTTGCCAGTCTCCAAATCTTTAGCTTCTGAGATTAAGCATATGCCAGTCTTTTTATTTTTCAAATTTTAGATTGTAATATTGATACACATGCATTTACGTATATTGATTCATGCATTTTAGTACACTAAGCAGCACATCAGTATAATAATCTGCAGGTTGTGAGTATGAACCTCGCAGTTACCTGGTGGTCATTTTTAAGATTATACCGCTGACCCTGACCCTGACCCTGAAGGCTAAGAGTTATAATCCTAAGAGAGGGCAGGCTTTCAGAACAAACATGACATTATCACATCTGTTACAAATGCAGCGCTGCCAACTCACAGGCACAGACATGCCATGCATAATCTGACAGTGAAATACATGCAGCATGCCATGCATAATCTGATGGTGAAATACATGCAGCATGCCATGAATAATCTGATGGTGAAGTCTTCTTATTCTATTTTGCCAGTGTGATGGTCCTTGTGGTTCTGCATGTGTTCCTGTTCACCATGTTTGCTATGCTGTTGTTTGTCCGGGGCGAGGTTGGTCAAATTATTTCAGAGTTATTGAGTGAATTGCAGTTGGAGCCAAAGGCAATCAGTATGTGTGTACGTGTGTGTGTGCATTTTATTTTTCATCAGAACCCAGAAGAAAATAAGGAATGGGACTTGTATTTTAGAAACTTTCCTCAGTCACTTACATCACTGCTTGTCCTGCTGACCACTGCCAACAACCCAGATGGTAAAATACTGTAACACACAGACACACACCTGCACTAGGCACCTGAACATATGCTCTGAACTGTTCTTAAATATATACCTTATTCTCAAAATTGTTTATGGTTTTCCATCTCTGGCAAACATCATCCCTGCAACTAAATTACCTCACACCTCCTCTTTTAAAACATGGGGTTCTACTTGGCAGTAACATAATGATTTGTTTTCTCTGTGTAGTGATGACACCAGCATATTCCCTGAACAGAACCTTCTCAGCTTTCTTCATGCTCTTTAGTGGCTTTGGTTTGTCTACAGAAACAGTTTGTCTGTTTTGTTTTGTGATGAGATCGATGATAGGAATCATATAACTGCTTATATATATATGTTTTTATTAATGCAAATAATTGATTAAATATCTTATTTTAGGCTGGTGTGTTTCATGTAATTTGTAATGTTTTTCTACACTTCAGGAACTTTTTTCCTGATGAATCTTGTGACAGCTATCATCTACAATCAATTCAGGGGATACTTAGTGGTAAATCAAAATAGATCTTTGTGTGTCTTTAGAAGGTTTGTTTAGACTATCAGTTTTAACGAGCCATTCATCTGAACTGTGTGTATTATCTATCATTGAGCATTTTAGGAATATTTACTGAATATAATATAACAACATTGCATTATTTTGATGAAAATGTATTCATACAAGTTGATAGAGCTTATAGTTTGTGTTAGTGTTGTGTTCCTTCATAATGCTGCAGATGTCTGTCCAGACTTCCATGTTGAGGAGGCAGCTGGCTGTCATGGCTGTATTTAACCTGCTTCGAAGACAGGACTTTCAAGAAGGCAGACTCACTGAGGAAGACACTGGGTAAGGGGGGGGGGGGTCGTGTACAGGAGGTGGAATTCATATTTGAATCCATATTTAATTAAAATAAACTGTAACACCAAATGTTTCTTCTCTTTCAGTGAGTGTGTTCTGGTCAAGACTGTTGTGAAGGTGATAAATAAGGTGACAATAGACGATTACTACAGAAAAGCCATCATCAGGGTGATTTGGCAGTTTTCTATTTATTATTTTTTATTATTTATAGTATTTCTAGAAGTATTTTTTTTTTTTTACAAAGTTCTTGTTTTAAAGTGTGCTTGTATGCACACATTCTCATGAGAGAACATTCTCTCTCACATATTTACAGTATACATATATATATATATATATACACTATATTACCAAAAGTATTTGGTCACCCATCTAAATGATCAGATGGATGGGTGACCAAATACTTTTGGTAATATAGTGTATATAGGGTTAGGGTTATATAAATATGTATATTTAACCATACTTGGGTCACATTTTCCTAACTCATCTTCATACAGTCAGCACAACAGCAGTCTGTCAACCAAATTGTGGATAATGTTTCATTGAATGAGTTAATATGAGACATACATTAGGTATTTTGGTAGTTTTAGTGCGCTTGGGGTTTGAAACATATTGTTGTGGCAAGCTGTGACAGTGGGTTTGGAAAACTGTATAACTAGACTGAAGAGTTTAGAAAATGTGACCAAATTATTGAGAAACAGGTCCTAGCAATTAGGGTTGCTAATTAGGGTAAAAAAGATAAAATTGAAGGATCGCCATGCCAAGTGGTCAGAATATCTTACTTCTAACTTCTGTCTCCTCAGAAAGCCCACCAGTCATACTGTGGCTACCTTGACCGGAAAGCTTTCCAGGAGCTGTTTGATGAGCTAGACAAGGACAAGATAAAGGAGGTAGATATCACTCAGTTTGGACAAAAGCATCTGGGAATACCTTAACCCTGTGAATACCTCAACCCTCGGAATACCTTAACCCTTGAAATACCACCTTAAGTGTCTCCCTGCTTGATGTCCTGCACCTCAAATATATAGTGAGGTCAATAAGTATTTGATCACCCTGTGATTTTTCAAGTTCTCTCACTTAGAGCACATGGAGGGGTATAACATTTTCATCGTTGGTGCATTTCCACTGTGAGACAGAATCACAAAAAAATCCAGAAATCACATTTGATTTTTGATCCCTCCATGTTTTCTAAGTGGGAGAACTTGCAAAATCACAGGGTGGTCAAATACTTATTGACTTCACTGTAAGAACAGTTATAGCACATATCCCTACTGGTATTAAGTGCCTATTAAACAGTCGGCACTGGTGGTAAATGTGAATATACATGGTTCATTAACCTAATTCACCACAGTTTAGCTTCTAGCACTGTCTATCAGATTTTGTTTGTTTCTTTAAGTAAGAATGTTTTAGAGGATAAACAGTGACCAGACCAGTGAGTGAAAGCCTCTATAGGTGAAGACGTCAAGATGAAGATCTATGATGTTTAAAATTGATGCCTTCCATTACAGAATCATGTCTTTATTCATACTTTCATTTTGACAAGCACCTGTGGTCATACTGACCATACATTCATTCCTGAATCATTCATGTTCTCCCATGACAGCATCCTGTGTTGCCCAAATACTCCAGCAGGAGCCTGCAGAGAGTCCAACGTGTCTTCAGTCAGCATTATATTACTGTGGTGGGGAACATTGTGGCTTTGTCTAACGTCTTCTGCATTGGTGTGAGTTCATTATACCCTAGTGTTTAATGCAGTATTATTGGTATTGCTTACCACTGTCTTCTCTATGTCTCTGTTCATTATTTAGTTGTCCACTTTAATTGGGACACTCGTATCATTAGAAATTACTGGAATCATTAGAAATGTCTCGGTACTTGTCTGGGATCTGAATCTGTGCACAATAAGCAACAACTGTATCCTTAGAGCACAAGTCTGTTGCTGTAGTCAGTGAGTAGTTTTACTTCCGTTGTATAGTTATTACATTCACACAGCTTTCTGATAAACCCTGACATTGCATTCTATTTTTGAGATAAAGATACTGTGTCTACCTACATATTTGCATGCTCATCATCATCAAGAGACTTTAGCAACCTATATGAATAATAGTTGGTTGTACATCCAACACGGTAAATGTGATGAGGACGATGTAAACAACAAGCGATCATTAAAACTGTGTACAGAGAATCCCAGCATATGTTACATGGTTCAGGGCTGTATTTTAAATTACCAGTTATGGGAAAATTCAAAACCCTGATTCTACTGATACAATTAGTAACTTATTTTTTTATGTATTGCCGTTTGAGGTATAGTCTGTCAACAAAGCTACAATGCTGTGAGAGGTGTAACAGCTATTTACTGTATTAAACCTTGTTTGCCACTGCTGCATCAATAATGTGAGAAATTTCATGCTCAGATAATCCTGGTGAATGATTCAGAGAAGAAACTATCTGAAAGACAGGACTACTATTTAGAGGTAAACATGTATGTAGTTTGTTTACCTTCTTTTATTGAGCATAACAAAGCAAGTTATGCTGTATGATGTCAACTTGTTTCATCCAACTCAATGATGGCAACGTAAACATGTATTACCAGTCACTTTGTTGTGTTTTTACTGTAATTAAGTTTGTTAATTATATGTGAGATCATTGTAAAGTTAGTTTTTCTGTTGACTCACTGAAAAGTTTGTCACGTTACATTACCATTAACGATGCACTTTGTCTGCCTCTTTATGAATATGTCTGTATTTAGATCTATTGTTTCTGTTACAGGCAATAAACAGTGTCTTCATCGTTTGCTACGTTCTTGAGATGGGGCTGAAGGTGGTTGCTTTTGGCTTAAGGGGTTATGTGTCCTACAACAGTAACATCTTTGATGGATCCATCACAATCCTTCTGCTGGTATGTGCTCTCACCAGCCATGACTCCAACACAGACTTTCCTTCTATAAAATATAAATTTTCTTTTTTTCAGGTATCCATTCACACTCTAAAATTCATACTTCGGTTCATTCCAATGTCTCTTTTCATTCTTACATTGCAACTTTTCTTACGGACAACAATTGCTGAAATAATGTGGCAATTTTGTCTTATTTTTTCAATAAAACAGGGTCTCCAGATATCCATATTTGCCACCTACAGGCTTCCCTTCTCCCAGTGGTGAGATCTGGACTATTCTTTCTTCTTGCTTTGTGAAACATATTTTACCCTATTTTGGGCTTGTCCAGGACTTGAACTCAGAACCTAGACCAAGAGTACTAGTAGTATAGTACTTAAACTACTACAGTTAGTATACTACTAGTTATGCTACTACAAAACTACATCATAACGGTTAGTCAAGTCAGGGATTCTCACACACAAGGCTACAATCATGACCCTGTAGCAATATCATGTTTACTGTTGATCTAGTCTGGGCGTGTTTCTGTGTGTGCGTGTGGGGTGGTGTTTGTGTGGCAGGAACCCATCTCATGAAGGCCTGCTGCCTCTATGGGAGATGAGCCGACTGCTCAACATACTTATCATATTTCGCTTTCTCAGGATCATCCCTAACATCAAGGTACATAAACTGAACCACAACATTAGAGAGCTTTCATAATTCATCTCAAGTTATTTGCTAGGACTCTTATTCTGTGGTTCCAACTACCAGCTGATGGCCCTGGTGGCCAGAACTCTGATGGAGCTGGTGAAAAACCTCCGAGCCTTCGCTGGGATTCTGGTGGTGAGTGCTGATGTCCCGTCATGGTGTCACAATCAGAAGAAGATTGGTCTGATGGGATAGGAATGTGGTGTGATGATGTTCCACTGATACAGAAGGTGTTGTTGGAGTGCACTTAACTGATTTAAGTACCTTCTGTAAATAAAGGGCCATACTTTATCTGTTATTTGGTTATTTTCTTGTCACCGAGTTGTACAAGTATTGTGTTGTGTTCACAATCTACCAGGTGGTGTATTACATGTTTGCTGTGGTTGGAATCTGGCTCTTCAGAGGGGTCATCACTGCACCTGCTACTGGGAGGTAAAGGAAACGACCACAGAAACACTCTTATTCATTTAAAGACACATGGTATTTTATATTCTATTAATTTTCACGTCTTACAGCTTGACCAACGGCTCCGTAACAGGGAAGATGAGTTTCAACGCAACTGTAGTATGTGGTTCATATGAGCAGCTGGGATACTGGGCAAACAACTTTGATGACTTTGCAGTAGGTTAACCCAAGTCTCAACACAGAGGGTACATTTACATTTATTCATTTAGCGGAAGACCTTTATCCAAAGCGACTTACAAGAGACAGCTTTACAAAAGAGCTTCAGTCACTGAGCATAGCAACTTTATAGACCCCAACATAGTGGGCATCTAGGTTACAAAACATACATCATGAGAACCAATAAGTGCCAAGGGAAGAATTATAAGAGCATTGAGCTGAACGTTTTACAATTTTTTTTATTGTAAACCCTAACCCTATATTGACAGTCAGGTGACTAACCCTAACCCTAAAGGTCTTACCCTGTGCTTTGTGTGTTGTTCCTAGTCTGCCCTGGTTCTGCTCTACAACATCATGGTGGTCAACAACTGGAATGTCTTTCTAGACGTCTACTCCCGATACACCTCTGAGTAATATAACACATGTTATTTACTTAATTCAATAGTTCAGCATTTCATTCACACTAATACACACCTGAGTAAGGTCACCAACAACATTTCTTACTTCCCTTAAAGTAATGTGTTCATTCACTTGTTAACATAACTGTACAGTCCCATGCCCTGTAATAGTCCTTTGAGAGTGTTGCTTGTCAGGCTTTAGGAAACAGACCCTGTAAGCAATGTTACACTCTAGGATCTCACTTGTCATTCATGTCAGACTGTGTAACAGTCAAGACACAGAAGAAGTCTGCCTGGGACTTTTACATCATCAACGGTCTGTTTGGTGCCAGAAAACCACATTCATCTGCACATTTAAAATAATGTTTAGCAGCAAACCAAAACAATATGTAGTGTAGTAGTAATGCAGTGATCATTTGATCAGTGTCTAATCTTGATAATAAATACAGAAAAACTAAGATGTCTGCTTGCACTAAGTACGTCATCACGTTCTGTGTTCCTGTTGATTCATGATTTGATCGTAAAAAAGGGGAAAATCTCATGCACAGCCCAAATGTATCCAGAGGTCTAATTTGATTACAAATTTGATTTAATCTAATTTAATCTGATCTAATTTGATTACAACATCCATTATTGATCAAATACTACATATTTAGCCTAGGGTTATAAGAATATTTTAACATTTAAAAGGTATTTCAGGAAATTTCAGGAATTTTTCAAAATTTGTGTCAGATGACCAAATCATGACCAAAATTGTACAGTATGCAACCATCTTAAATCACACAATAATTCATTAATTCATTTATCTATTCTTCGAATCACATATATCACATATTCAGCCATTTGTTAACCAGCCTTTTTCCATTTGCTGGAGTTGATCTGATCTGATGTTAATTATGTCACTTTGTGTCTAGGTGGTCAAAGCTCTACTTCATAGCCTGGTGGCTAACATCCTCTGTCATGTGGGCTAACCTGTTCGTGGCATTTATTCTGGAGGTAGGGCTAGCTCACAATTCTTTCTGGAGGTAGGGCTAGCAGACAATGCTTTTTGGAGGTAGGGCTGGCACACAATTCTTTATGGGGTTAGGGCTAGCACACAATGCTTTCTGGGGGTAGGGCTAGCACACAATGCTTTCTGGGGGTAGGGCTAGCACACAATGCTTTCTGGAGGTAGGGCTAGCACACAATGCTTTCTGGGGGTAGGGCTAGCACACAATGCTTTCTGGAGGTAGGGCTAGCACACAATGCTTTCTGGGGTAGAGCTAGCACACAATGCTTTCTGGAGGTAGGGCTAGCACACAATGCTTTCTGGGGTAGGGCTAGCACACAATTCTTTCTGGGGGTAGGGCTAGCACACAATTCTTTCTGGAGGTAGGGATAGCACACAATTCCTTCTGGAGGTAGGGATAGCACACAATTCCTTCTGGAGGTAGGGGGAACTCTGTTCAGTCTTGGAGGGAGGGCTAACACACTGATCCTGGTGCATGTGTCATTTCAATCTTTACCCAGAACTTCATCTATAAGTGGGATCGTAGCCAAACTCGGTCTACATCTGAAGAAGTGAAAGCTAACATGGAGACTACAGTTCACCTGAAGTTCAGGTACAACACAATGTTGTTCATTTATTTTCATTGTATTTATTCCATTATGTTTCTTCTCTGTGTGTCTACAAGAGGGGATATCCTTCACAATAATAACGTGTATGAATATGACTGCCGCACATATCCTTTGTTTGGTGCACATCTCCCTGATCCTTTAGACATTAGATTAGATGAACCTTTATTTGTCCTCCAGGGGGTGGAAATTGCAGAAGAAATTATCCCTTATTAGTCTCCTAATGGGGAAATTTCAAAGGCGCACACATTTATTCAATTCATTGGCCGGGATTCGAACCCCCACAGGAATGAAACCCAGGCTTTCTACATATGGTAGGCAAGAATCCTACCACTGAACCACCGGTGCTGCATACGTAAGGTGCAACAGACATTCTGGGGCAAAATGCCCAAAAACCTCTGACATGCTGTGAAATTAAATCAGGAAGTATCACAGAAGTTGCAATACACAACAGCAGTCCAATTTAAAGAGCATCTGAGCTGGCTCTTAACATAAAGACATACATTATCATAAATACATACATTATCAAAATACTGTACCTCCTCCTCTAATGCCATAATTATTGCTATTGCACAACATCAGAAGTAGTTGTCATAAGTAGTGAATTACTATATAGTGGGATCCACAGCAACTTCTGTTTGGAAGAACATGTGTAACAGTGATATGAACAGTGGTCTAGTGTGTTTCTTGTCTGTTCTCTGTCTCCAGACAGCAGACGCTCGAGCCAACAGAGGAGGAGCTTTTCTCTCAACACTTCCATCATTAAGAGATAAGACGCTCTCAAACCCATAGCCCTGCTTACCTTTCAGCCACAGTCTGCATTCTGTGCTGGGGGACGCTTATCTGTCTACTTCTCCAGTTAGAGTTACTACAGTATCCACACCTCCATCTCACCATGGGAACTTATCAAGCTTGAATATGTTTAAACTCAATAAATAATTTTCTGGTTTGCCAAAAAAACATACACTGTTGACAAATTGTGAATGAATGATCAAAGCACAGCAGCCCAAGGTGCCAGAGGGATTTAAATTCCCTTTGTACAAAACATCATAGAATGTTTATATGCAGTACCTCTGGTTACATGAAGTACGAGGTTTGCTTCATGATTTTACAAGTGAAACTGTGGGTTAGTGTTAAGTAGGTTGCACTTGGCATATTACCTGTTTCTTCTGTGGCTGCATTACTGTCTGAATGGGGGAGTGATAATTTCATTCATATTTCATTAAATTGATTATTTTATGTAATTTGATCTCATTTGATTTATTTTACCTTATGTTCCAGTGGGTATTGTGTTCTGTGTCCTGGTGTGTTGTGTTTTATTGATTTATTTGTGTATTATTTAATGTAAAGCACTTTGGGTCAACTGAAGTTGTTTTCAAGGGGAAATATAAATAAAATTGAATCGAACAGCAGTGCCCCCCCCTCTCCCCACCATAACTCTGCTGGTGCATAAATGTATAACACTTTCAGACACCATGTATACTCTATCGGTCTCACAGTGAATTGCCTAATAAGCCTTCCTCGAATGTGTTTTATTTTCCTCATGTGATTTATACTCCTCATCATCCCTGCCAAACCCTCAATCACCCACGATCTCTCCATCACTATGGGATCTGCAACAGTGACCCCTTCATCCTCTGCCAGGAACCTAGGGGTCACCTTGGACGACGAGCTCTCCTTCACAGCTCACATTGCCGCAGTCTCTCGGCCATGTAGATTCACCCTCTACAATATCAGGAAAATCAGAAAATACCTCTCTCAACATTCCACCCAACTGCTAGTCCAAGCCCTTGTCCTCACAAAGCTAGATTACAGCAACTCGCTACTAGCCGGCCTTCCTGCAAATGCAATCCGTCCCCTTCAAAGGATACAGAATGGTATCTCCCCTCAAGATCGCCTGAGTGCAACACAAACTCTTCCACTGCCTGGCTCCCCAATGGTGGAATCAACTCCCCACCTCCATCAGAAGCACAGACTGCCTTTTCACCTTCAAAAGAAGGCTTCAAACTCACTTATTTAGAGAATTTAATGGCACTTAGGAATAGTATGGGACTTCACATAATCTAATGTTGTTTAGAGCTATTTGTTGGTCCCCATATGGTGACTTGCCAGTGTTGTTGTATCTCTTGCTTTATGTTCACAATCATTGTGTTACACATTTATAGTTCTTCCCTTGGCACTTATTGGTTCTCATGATGTATGATTCACGATCTAAAAAAACCCACTGTGTTCGGGGTCTATCATGTTGCTATGCTCAATGACTGATGCTCTTTGTAAAAGCTCTCTTTTGTAAGTCGCTTTGGATAAAAGCATCTGCTAAATGTACATAAATGTAATGTAAATGTAATTTGGGGAATCTGCTAATCCACAGACATGAATGCGTGGTAAGGTATTCAATGAGATGCAGTTCATAGTTATGGTTAAAAAAAATTTAGGGTTAGGGTTAGGTTTGACTAAAGTTACAGCTTCCAGACTACAGTTCTCAGTTCTAAATTCTGGACTACATTTCTTGCTTCCAGACTACAGTTCCTAGTTCAGGACTACAGTTATGGCTTTCAGACTACAATTCACCACCTGCAGTTCTGACAATACACCATCAGATGGCATTGATAAACCTACTGTTTCGACAGTCAGCTGTTAACATCTCATGATGACATCTCATGATGACATCTCATGATTCTCATGATGTATGATTCACAATCTAAAAAACCGACTGTATTTGGGATCTATCACGTCGCTATGCTCAATGACTGATGCTCTTTGTAAAAGCTCTCGTAAGTCGCTTTGGATAAAAGCGTCTGCTAAATTAATAAATGTAAATGTTAACGATTAGAAGATTCACAGCTACTGTAGTATTTTAAAATAATGTTTTTTTGACAATTTTGACCGTACGTTACACTGCTCTTTTATTGCTGTGTTGAACAATTTGCTACAACTAAGACTTCCGGACTACAAATATGGCTTCTGGACTACAGTTCCTGCTTCCGGTTTTAGGGGCATGAACATCAATACAAGGAGTGCTGTTGGTACAAGGGATTGTGGGTAATTTTTTCATAATTCTATTCTTTTTTATTTATTCTCTGTGCATATTTGAGCCGAGTTTTGTGGTACTAATGATGATATTTGTCAGGTAAGGTAAACATCTCTGGACAGGCTGTGACAGGGGCACAACAAAAAACAATTAAAAAGGATCTGGGTGTCATGCTCCTGGACCACTTAAATGCAGCCCTCAAACACTGGGTTGGTCACCTCTCCGAGGGAGCGCTCCCTCTGTAAACTAATTTCTTTTCATGTATTTATTTTATTCTTTATGTAATTTGACCTCATTTGATTTATTTTACCCCAAATGATCCAGTGATTATTGTGTTCTTTGTTCTGGTCTATGGTGTTTTATTGATATATTTGTGTATTATTTCATTTAAAGCACTTTGGGACAACTGAAGTGGTCCACCTCCCCTCACCGCAAGGGATTGTGGGTACTTCAACTTTTTCAAATTTCACTTCCGTTTTATTAATTATCTGTGCATATTTGAGTTGAGTTATTGGGTACTATTAATAATATTTATCAGGTGGATACTATGAACTGAAAAAAATCATTACAAAAAAATCTTAATTGTAACCATAACTGTTAACTGCATCTAATTGAATGACTTACCGCTCATTCACATTTGAGAGTCAGCAATTAACCCTGAAGTTGTGCGGTGTATGGAACTCAGGTGTTAAGTGCTCGGTAAGGTATGGTAGGCTGTGACAGGGACAGTTTGCCAGGTAAGGTAACTCTCTGGGTAAGCTGTGACAGGGGCAGCTTGCCAGGTAAGGTAACCCTCTCTGGGTAAGCTGTGACAGGGGCAGCTTGCCAGGTAAGGTAACTCTCTGGGTAAGCTGTGACAGGGGCAGCTTGCCAGGTAAGGTAACCCTCTCTGGGTAAGCTGTGACAGGGGCAGCTTGCCAGGTAAGGTAACCCTCTCTGGGTAAGCTGTGACAGGGGCAGCTTGCCAGGTAAGGTAACCCTCTTTGGGCAGGCTGTGACAGGGGCAGCTTGCCAGGTAAGGTAACCCTCTTTGGGCAGGCTGTGACAGGGGCAGCTTGCCAGGTAAGGTAACTGTTTCTGGGTAAGCTGTGACAGGGGCAGCTTGCCAGATAAGGTAACCCTCTCTGGGCAGACTGTGACAGGGGCAGCCTGCCAGGTAAGGTAACCCTCTCTGGGCAGGTTGTGACAGGGGCAGCCTGCCAGGTAAGGTAACCCTCTCTGGGCAGGCTGTGACAGGGGCAGCTTGTCTGGCTGGGTAAACCTAATCATCTCTCTCTCTCTTGGCCCTTAGCTGCTGGTAGAAGCTTGTGGGGAGTTAAGATTTTAGAATGTTCCCTCCCTTCCGCCAGCATTCCCCCCAGCCTCTCTAGGCAAGACTGTGGTGTCCTTCACCTCAAGCAGTTTTGTTTGGCTGAGTCTGGGAGGGAGATCTTCAGGCCCTCTCCGGGCAGGCTGTGGTAACCTAGCGGTGTTAACAAGCAGCTTGTTTGGGTGGGCGGTAGGTATGCGGCCCTCCTGGGTCCCACTCGGGACAGCACGCAGGATGTGGTGGTCCAGGGCTCAGGACCTTCATCGTAGCCCAGTCTTCTAATGGGGAAAAGCCCCACTCATACACTCGCCGCACCACACTCCTTGCCTCTTACATCTCTGTCAATACCCAAGGCCCTCCCAGTGGACCAAGATAGTAATCCCGGACACTGGAGGTATTGACCCCCCCCCCATATCTGTCAGTAGAAGGCATCAGTTTTTAGGGTTTGGGTGAGCTTAGGCTTTTAACTGACCTATAGGAATACTCAGCTTCTGGGTGTAGTTAACTTGACCATCAGGGTTAGTGTTAAATTTTGTGTGTCTTGTGCATTGGAACACAAGTACAACTGGCTTCTGAATCGGATGTAGCTAGTTAAGATATGGTGGGATGAGTCGCAGTTGATACTTCTAGTTGTGCAGCGTATTGAAAGACGATTACAAATGGCTTCTGAATCAGTTGTAGTTGGTTCCAATCACATTTTGGGATCAAGTCCATGATGATGATGATGATGATCAAAAAATTGGTTTATTCCCTTGTATTTCACTTTGTATTATATTTTTCAGTTAGGGTTATGGTTTCATCAGCTTTTAGGGTTTGGGTGGGCCTAGGCTTGTGTAACTGACTCAGCTTCTGGGTGTAGTTTAATCAACCATGGGGCAGCAACAGGGATACGGTTTGTTAGTATGGCAGTATTTTTTTAATCTTCAAGGACTTTAATTCTGTGTTTTTTATGTTCCCTCTTTCAATGCACTTGATTCAAATGAAGGGTTATTTTCTAGTGACTGCAGCACTAGATAATGATCTGTTCATTAGTATCAGGAGTGTTGGGAGGGGGAACATTTAAAAAAAAAACACAGAATTAAAGTCCTTGAAGATTAAAAAATACTGCCATACTAACACACATCTTATCCCTGTTGCTGCCCATGGTTAATTAAACTACACCCAGAAGCTGAGTCAGTTACACAAGCCTAGGCCCACCCAATCCCTAAAAGCTGATGAATACATAACCCTAACTGAATAATGTAACACAAAGTGAAATACAAAGAAGAAACCATTTTTTTGGATTATTATTAACATGGACTCAATCCCAAAATGTGATTTGAACTAACTACATCTGATTCAGATGCCATTTGTACTTGTCTTTCAATACGCTGCACAACTGGAAGTTTAAAACAGATTATGTGGTCTCAAAGTTGTGTGATTAGGCACTAGTTATCAACTTCCTATCAACTCTGTATGACGGGTCATCAATTTTAGTTCATGAGGCCCAACGTCCTGACAGTTTTAGATGTTTCCTTGCTCCAGCACAACTGAAAGGGTCAGGGTTCCACCAAGCTTGATAATGGTGCTAGTTAAAAATCACATAGCGGGATGAGCTCATGCTAATAATTAAAAAACAGGTTTCTTTTATGTTTCACTTTGTCCATTATTCGGTTAGCGTTTGTTAGTGGAACACATCAGTTTTTAGGGTTTGGGTGGGCTTAGTCTTGTAACTGACCTATAGAAACACTCAGCTTCTTGGTGTAGTTCAATCAACCATCAGGGGCAGTGACAGGGTAAGCGTTAGTATGGCAGTAATTCTTTATCTTGGACTTCAAAGACTTCAATTCTGATGTTTTACATTTTGTGTGTATTGGAACATGTATTAAAGGCTTCTGAATCCAGTGTAGCTAGTTATGATTACATTTTGGGATGAGGCCATGTTGATAATAATAATGGTTTTCTTCCCTTGTCTTTCACTTTGTTTTTCATTATTCAGTTAGGGCTATGGTTTCTGTCAGTGGAACACATCAGCTTTTAGGGTTTGGGTGGGACTAGGCTTGTGTAACTGACCTATAGATATTCAGCTTCTGGGTGTAGTTTAATCAACCATGGGGCAGCAACAGGGATAAGATTTGTTAGTATGGCAGTATTTTTTTAATCTTCAAGGACTTCAATTCTGTACTTTTAAAATGTTCCCCCTTTAAATGCACTTGATTCAAATGAAGGGTTATTTTCTAGTGACTGCAGCACTAGAAAACGATCCCTTCATTAGTATCAGGAGTGTTGGGAGGGTAAATGTTTACAAGACAGATTATGTGGTCTCTGAAAGTTGTGTGATTTGTCACTAGTCATCAACTTCAGTTCATGAGGCCCAATGTCCTGACAGTTTTAGATGTTTCCCTGCTCCAGCACAACTGAAAGGGTCAGGGTTCCACCAAGCTTGATAATGGTGCTAGTTAAAATCACAGTGGGATGAGCTCATGCTAATAATAAAAAAACAGGTTTCTTCTCTTATGTTTCACTTTGTTCATTATTCGGTTAGCGTTTGTTAGTGGAACACATCAGTTTTTAGGGTTTGGGTGGGCCTAGTCTTGGAACTGACCTTTCTAAATACTCAGCTTCTCGATGTAGTTCAATCGACCATCAGGGGCCGCAACAGTGACAGGGTAAGCGTTAGTACGGCAGTCATTCTTTATCTTGGAGTTCAATTCTTATTTTAAATTTTGAGTGTATTGGAACAAGTATTAAAGGTTTCTGAATCTGGTGTAGCTAGTTAAAATTTCATTTTGGGATGAGCCCATGATAAGTTTACTCTCCTTATATTTAACTGTTTTTCATTATTCAGTTAGGTTAGGGCTATGGTTTCTCAGTGGAACACATCAGCTTTCAGGGTTTGGTTGGGACTGCTTGTAACTGACCTATAGAAATATTCAGCTTCTGGGTGTAGTTCAATCGAGCAGCAACAGTGATGGCATTTTTCTACAGTGATGACATATTTCTTAATTTTCAAGGACTTCAATTCTGTCTTTAAAATGTTCACCCTTTTAACACACCTGATTCAAATGAAGGATTATTTTTCTAGTGACTGCAGCACTAGATAATGATCCGTTCATTAGTATCAGGAGTGTTAGGAGGATAAATGTTTAAAACAGACAGATTATGTGGTCTCTGAAAGTTGTGGGATTAGTCACTAGTTATCAACTTCCTACTCTGTATGACAGGTCATCAATTTTAGTTCATGAGGCCCAATGTCCTGAGTTTTAGATGTTTCCCTGTTCCAGCACAACTGAAAGGGTCAGGGTTCCACCAAGCTTGATAATGGTGCTAGTTAAAATCACGTAGTGGGATGAGCTCATGCTAATAATAATAAAAAAACAGGTTTCTTATGTTTCACTTTGTCCATTATTCGGTTAGCGTTTGTTAGTGGAACACATCAGTTTTTAGGGTTTGGGTGGGACTGCTTGTAACTGACCTATAGAAATATTCAGCTTCTGGGTGTAGTTCAATCGGGCAGCAACAGTGATAGCATTTTTCTACAGTGATGACATATTTCTTAATTTTGAAGGACTTCAATTCTGTCTTTAAAATGTTCACCCTTTTAACACACCTGATTCAAATGAAGGTTTTTTTTCTAGTGACTGCAGCACTAGATAATGATCCGTTCATTAGTATCAGGAGTGTTAGGAGGGTAAATGTTTAAAACGGACAGATTATGTGGTCTCTGAAAGTTGTGTGATTAGTCACTAGTTATCAACTTCCTACTCTGTATGACTGGTCATCAATTTTAGTTCATGAGGCCCAGTTTCCTGAGTTTTAGATGTTTCCCTGTTCCAGCACAACTGAAAGGGTCAGGGTTCCACCAAGCTTGATAATGGTGCTAGTTAAGATCACATAGTAGGATGAACTCATACTAATAATAAAAAAAAACAGGTTTCTTCTCTTATGTTTCACTTTGTTGTCCATTATTCAGTTAGCATTTCTGTCGGGAACACATCAGTTTTTAGGGTTTGGGTGGGTCTAGTCTTGTAACTGACATTTATAAATACTCAGCTTCTTGACGTAGTTCAATCGACCGACAGGGTCAGTGTTAGTACGGCAGTAATTCTTTATCTTGGACTTCAATTCTGATGTTTTAAAGTGTGTGTGTGTGTATTGGAACAAGTATTAAAGGGTTCTCAATGTGGTGTAGCTAGTTGGGATCATATGGTGGGATGAGTCTCCTTGATACTTGTTGTGCGGTGTATTGGAACAAATACTAGAGGCTTCTGAATCAGGTGTAGCTAGTTATGATTACATTTTGGGATGAGCCCATGTTAATAATAATTACTATTTTCTTCCCTTGTCTTTCACTTTGTTTTTCATTATTCAGTTAGGGCTATGGTTTCTGTCAGTGGAACACATCAGCTTTTAGGGTTTGGGTGGGCCTAGTCTTGTAACTGACCTATAGAAATATTCAGCTTCCGGGTGTAGTTCAATCGGGCAGCAACAGTGATAGGATTTGTGTTAGTATGGCAGTTTTCTTAATTTTCAAGGACTTCAATTCTGATGTTTTAAAATGGTCCCCCTTTTGAATGCACCTGATTCAAATGAAGGTTTATTTTTTTAGTGACTGCAGCACTAGATCATGATCCATTCATTAGTATCAGGAGTCTGAGGAGGGTAAACATCTAAAACAGACAGAACATGTGGTCTGACAGCTAGAAAGTTGTGGGATTAGTCACTGGTTATCAACTTCCTACTCTGTATGGCAAAGGTCAGTCATTTTAGTTCATGAGGCCCAATTCCGAGTTTTCTATGTAACACTGCGCAAGCACACAAGTAATGAAAGGTTAAGTTTCCACCAAGATTGATAATGGCATGAGTAAAGATAACATGGTGGGATGAGCTCATGATAATAAATAGTTTTTTTCTTTTTATATATTTTATTTTCTACAATATTCAGTTTTTTTTTTTCATTGAACACTTCAGCTTTTAGGGTTTGGGTGGGAATATGCTCCTATAACTAGATATATTCAGCTTCTGTTTGTAGTTCAATCAACTATCGGCCAGCAACAGTAAATGGGTTTAAGTATGACTGTAATTCTTAATTCTCAAAAACTTTAATTCCAATGTGTCTTGTGTGTTATTGGAACACAAGTATTAGCAGCTTCTGAGTCAGGTTTAATTAGTTAAGATCACATGGTGGGATGAGTACATGCTAATATTAAGAAAGCAAGTTTCTTCCCTTGTATTATACTTTGTTTTCTATTATTCAGTTAAGGTTTGTCAGTGGAACACATAAGCTTTTGGGGTTTGGGTGGGCCTAGGCTTGTGTAACTGACCTATAGATATTCAGCTTCTAGGTGTAGTTCAATCGACTATCAGGCCGTGACAGGGTTTGCGTCATGGCAGTAGTTCATAATCTTCAAGAACATCAATTCTGATGTCTCTTGCTTTATGTTAACAATCGTTGTTACGCATTTATCGTTCTTCCCTTGGCACTTATTGGTTCTCATGATGTATCATTCACGATCAAAAAAAGTCACTGTGTTCAGGGTCCATCATGTTGCTATGCTCAATGATTGATGCTCTTTGTAAAAGCTCTCTCTTGTAAGTCGCTTTGGATAAAAGTGTCTGCTAAAATAAATAAATAAATGTAAATTTTGTAAAATGGGTGCCTTTACTTGTTGTGCAGTGTAATAGAACCAAAGTAAAGGCAGCTTTTGAATCGGGTGTAGCTAGTCAAGATCACATGGTGGGATGAATTCATGTTAATAAAAATAATAAAACATGTTTTTTCTCGTATTTGCCTTTGTTTTCCTTTATTCACGTAGAGTTTGTCAGTGGAACACATTAGCTTTTAGGGTTTGAGTGGGCCCAGGTTTGTTTAACATATAGATATATTTAGCTTCTGGGTGTAGTTCAATTGGGCAGAAACAGGGATAAGGTTTTTAGAAGTATGACAGGAATTCTTAGTCTTCAAGGACCTTAATTCTGTGTATTTAAATGTTCCCCCTTTTTAATGCACCTGATTAAAATGAAGGGTTATTTTCTAGTGACTGCAGCATTAGATAATAACTGTTCATTAGTATCAGGAGTGTCTAATGAGGGTTAATGTTTAAAACAGACTGATATGGTCTCTGAAAAAAGTAGAAAGTTGTGGGACTAGTTATCAACCTTCTACTCTGTATGCCAGAGGTTGTTATTAGTTCATGAGACTTATTAGAAACAGGTGAGCTGGAATAGGGAATCTTTTACTGTCAGGGCATTGAGGACTGGAATTTGTTATAACAGGTGTATGACTTCGGGTAGGATATGAGGATGTAATGAAAGACTTAATTAGTGTAGTGTTACAAAAGTGTGGGTGGTTGAACAATCTGGGTATAATCTGATTTATGGTTTGATCCGTTTACAAGGGTTAGGGTTATATTGTTGCAGGATGGGTATTAAAACATGCAGTGTCTAATCAGTAGGGTAGGAAATTAAATAAAAACACTGGTCCTAAAGCTTGATCCTCATGCCCCTCCTTGTCCTGCCCATTTTTGATTTTTCCAACTCCAACATGCCTGATTTAAATGAACAACTTGTTTCAAAGCTATATAAAGCAACAAGTTCATTTAAATTGGGTATGTTGGAGTTGGGAAAATCCAAAATGGGCAGGACAAGGGGGGTGCATGAGGATCAGGCTTTACAGACCCTTAGTCCAGGGGATGGATTACCCAAGGTCCAGAGGCAAGTTTTGGGCCTTTGGGGTTAGGGGTCGGGGCCCCTAGGGTTAGGGTTAAGTTTTGGGCCTTTGGGGTTAGGGGTCGGGGCCCCTAGGGTTAGGGTTAAGTTTTGGGCCTTTGGGGTTAGGGGTCGGGGCCCCTAGGGTTAGGGTTAAGTTTTGGGCCTTTGGGGTTAGGGGTCGGGGCCCCTAGGGTTAGGGTTAAGTTTTGGGCCTTTGGGGTTAGGGGTCGGGGCCCCTAGGGTTAGGGTTAAGTTTTGGGCCTTTGGGGTTAGGGGTCGGGGCCCCTAGGGTTAGGGTTAAGTTTTGGGCCTTTGGGGTTAGGGGTCGGGGCCCCTAGGGTTAGGGTTAAGTTTTGGGCCTTTGGGGTTAGGGGTCGGGGCCCCTAGGGTTAGGGTTAAGTTTTGGGCCTTTGGGGTTAGGGGTCGGGGCCCCTAGGGTTAGGGTTAAGTTTTGGGCCTTTGGGGTTAGGGGTCGGGGCCCCTAGGGTTAGGGTTAAGTTTTGGGCCTTTGGGGTTAGGGGTCGGGGCCCCTAGGGTTAGGGTTAAGTTTTGGGCCTTTGGGGTTAGGGGTCGGGGCCCCTAGGGTTAGGGTTAAGTTTTGGGCCTTTGGGGTTAGGGGTCGGGGCCCCTAGGGTTAGGGTTAAGTTTTGGGCCTTTGGGGTTAGGGGTCGGGGCCCCTAGGGTTAGGGTTAAGTTTTGGGCCTTTGGGGTTAGGGGTCGGGGCCCCTAGGGTTAGGGTTAAGTTTTGGGCCTTTGGGGTTAGGGGTCGGGGCCCCTAGGGTTAGGGTTAAGTTTTGGGCCTTTGGGGTTAGGGGTCGGGGCCCCTAGGGTTAGGGTTAAGTTTTGGGCCTTTGGGGTTAGGGGTCGGGGCCCCTAGGGTTAGGGTTAAGTTTTGGGCCTTTGGGGTTAGGGGTCGGGGCCCCTAGGGTTAGGGTTAAGTTTTGGGCCTTTGGGGTTAGGGGTCGGGGCCCCTAGGGTTAGGGTTAAGTTTTGGGCCTTTGGGGTTAGGGGTCGGGGCCCCTAGGGTTAGGGTTAAGTTTTGGGCCTTTGGGGTTAGGGGTCGGGGCCCCTAGGGTTAGGGTTAAGTTTTGGGCCTTTGGGGTTAGGGGTCGGGGCCCCTAGGGTTAGGGTTAAGTTTTGGGCCTTTGGGGTTAGGGGTCGGGGCCCCTAGGGTTAGGGTTAAGTTTTGGGCCTTTGGGGTTAGGGGTCGGGGCCCCTAGGGTTAGGGTTAAGTTTTGGGCCTTTGGGGTTAGGGGTCGGGGCCCCTAGGGTTAGGGTTAAGTTTTGGGCCTTTGGGGTTAGGGGTCGGGGCCCCTAGGGTTAGGGTTAAGTTTTGGGCCTTTGGGGTTAGGGGTCGGGGCCCCTAGGGTTAGGGTTAAGTTTTGGGCCTTTGGGGTTAGGGGTCGGGGCCCCTAGGGTTAGGGTTAAGTTTTGGGCCTTTGGGGTTAGGGGTCGGGGCCCCTAGGGTTAGGGTTAAGTTTTGGGCCTTTGGGGTTAGGGGTCGGGGCCCCTAGGGTTAGGGTTAAGGTTAGGGTTAGGGTTAGGGTTAGGGTTAGGGTTAGGGTTAGGGTTAGGGTTAGGGTTAGGGTTAGGTATAAGGTTGATAACCACGATCGGTCATTGACCGATCCTCGACCGATCCTCTAAGTCAGTCATTTCTGGCCTTTCTGGGTACTACAAGTGGATGAGATTGAGTACACAGACTAATTGGGACACCCCGGTTCGAATGGCGGTGGTCTCGTGATCGTGGGAGCTTCCGTTCGGGAGCAACATCCGTTTTGGGCCGGAAACGGATGTATCTCTGGAACGGAAGGTCGTAGAAACTCGGGGACAAGACAGGCGTGTTGCCCGTGGCCGAATTATGGCAGGCGGATCTTGGTTTGGAAGCTGTAGGACGCACGGTTCCCGAGTTACAAAGGGTGAAAGGTCGTCCCATTGAAATGGATGGGAAATGCGAAAATTATTCAAAGTCCAGAGATGACCGATCCTTTGAGTGGTCCTTTGTGGCCTTTGTGGGTCCAAGAACGGCTTGAGATTGCCTGTACAGACTAATTGGGACACCCCGGTTCGAATGGCGGTGGTCTCGTGATCGTGGGACCTTCCGTTCGGGAGCTACATCCGTTTTGGGCCGGAAAAGGGCTGTATCTCGGGAACGGAAGGTCGTAGAAACTCGGGGACAAGACAGGCGTGTTGCCCGTGGCCGAATTATGGTAGGCGGACGTTGGTTCCGAAGCTCTAAGATGCACGGTTCCAAAGTTATGAGGGGTGAAAGTGGGTCCCATTGTAATGAATGGGAATATGCGAAAAATCTTCAAAGTCCAGCCCTGACCGATCCTCTAATGGGCCTTTTCTAACCCTAACCAGCCCTGACTCATCCTCTAACCTTAACCATAGCCTGTCCCTGAACCCTAATCCTAACCTTAACCCTCAAATAGGGTTGTGTTTAGGCTTAGGGTTGTGGTTAGGGTTATGGGTCAGGTTGGGGTTCGGGTTGGGGTTCGGGTTGGGGTTCGGGTTGGGGCTCGGGTTGGGGTTAGGGTTAGGGTTAGGGTTAGGGTTAGGTATAAGGTTGATAACCACGATCGGTCATTGACCGATCCTCGACCGATCCTCTAAGTCAGTCATTTCTGGCCTTTCTGGGTACTACAAGTGGATGAGATTGAGTACACAGACTAATTGGGACACCCCGGTTCGAATGGCGGTGGTCTCGTGATCGTGGGAGCTTCCGTTCGGGAGCAACATCCGTTTTGGGCCGGAAACGGATGTATCTCTGGAACGGAAGGTCGTAGAAACTCGGGGACAAGACAGGCGTGTTGCCCGTGGCCGAATTATGGCAGGCGGATCTTGGTTTGGAAGCTGTAGGACGCACGGTTCCCGAGTTACAAAGGGTGAAAGGTCGTCCCATTGAAATGGATGGGAAATGCGAAAATTATTCAAAGTCCAGAGATGACCGATCCTTTGAGTGGTCCTTTGTGGCCTTTGTGGGTCCAAGAACGGCTTGAGATTGCCTGTACAGACTAATTGGGACACCCCGGTTCGAATGGCGGTGGTCTCGTGATCGTGGGACCTTCCGTTCGGGAGCTACATCCGTTTTGGGCCGGAAAAGGGCTGTATCTCGGGAACGGAAGGTCGTAGAAACTCGGGGACAAGACAGGCGTGTTGCCCGTGGCCGAATTATGGTAGGCGGACGTTGGTTCCGAAGCTCTAAGATGCACGGTTCCAAAGTTATGAGGGGTGAAAGTGGGTCCCATTGTAATGAATGGGAATATGCGAAAAATCTTCAAAGTCCAGCCCTGACCGATCCTCTAATGGGCCTTTTCTAACCCTAACCAGCCCTGACTCATCCTCTAACCTTAACCATAGCCTGTCCCTGAACCCTAATCCTAACCTTAACCCTCAAATAGGGTTGTGTTTAGGCTTAGGGTTGTGGTTAGGGTTATGGGTCAGGTTGGGGTTCGGGTTGGGGTTCGGGTTGGGGTTCGGGTTGGGGCTCGGGTTGGGGTTAGGGTTAGGGTTAGGGTTAGGGTTAGGGTTAGGGTTAGGGTTAGGGTTAGGGTTAGGGTTAGGGTTAGGGTTAGGGGTTAGGGTTAGGGTTAGGGTTAGGGTTAGGGTTAGGTATAAGGTTGATAACCACGATCGGTCATTGACCGATCCTCGACCGATCCTCTAAGTCAGTCATTTCTGGCCTTTCTGGGTACTACAAGTGGATGAGATTGAGTACACAGACTAATTGGGACACCCCGGTTCGAATGGCGGTGGTCTCGTGATCGTGGGAGCTTCCGTTCGGGAGCAACATCCGTTTTGGGCCGGAAACGGATGTATCTCTGGAACGGAAGGTCGTAGAAACTCGGGGACAAGACAGGCGTGTTGCCCGTGGCCGAATTATGGCAGGCGGATCTTGGTTTGGAAGCTGTAGGACGCACGGTTCCCGAGTTACAAAGGGTGAAAGGTCGTCCCATTGAAATGGATGGGAAATGCGAAAATTATTCAAAGTCCAGAGATGACCGATCCTTTGAGTGGTCCTTTGTGGCCTTTGTGGGTCCAAGAACGGCTTGAGATTGCCTGTACAGACTAATTGGGACACCCCGGTTCGAATGGCGGTGGTCTCGTGATCGTGGGACCTTCCGTTCGGGAGCTACATCCGTTTTGGGCCGGAAAAGGGCTGTATCTCGGGAACGGAAGGTCGTAGAAACTCGGGGACAAGACAGGCGTGTTGCCCGTGGCCGAATTATGGTAGGCGGACGTTGGTTCCGAAGCTCTAAGATGCACGGTTCCAAAGTTATGAGGGGTGAAAGTGGGTCCCATTGTAATGAATGGGAATATGCGAAAAATCTTCAAAGTCCAGCCCTGACCGATCCTCTAATGGGCCTTTTCTAACCCTAACCAGCCCTGACTCATCCTCTAACCTTAACCATAGCCTGTCCCTGAACCCTAATCCT
Organism: Neosalanx taihuensis; assembly: GCA_030340665.1. Classification (NCBI taxonomy): domain Eukaryota; kingdom Metazoa; phylum Chordata; class Actinopteri; order Osmeriformes; family Salangidae; genus Neosalanx; species Neosalanx taihuensis. Next base: position 20,181,730 of record CM059290.1, read on the forward strand.
AACCTTAACCCTCAAATAGGGTTGTGTTTAGGCTTAGGGTTGTGGTTAGGGTTATGGGTCAGGTTGGGGTTCGGGTTGGGGTTCGGGTTGGGGTTCGGGTTGGGGCTCGGGTTGGGGTTAGGGTTAGGGTTAGGGTTAGGGTTAGGTATAAGGTTGATAACCACGATCGGTCATTGACCGATCCTCGACCGATCCTCTAAGTCAGTCATTTCTGGCCTTTCTGGGTACTACAAGTGGATGAGATTGAGTACACAGACTAATTGGGACACCCCGGTTCGAATGGCGGTGGTCTCGTGATCGTGGGAGCTTCCGTTCGGGAGCAACATCCGTTTTGGGCCGGAAACGGATGTATCTCTGGAACGGAAGGTCGTAGAAACTCGGGGACAAGACAGGCGTGTTGCCCGTGGCCGAATTATGGCAGGCGGATCTTGGTTTGGAAGCTGTAGGACGCACGGTTCCCGAGTTACAAAGGGTGAAAGGTCGTCCCATTGAAATGGATGGGAAATGCGAAAATTATTCAAAGTCCAGAGATGACCGATCCTTTGAGTGGTCCTTTGTGGCCTTTGTGGGTCCAAGAACGGCTTGAGATTGCCTGTACAGACTAATTGGGACACCCCGGTTCGAATGGCGGTGGTCTCGTGATCGTGGGACCTTCCGTTCGGGAGCTACATCCGTTTTGGGCCGGAAAAGGGCTGTATCTCGGGAACGGAAGGTCGTAGAAACTCGGGGACAAGACAGGCGTGTTGCCCGTGGCCGAATTATGGTAGGCGGACGTTGGTTCCGAAGCTCTAAGATGCACGGTTCCAAAGTTATGAGGGGTGAAAGTGGGTCCCATTGTAATGAATGGGAATATGCGAAAAATCTTCAAAGTCCAGCCCTGACCGATCCTCTAATGGGCCTTTTCTAACCCTAACCAGCCCTGACTCATCCTCTAACCTTAACCATAGCCTGTCCCTGAACCCTAATCCTAACCTTAACCCTCAAATAGGGTTGTGTTTAGGCTTAGGGTTGTGGTTAGGGTTATGGGTCAGGTTGGGGTTCGGGTTGGGGTTCGGGTTGGGGTTCGGGTTGGGGCTCGGGTTGGGGTTAGGGTTAGGGTTAGGGTTAGGGTTAGGTATAAGGTTGATAACCACGATCGGTCATTGACCGATCCTCGACCGATCCTCTAAGTCAGTCATTTCTGGCCTTTCTGGGTACTACAAGTGGATGAGATTGAGTACACAGACTAATTGGGTTAGGGTTAGGGTTAGGGTTAGGGTTAGGGTTAGGGTTAGGGTTAGGGTTAGGGTTAGGGTTAGGGTTAGGGTTAGGGTTAGGTATAAGGTTGATAACCACGATCGGTCATTGACCGATCCTCGACCGATCCTCTAAGTCAGTCATTTCTGGCCTTTCTGGGTACTACAAGTGGATGAGATTGAGTACACAGACTAATTGGGACACCCCGGTTCGAATGGCGGTGGTCTCGTGATCGTGGGAGCTTCCGTTCGGGAGCAACATCCGTTTTGGGCCGGAAACGGATGTATCTCTGGAACGGAAGGTCGTAGAAACTCGGGGACAAGACAGGCGTGTTGCCCGTGGCCGAATTATGGCAGGCGGATCTTGGTTTGGAAGCTGTAGGACGCACGGTTCCCGAGTTACAAAGGGTGAAAGGTCGTCCCATTGAAATGGATGGGAAATGCGAAAATTATTCAAAGTCCAGAGATGACCGATCCTTTGAGTGGTCCTTTGTGGCCTTTGTGGGTCCAAGAACGGCTTGAGATTGCCTGTACAGACTAATTGGGACACCCCGGTTCGAATGGCGGTGGTCTCGTGATCGTGGGACCTTCCGTTCGGGAGCTACATCCGTTTTGGGCCGGAAAAGGGCTGTATCTCGGGAACGGAAGGTCGTAGAAACTCGGGGACAAGACAGGCGTGTTGCCCGTGGCCGAATTATGGTAGGCGGACGTTGGTTCCGAAGCTCTAAGATGCACGGTTCCAAAGTTATGAGGGGTGAAAGTGGGTCCCATTGTAATGAATGGGAATATGCGAAAAATCTTCAAAGTCCAGCCCTGACCGATCCTCTAATGGGCCTTTTCTAACCCTAACCAGCCCTGACTCATCCTCTAACCTTAACCATAGCCTGTCCCTGAACCCTAATCCTAACCTTAACCGTCAAATAGGGTTGTGTTTAGGCTTAGGGTTGTGGTTAGGGTTATGGGTCAGGTTGGGGTTCGGGTTGGGGTTCGGGTTGGGGTTCGGGTTGGGGCTCGGGTTGGGGTTAGGGTTAGGGTTAGGGTTAGGGTTAGGGTTAGGGTTAGGGTTAGGGTTAGGGTTAGGGGTTAGGGTTAGGGTTAGGGTTAGGGTTAGGGTTAGGGTTAGGGTTAGGTATAAGGTTGATAACCACGATCGGTCATTGACCGATCCTCGACCGATCCTCTAAGTCAGTCATTTCTGGCCTTTCTGGGTACTACAAGTGGATGAGATTGAGTACACAGACTAATTGGGACACCCCGGTTCGAATGGCGGTGGTCTCGTGATCGTGGGAGCTTCCGTTCGGGAGCAACATCCGTTTTGGGCCGGAAACGGATGTATCTCTGGAACGGAAGGTCGTAGAAACTCGGGGACAAGACAGGCGTGTTGCCCGTGGCCGAATTATGGCAGGCGGATCTTGGTTTGGAAGCTGTAGGACGCACGGTTCCCGAGTTACAAAGGGTGAAAGGTCGTCCCATTGAAATGGATGGGAAATGCGAAAATTATTCAAAGTCCAGAGATGACCGATCCTTTGAGTGGTCCTTTGTGGCCTTTGTGGGTCCAAGAACGGCTTGAGATTGCCTGTACAGACTAATTGGGACACCCCGGTTCGAATGGCGGTGGTCTCGTGATCGTGGGACCTTCCGTTCGGGAGCTACATCCGTTTTGGGCCGGAAAAGGGCTGTATCTCGGGAACGGAAGGTCGTAGAAACTCGGGGACAAGACAGGCGTGTTGCCCGTGGCCGAATTATGGTAGGCGGACGTTGGTTCCGAAGCTCTAAGATGCACGGTTCCAAAGTTATGAGGGGTGAAAGTGGGTCCCATTGTAATGAATGGGAATATGCGAAAAATCTTCAAAGTCCAGCCCTGACCGATCCTCTAATGGGCCTTTTCTAACCCTAACCAGCCCTGACTCATCCTCTAACCTTAACCATAGCCTGTCCCTGAACCCTAATCCTAACCTTAACCCTCAAATAGGGTTGTGTTTAGGCTTAGGGTTGTGGTTAGGGTTATGGGTCAGGTTGGGGTTCGGGTTGGGGTTCGGGTTGGGGTTCGGGTTGGGGCTCGGGTTGGGGTTAGGGTTAGGGTTAGGGTTAGGGTTAGGTATAAGGTTGATAACCACGATCGGTCATTGACCGATCCTCGACCGATCCTCTAAGTCAGTCATTTCTGGCCTTTCTGGGTACTACAAGTGGATGAGATTGAGTACACAGACTAATTGGGACACCCCGGTTCGAATGGCGGTGGTCTCGTGATCGTGGGAGCTTCCGTTCGGGAGCAACATCCGTTTTGGGCCGGAAACGGATGTATCTCTGGAACGGAAGGTCGTAGAAACTCGGGGACAAGACAGGCGTGTTGCCCGTGGCCGAATTATGGCAGGCGGATCTTGGTTTGGAAGCTGTAGGACGCACGGTTCCCGAGTTACAAAGGGTGAAAGGTCGTCCCATTGAAATGGATGGGAAATGCGAAAATTATTCAAAGTCCAGAGATGACCGATCCTTTGAGTGGTCCTTTGTGGCCTTTGTGGGTCCAAGAACGGCTTGAGATTGCCTGTACAGACTAATTGGGACACCCCGGTTCGAATGGCGGTGGTCTCGTGATCGTGGGACCTTCCGTTCGGGAGCTACATCCGTTTTGGGCCGGAAAAGGGCTGTATCTCGGGAACGGAAGGTCGTAGAAACTCGGGGACAAGACAGGCGTGTTGCCCGTGGCCGAATTATGGTAGGCGGACGTTGGTTCCGAAGCTCTAAGATGCACGGTTCCAAAGTTATGAGGGGTGAAAGTGGGTCCCATTGTAATGAATGGGAATATGCGAAAAATCTTCAAAGTCCAGCCCTGACCGATCCTCTAATGGGCCTTTTCTAACCCTAACCAGCCCTGACTCATCCTCTAACCTTAACCATAGCCTGTCCCTGAACCCTAATCCTAACCTTAACCCTCAAATAGGGTTGTGTTTAGGCTTAGGGTTGTGGTTAGGGTTATGGGTCAGGTTGGGGTTCGGGTTGGGGTTCGGGTTGGGGTTCGGGTTGGGGCTCGGGTTGGGGTTAGGGTTAGGGTTAGGGTTAGGGTTAGGTATAAGGTTGATAACCACGATCGGTCATTGACCGATCCTCGACCGATCCTCTAAGTCAGTCATTTCTGGCCTTTCTGGGTACTACAAGTGGATGAGATTGAGTACACAGACTAATTGGGACACCCCGGTTCGAATGGCGGTGGTCTCGTGATCGTGGGAGCTTCCGTTCGGGAGCAACATCCGTTTTGGGCCGGAAACGGATGTATCTCTGGAACGGAAGGTCGTAGAAACTCGGGGACAAGACAGGCGTGTTGCCCGTGGCCGAATTATGGCAGGCGGATCTTGGTTTGGAAGCTGTAGGACGCACGGTTCCCGAGTTACAAAGGGTGAAAGGTCGTCCCATTGAAATGGATGGGAAATGCGAAAATTATTCAAAGTCCAGAGATGACCGATCCTTTGAGTGGTCCTTTGTGGCCTTTGTGGGTCCAAGAACGGCTTGAGATTGCCTGTACAGACTAATTGGGACACCCCGGTTCGAATGGCGGTGGTCTCGTGATCGTGGGACCTTCCGTTCGGGAGCTACATCCGTTTTGGGCCGGAAAAGGGCTGTATCTCGGGAACGGAAGGTCGTAGAAACTCGGGGACAAGACAGGCGTGTTGCCCGTGGCCGAATTATGGTAGGCGGACGTTGGTTCCGAAGCTCTAAGATGCACGGTTCCAAAGTTATGAGGGGTGAAAGTGGGTCCCATTGTAATGAATGGGAATATGCGAAAAATCTTCAAAGTCCAGCCCTGACCGATCCTCTAATGGGCCTTTTCTAACCCTAACCAGCCCTGACTCATCCTCTAACCTTAACCATAGCCTGTCCCTGAACCCTAATCCTAACCTTAACCCTCAAATAGGGTTGTGTTTAGGCTTAGGGTTGTGGTTAGGGTTATGGGTCAGGTTGGGGTTCGGGTTGGGGTTCGGGTTGGGGTTCGGGTTGGGGCTCGGGTTGGGGTTAGGGTTAGGGTTAGGGTTAGGGTTAGGTATAAGGTTGATAACCACGATCGGTCATTGACCGATCCTCGACCGATCCTCTAAGTCAGTCATTTCTGGCCTTTCTGGGTACTACAAGTGGATGAGATTGAGTACACAGACTAATTGGGTTAGGGTTAGGGTTAGGGTTAGGGTTAGGGTTAGGGTTAGGGTTAGGGTTAGGTATAAGGTTGATAACCACGATCGGTCATTGACCGATCCTCGACCGATCCTCTAAGTCAGTCATTTCTGGCCTTTCTGGGTACTACAAGTGGATGAGATTGAGTACACAGACTAATTGGGACACCCCGGTTCGAATGGCGGTGGTCTCGTGATCGTGGGAGCTTCCGTTCGGGAGCAACATCCGTTTTGGGCCGGAAACGGATGTATCTCTGGAACGGAAGGTCGTAGAAACTCGGGGACAAGACAGGCGTGTTGCCCGTGGCCGAATTATGGCAGGCGGATCTTGGTTTGGAAGCTGTAGGACGCACGGTTCCCGAGTTACAAAGGGTGAAAGGTCGTCCCATTGAAATGGATGGGAAATGCGAAAATTATTCAAAGTCCAGAGATGACCGATCCTTTGAGTGGTCCTTTGTGGCCTTTGTGGGTCCAAGAACGGCTTGAGATTGCCTGTACAGACTAATTGGGACACCCCGGTTCGAATGGCGGTGGTCTCGTGATCGTGGGACCTTCCGTTCGGGAGCTACATCCGTTTTGGGCCGGAAAAGGGCTGTATCTCGGGAACGGAAGGTCGTAGAAACTCGGGGACAAGACAGGCGTGTTGCCCGTGGCCGAATTATGGTAGGCGGACGTTGGTTCCGAAGCTCTAAGATGCACGGTTCCAAAGTTATGAGGGGTGAAAGTGGGTCCCATTGTAATGAATGGGAATATGCGAAAAATCTTCAAAGTCCAGCCCTGACCGATCCTCTAATGGGCCTTTTCTAACCCTAACCAGCCCTGACTCATCCTCTAACCTTAACCATAGCCTGTCCCTGAACCCTAATCCTAACCTTAACCCTCAAATAGGGTTGTGTTTAGGCTTAGGGTTGTGGTTAGGGTTATGGGTCAGGTTGGGGTTCGGGTTGGGGTTCGGGTTGGGGTTCGGGTTGGGGCTCGGGTTGGGGTTAGGGTTAGGGTTAGGGTTAGGGTTAGGTATAAGGTTGATAACCACGATCGGTCATTGACCGATCCTCGACCGATCCTCTAAGTCAGTCATTTCTGGCCTTTCTGGGTACTACAAGTGGATGAGATTGAGTACACAGACTAATTGGGACACCCCGGTTCGAATGGCGGTGGTCTCGTGATCGTGGGAGCTTCCGTTCGGGAGCAACATCCGTTTTGGGCCGGAAACGGATGTATCTCTGGAACGGAAGGTCGTAGAAACTCGGGGACAAGACAGGCGTGTTGCCCGTGGCCGAATTATGGCAGGCGGATCTTGGTTTGGAAGCTGTAGGACGCACGGTTCCCGAGTTACAAAGGGTGAAAGGTCGTCCCATTGAAATGGATGGGAAATGCGAAAATTATTCAAAGTCCAGAGATGACCGATCCTTTGAGTGGTCCTTTGTGGCCTTTGTGGGTCCAAGAACGGCTTGAGATTGCCTGTACAGACTAATTGGGACACCCCGGTTCGAATGGCGGTGGTCTCGTGATCGTGGGACCTTCCGTTCGGGAGCTACATCCGTTTTGGGCCGGAAAAGGGCTGTATCTCGGGAACGGAAGGTCGTAGAAACTCGGGGACAAGACAGGCGTGTTGCCCGTGGCCGAATTATGGTAGGCGGACGTTGGTTCCGAAGCTCTAAGATGCACGGTTCCAAAGTTATGAGGGGTGAAAGTGGGTCCCATTGTAATGAATGGGAATATGCGAAAAATCTTCAAAGTCCAGCCCTGACCGATCCTCTAATGGGCCTTTTCTAACCCTAACCAGCCCTGACTCATCCTCTAACCTTAACCATAGCCTGTCCCTGAACCCTAATCCTAACCTTAACCCTCAAATAGGGTTGTGTTTAGGCTTAGGGTTGTGGTTAGGGTTATGGGTCAGGTTGGGGTTCGGGTTGGGGTTCGGGTTGGGGTTCGGGTTGGGGCTCGGGTTGGGGTTAGGGTTAGGGTTAGGGTTAGGGTTAGGTATAAGGTTGATAACCACGATCGGTCATTGACCGATCCTCGACCGATCCTCTAAGTCAGTCATTTCTGGCCTTTCTGGGTACTACAAGTGGATGAGATTGAGTACACAGACTAATTGGGTTAGGGTTAGGGTTAGGGTTAGGGTTAGGGTTAGGGTTAGGGTTAGGTATAAGGTTGATAACCACGATCGGTCATTGACCGATCCTCGACCGATCCTCTAAGTCAGTCATTTCTGGCCTTTCTGGGTACTACAAGTGGATGAGATTGAGTACACAGACTAATTGGGACACCCCGGTTCGAATGGCGGTGGTCTCGTGATCGTGGGAGCTTCCGTTCGGGAGCAACATCCGTTTTGGGCCGGAAACGGATGTATCTCTGGAACGGAAGGTCGTAGAAACTCGGGGACAAGACAGGCGTGTTGCCCGTGGCCGAATTATGGCAGGCGGATCTTGGTTTGGAAGCTGTAGGACGCACGGTTCCCGAGTTACAAAGGGTGAAAGGTCGTCCCATTGAAATGGATGGGAAATGCGAAAATTATTCAAAGTCCAGAGATGACCGATCCTTTGAGTGGTCCTTTGTGGCCTTTGTGGGTCCAAGAACGGCTTGAGATTGCCTGTACAGACTAATTGGGACACCCCGGTTCGAATGGCGGTGGTCTCGTGATCGTGGGACCTTCCGTTCGGGAGCTACATCCGTTTTGGGCCGGAAAAGGGCTGTATCTCGGGAACGGAAGGTCGTAGAAACTCGGGGACAAGACAGGCGTGTTGCCCGTGGCCGAATTATGGTAGGCGGACGTTGGTTCCGAAGCTCTAAGATGCACGGTTCCAAAGTTATGAGGGGTGAAAGTGGGTCCCATTGTAATGAATGGGAATATGCGAAAAATCTTCAAAGTCCAGCCCTGACCGATCCTCTAATGGGCCTTTTCTAACCCTAACCAGCCCTGACTCATCCTCTAACCTTAACCATAGCCTGTCCCTGAACCCTAATCCTAACCTTAACCCTCAAATAGGGTTGTGTTTAGGCTTAGGGTTGTGGTTAGGGTTATGGGTCAGGTTGGGGTTCGGGTTGGGGTTCGGGTTGGGGTTCGGGTTGGGGCTCGGGTTGGGGTTAGGGTTAGGGTTAGGGTTAGGGTTAGGTATAAGGTTGATAACCACGATCGGTCATTGACCGATCCTCGACCGATCCTCTAAGTCAGTCATTTCTGGCCTTTCTGGGTACTACAAGTGGATGAGATTGAGTACACAGACTAATTGGGACACCCCGGTTCGAATGGCGGTGGTCTCGTGATCGTGGGAGCTTCCGTTCGGGAGCAACATCCGTTTTGGGCCGGAAACGGATGTATCTCTGGAACGGAAGGTCGTAGAAACTCGGGGACAAGACAGGCGTGTTGCCCGTGGCCGAATTATGGCAGGCGGATCTTGGTTTGGAAGCTGTAGGACGCACGGTTCCCGAGTTACAAAGGGTGAAAGGTCGTCCCATTGAAATGGATGGGAAATGCGAAAATTATTCAAAGTCCAGAGATGACCGATCCTTTGAGTGGTCCTTTGTGGCCTTTGTGGGTCCAAGAACGGCTTGAGATTGCCTGTACAGACTAATTGGGACACCCCGGTTCGAATGGCGGTGGTCTCGTGATCGTGGGACCTTCCGTTCGGGAGCTACATCCGTTTTGGGCCGGAAAAGGGCTGTATCTCGGGAACGGAAGGTCGTAGAAACTCGGGGACAAGACAGGCGTGTTGCCCGTGGCCGAATTATGGTAGGCGGACGTTGGTTCCGAAGCTCTAAGATGCACGGTTCCAAAGTTATGAGGGGTGAAAGTGGGTCCCATTGTAATGAATGGGAATATGCGAAAAATCTTCAAAGTCCAGCCCTGACCGATCCTCTAATGGGCCTTTTCTAACCCTAACCAGCCCTGACTCATCCTCTAACCTTAACCATAGCCTGTCCCTGAACCCTAATCCTAACCTTAACCCTCAAATAGGGTTGTGTTTAGGCTTAGGGTTGTGGTTAGGGTTATGGGTCAGGTTGGGGTTCGGGTTGGGGTTCGGGTTGGGGTTCGGGTTGGGGCTCGGGTTGGGGTTAGGGTTAGGGTTAGGGTTAGGGTTAGGTATAAGGTTGATAACCACGATCGGTCATTGACCGATCCTCGACCGATCCTCTAAGTCAGTCATTTCTGGCCTTTCTGGGTACTACAAGTGGATGAGATTGAGTACACAGACTAATTGGGTTAGGGTTAGGGTTAGGGTTAGGGTTAGGGTTAGGGTTAGGGTTAGGGTTAGGTATAAGGTTGATAACCACGATCGGTCATTGACCGATCCTCGACCGATCCTCTAAGTCAGTCATTTCTGGCCTTTCTGGGTACTACAAGTGGATGAGATTGAGTACACAGACTAATTGGGACACCCCGGTTCGAATGGCGGTGGTCTCGTGATCGTGGGACCTTCCGTTCGGGAGCTACATCCGTTTTGGGCCGGAAAAGGGCTGTATCTCGGGAACGGAAGGTCGTAGAAACTCGGGGACAAGACAGGCGTGTTGCCCGTGGCCGAATTATGGTAGGCGGACGTTGGTTCCGAAGCTCTAAGATGCACGGTTCCAAAGTTATGAGGGGTGAAAGTGGGTCCCATTGTAATGAATGGGAATATGCGAAAAATCTTCAAAGTCCAGCCCTGACCGATCCTCTAATGGGCCTTTTCTAACCCTAACCAGCCCTGACTCATCCTCTAACCTTAACCATAGCCTGTCCCTGAACCCTAATCCTAACCTTAACCCTCAAATAGGGTTGTGTTTAGGCTTAGGGTTGTGGTTAGGGTTATGGGTCAGGTTGGGGTTCGGGTTGGGGTTCGGGTTGGGGTTCGGGTTGGGGCTCGGGTTGGGGTTAGGGTTAGGGTTAGGGTTAGGGTTAGGTATAAGGTTGATAACCACGATCGGTCATTGACCGATCCTCGACCGATCCTCTAAGTCAGTCATTTCTGGCCTTTCTGGGTACTACAAGTGGATGAGATTGAGTACACAGACTAATTGGGACACCCCGGTTCGAATGGCGGTGGTCTCGTGATCGTGGGAGCTTCCGTTCGGGAGCAACATCCGTTTTGGGCCGGAAACGGATGTATCTCTGGAACGGAAGGTCGTAGAAACTCGGGGACAAGACAGGCGTGTTGCCCGTGGCCGAATTATGGCAGGCGGATCTTGGTTTGGAAGCTGTAGGACGCACGGTTCCCGAGTTACAAAGGGTGAAAGGTCGTCCCATTGAAATGGATGGGAAATGCGAAAATTATTCAAAGTCCAGAGATGACCGATCCTTTGAGTGGTCCTTTGTGGCCTTTGTGGGTCCAAGAACGGCTTGAGATTGCCTGTACAGACTAATTGGGACACCCCGGTTCGAATGGCGGTGGTCTCGTGATCGTGGGACCTTCCGTTCGGGAGCTACATCCGTTTTGGGCCGGAAAAGGGCTGTATCTCGGGAACGGAAGGTCGTAGAAACTCGGGGACAAGACAGGCGTGTTGCCCGTGGCCGAATTATGGTAGGCGGACGTTGGTTCCGAAGCTCTAAGATGCACGGTTCCAAAGTTATGAGGGGTGAAAGTGGGTCCCATTGTAATGAATGGGAATATGCGAAAAATCTTCAAAGTCCAGCCCTGACCGATCCTCTAATGGGCCTTTTCTAACCCTAACCAGCCCTGACTCATCCTCTAACCTTAACCATAGCCTGTCCCTGAACCCTAATCCTAACCTTAACCCTCAAATAGGGTTGTGTTTAGGCTTAGGGTTGTGGTTAGGGTTATGGGTCAGGTTGGGGTTCGGGTTGGGGTTCGGGTTGGGGTTCGGGTTGGGGCTCGGGTTGGGGTTAGGGTTAGGGTTAGGGTTAGGGTTAGGTATAAGGTTGATAACCACGATCGGTCATTGACCGATCCTCGACCGATCCTCTAAGTCAGTCATTTCTGGCCTTTCTGGGTACTACAAGTGGATGAGATTGAGTACACAGACTAATTGGGTTAGGGTTAGGGTTAGGGTTAGGGTTAGGGTTAGGGTTAGGGTTAGGGTTAGGTATAAGGTTGATAACCACGATCGGTCATTGACCGATCCTCGACCGATCCTCTAAGTCAGTCATTTCTGGCCTTTCTGGGTACTACAAGTGGATGAGATTGAGTACACAGACTAATTGGGACACCCCGGTTCGAATGGCGGTGGTCTCGTGATCGTGGGAGCTTCCGTTCGGGAGCAACATCCGTTTTGGGCCGGAAACGGATGTATCTCTGGAACGGAAGGTCGTAGAAACTCGGGGACAAGACAGGCGTGTTGCCCGTGGCCGAATTATGGCAGGCGGATCTTGGTTTGGAAGCTGTAGGACGCACGGTTCCCGAGTTACAAAGGGTGAAAGGTCGTCCCATTGAAATGGATGGGAAATGCGAAAATTATTCAAAGTCCAGAGATGACCGATCCTTTGAGTGGTCCTTTGTGGCCTTTGTGGGTCCAAGAACGGCTTGAGATTGCCTGTACAGACTAATTGGGACACCCCGGTTCGAATGGCGGTGGTCTCGTGATCGTGGGACCTTCCGTTCGGGAGCTACATCCGTTTTGGGCCGGAAAAGGGCTGTATCTCGGGAACGGAAGGTCGTAGAAACTCGGGGACAAGACAGGCGTGTTGCCCGTGGCCGAATTATGGTAGGCGGACGTTGGTTCCGAAGCTCTAAGATGCACGGTTCCAAAGTTATGAGGGGTGAAAGTGGGTCCCATTGTAATGAATGGGAATATGCGAAAAATCTTCAAAGTCCAGCCCTGACCGATCCTCTAATGGGCCTTTTCTAACCCTAACCAGCCCTGACTCATCCTCTAACCTTAACCATAGCCTGTCCCTGAACCCTAATCCTAACCTTAACCCTCAAATAGGGTTGTGTTTAGGCTTAGGGTTGTGGTTAGGGTTATGGGTCAGGTTGGGGTTCGGGTTGGGGTTCGGGTTGGGGTTCGGGTTGGGGCTCGGGTTGGGGTTAGGGTTAGGGTTAGGGTTAGGGTTAGGTATAAGGTTGATAACCACGATCGGTCATTGACCGATCCTCGACCGATCCTCTAAGTCAGTCATTTCTGGCCTTTCTGGGTACTACAAGTGGATGAGATTGAGTACACAGACTAATTGGGACACCCCGGTTCGAATGGCGGTGGTCTCGTGATCGTGGGAGCTTCCGTTCGGGAGCAACATCCGTTTTGGGCCGGAAACGGATGTATCTCTGGAACGGAAGGTCGTAGAAACTCGGGGACAAGACAGGCGTGTTGCCCGTGGCCGAATTATGGCAGGCGGATCTTGGTTTGGAAGCTGTAGGACGCACGGTTCCCGAGTTACAAAGGGTGAAAGGTCGTCCCATTGAAATGGATGGGAAATGCGAAAATTATTCAAAGTCCAGAGATGACCGATCCTTTGAGTGGTCCTTTGTGGCCTTTGTGGGTCCAAGAACGGCTTGAGATTGCCTGTACAGACTAATTGGGACACCCCGGTTCGAATGGCGGTGGTCTCGTGATCGTGGGACCTTCCGTTCGGGAGCTACATCCGTTTTGGGCCGGAAAAGGGCTGTATCTCGGGAACGGAAGGTCGTAGAAACTCGGGGACAAGACAGGCGTGTTGCCCGTGGCCGAATTATGGTAGGCGGACGTTGGTTCCGAAGCTCTAAGATGCACGGTTCCAAAGTTATGAGGGGTGAAAGTGGGTCCCATTGTAATGAATGGGAATATGCGAAAAATCTTCAAAGTCCAGCCCTGACCGATCCTCTAATGGGCCTTTTCTAACCCTAACCAGCCCTGACTCATCCTCTAACCTTAACCATAGCCTGTCCCTGAACCCTAATCCTAACCTTAACCCTCAAATAGGGTTGTGTTTAGGCTTAGGGTTGTGGTTAGGGTTATGGGTCAGGTTGGGGTTCGGGTTGGGGTTCGGGTTGGGGTTCGGGTTGGGGCTCGGGTTGGGGTTAGGGTTAGGGTTAGGGTTAGGGTTAGGTATAAGGTTGATAACCACGATCGGTCATTGACCGATCCTCGACCGATCCTCTAAGTCAGTCATTTCTGGCCTTTCTGGGTACTACAAGTGGATGAGATTGAGTACACAGACTAATTGGGTTAGGGTTAGGGTTAGGGTTAGGGTTAGGGTTAGGGTTAGGGTTAGGGTTAGGTATAAGGTTGATAACCACGATCGGTCATTGACCGATCCTCGACCGATCCTCTAAGTCAGTCATTTCTGGCCTTTCTGGGTACTACAAGTGGATGAGATTGAGTACACAGACTAATTGGGACACCCCGGTTCGAATGGCGGTGGTCTCGTGATCGTGGGAGCTTCCGTTCGGGAGCAACATCCGTTTTGGGCCGGAAACGGATGTATCTCTGGAACGGAAGGTCGTAGAAACTCGGGGACAAGACAGGCGTGTTGCCCGTGGCCGAATTATGGCAGGCGGATCTTGGTTTGGAAGCTGTAGGACGCACGGTTCCCGAGTTACAAAGGGTGAAAGGTCGTCCCATTGAAATGGATGGGAAATGCGAAAATTATTCAAAGTCCAGAGATGACCGATCCTTTGAGTGGTCCTTTGTGGCCTTTGTGGGTCCAAGAACGGCTTGAGATTGCCTGTACAGACTAATTGGGACACCCCGGTTCGAATGGCGGTGGTCTCGTGATCGTGGGACCTTCCGTTCGGGAGCTACATCCGTTTTGGGCCGGAAAAGGGCTGTATCTCGGGAACGGAAGGTCGTAGAAACTCGGGGACAAGACAGGCGTGTTGCCCGTGGCCGAATTATGGTAGGCGGACGTTGGTTCCGAAGCTCTAAGATGCACGGTTCCAAAGTTATGAGGGGTGAAAGTGGGTCCCATTGTAATGAATGGGAATATGCGAAAAATCTTCAAAGTCCAGCCCTGACCGATCCTCTAATGGGCCTTTTCTAACCCTAACCAGCCCTGACTCATCCTCTAACCTTAACCATAGCCTGTCCCTGAACCCTAATCCTAACCTTAACCCTCAAATAGGGTTGTGTTTAGGCTTAGGGTTGTGGTTAGGGTTATGGGTCAGGTTGGGGTTCGGGTTGGGGTTCGGGTTGGGGTTCGGGTTGGGGCTCGGGTTGGGGTTAGGGTTAGGGTTAGGGTTAGGGTTAGGTATAAGGTTGATAACCACGATCGGTCATTGACCGATCCTCGACCGATCCTCTAAGTCAGTCATTTCTGGCCTTTCTGGGTACTACAAGTGGATGAGATTGAGTACACAGACTAATTGGGACACCCCGGTTCGAATGGCGGTGGTCTCGTGATCGTGGGAGCTTCCGTTCGGGAGCAACATCCGTTTTGGGCCGGAAACGGATGTATCTCTGGAACGGAAGGTCGTAGAAACTCGGGGACAAGACAGGCGTGTTGCCCGTGGCCGAATTATGGCAGGCGGATCTTGGTTTGGAAGCTGTAGGACGCACGGTTCCCGAGTTACAAAGGGTGAAAGGTCGTCCCATTGAAATGGATGGGAAATGCGAAAATTATTCAAAGTCCAGAGATGACCGATCCTTTGAGTGGTCCTTTGTGGCCTTTGTGGGTCCAAGAACGGCTTGAGATTGCCTGTACAGACTAATTGGGACACCCCGGTTCGAATGGCGGTGGTCTCGTGATCGTGGGACCTTCCGTTCGGGAGCTACATCCGTTTTGGGCCGGAAAAGGGCTGTATCTCGGGAACGGAAGGTCGTAGAAACTCGGGGACAAGACAGGCGTGTTGCCCGTGGCCGAATTATGGTAGGCGGACGTTGGTTCCGAAGCTCTAAGATGCACGGTTCCAAAGTTATGAGGGGTGAAAGTGGGTCCCATTGTAATGAATGGGAATATGCGAAAAATCTTCAAAGTCCAGCCCTGACCGATCCTCTAATGGGCCTTTTCTAACCCTAACCAGCCCTGACTCATCCTCTAACCTTAACCATAGCCTGTCCCTGAACCCTAATCCTAACCTTAACCCTCAAATAGGGTTGTGTTTAGGCTTAGGGTTGTGGTTAGGGTTATGGGTCAGGTTGGGGTTCGGGTTGGGGTTCGGGTTGGGGTTCGGGTTGGGGCTCGGGTTGGGGTTAGGGTTAGGGTTAGGGTTAGGGTTAGGGTTAGGGTTAGGGTTAGGGTTAGGGTTAGGGTTAGGGTTAGGGTTAGGGTTAGGGGTTAGGGTTAGGGTTAGGGTTAGGGTTAGGGTTAGGTATAAGGTTGATAACCACGATCGGTCATTGACCGATCCTCGACCGATCCTCTAAGTCAGTCATTTCTGGCCTTTCTGGGTACTACAAGTGGATGAGATTGAGTACACAGACTAATTGGGACACCCCGGTTCGAATGGCGGTGGTCTCGTGATCGTGGGAGCTTCCGTTCGGGAGCAACATCCGTTTTGGGCCGGAAACGGATGTATCTCTGGAACGGAAGGTCGTAGAAACTCGGGGACAAGACAGGCGTGTTGCCCGTGGCCGAATTATGGCAGGCGGATCTTGGTTTGGAAGCTGTAGGACGCACGGTTCCCGAGTTACAAAGGGTGAAAGGTCGTCCCATTGAAATGGATGGGAAATGCGAAAATTATTCAAAGTCCAGAGATGACCGATCCTTTGAGTGGTCCTTTGTGGCCTTTGTGGGTCCAAGAACGGCTTGAGATTGCCTGTACAGACTAATTGGGACACCCCGGTTCGAATGGCGGTGGTCTCGTGATCGTGGGACCTTCCGTTCGGGAGCTACATCCGTTTTGGGCCGGAAAAGGGCTGTATCTCGGGAACGGAAGGTCGTAGAAACTCGGGGACAAGACAGGCGTGTTGCCCGTGGCCGAATTATGGTAGGCGGACGTTGGTTCCGAAGCTCTAAGATGCACGGTTCCAAAGTTATGAGGGGTGAAAGTGGGTCCCATTGTAATGAATGGGAATATGCGAAAAATCTTCAAAGTCCAGCCCTGACCGATCCTCTAATGGGCCTTTTCTAACCCTAACCAGCCCTGACTCATCCTCTAACCTTAACCATAGCCTGTCCCTGAACCCTAATCCTAACCTTAACCCTCAAATAGGGTTGTGTTTAGGCTTAGGGTTGTGGTTAGGGTTATGGGTCAGGTTGGGGTTCGGGTTGGGGTTCGGGTTGGGGTTCGGGTTGGGGCTCGGGTTGGGGTTAGGGTTAGGGTTAGGGTTAGGGTTAGGTATAAGGTTGATAACCACGATCGGTCATTGACCGATCCTCGACCGATCCTCTAAGTCAGTCATTTCTGGCCTTTCTGGGTACTACAAGTGGATGAGATTGAGTACACAGACTAATTGGGACACCCCGGTTCGAATGGCGGTGGTCTCGTGATCGTGGGAGCTTCCGTTCGGGAGCAACATCCGTTTTGGGCCGGAAACGGATGTATCTCTGGAACGGAAGGTCGTAGAAACTCGGGGACAAGACAGGCGTGTTGCCCGTGGCCGAATTATGGCAGGCGGATCTTGGTTTGGAAGCTGTAGGACGCACGGTTCCCGAGTTACAAAGGGTGAAAGGTCGTCCCATTGAAATGGATGGGAAATGCGAAAATTATTCAAAGTCCAGAGATGACCGATCCTTTGAGTGGTCCTTTGTGGCCTTTGTGGGTCCAAGAACGGCTTGAGATTGCCTGTACAGACTAATTGGGACACCCCGGTTCGAATGGCGGTGGTCTCGTGATCGTGGGACCTTCCGTTCGGGAGCTACATCCGTTTTGGGCCGGAAAAGGGCTGTATCTCGGGAACGGAAGGTCGTAGAAACTCGGGGACAAGACAGGCGTGTTGCCCGTGGCCGAATTATGGTAGGCGGACGTTGGTTCCGAAGCTCTAAGATGCACGGTTCCAAAGTTATGAGGGGTGAAAGTGGGTCCCATTGTAATGAATGGGAATATGCGAAAAATCTTCAAAGTCCAGCCCTGACCGATCCTCTAATGGGCCTTTTCTAACCCTAACCAGCCCTGACTCATCCTCTAACCTTAACCATAGCCTGTCCCTGAACCCTAATCCTAACCTTAACCCTCAAATAGGGTTGTGTTTAGGCTTAGGGTTGTGGTTAGGGTTATGGGTCAGGTTGGGGTTCGGGTTGGGGTTCGGGTTGGGGTTCGGGTTGGGGCTCGGGTTGGGGTTAGGGTTAGGGTTAGGGTTAGGGTTAGGTATAAGGTTGATAACCACGATCGGTCATTGACCGATCCTCGACCGATCCTCTAAGTCAGTCATTTCTGGCCTTTCTGGGTACTACAAGTGGATGAGATTGAGTACACAGACTAATTGGGTTAGGGTTAGGGTTAGGGTTAGGGTTAGGGTTAGGGTTAGGGTTAGGGTTAGGGTTAGGGTTAGGGTTAGGGTTAGGGTTAGGGTTAGGGTTAGGTATAAGGTTGATAACCACGATCGGTCATTGACCGATCCTCGACCGATCCTCTAAGTCAGTCATTTCTGGCCTTTCTGGGTACTACAAGTGGATGAGATTGAGTACACAGACTAATTGGGACACCCCGGTTCGAATGGCGGTGGTCTCGTGATCGTGGGAGCTTCCGTTCGGGAGCAACATCCGTTTTGGGCCGGAAACGGATGTATCTCTGGAACGGAAGGTCGTAGAAACTCGGGGACAAGACAGGCGTGTTGCCCGTGGCCGAATTATGGCAGGCGGATCTTGGTTTGGAAGCTGTAGGACGCACGGTTCCCGAGTTACAAAGGGTGAAAGGTCGTCCCATTGAAATGGATGGGAAATGCGAAAATTATTCAAAGTCCAGAGATGACCGATCCTTTGAGTGGTCCTTTGTGGCCTTTGTGGGTCCAAGAACGGCTTGAGATTGCCTGTACAGACTAATTGGGACACCCCGGTTCGAATGGCGGTGGTCTCGTGATCGTGGGACCTTCCGTTCGGGAGCTACATCCGTTTTGGGCCGGAAAAGGGCTGTATCTCGGGAACGGAAGGTCGTAGAAACTCGGGGACAAGACAGGCGTGTTGCCCGTGGCCGAATTATGGTAGGCGGACGTTGGTTCCGAAGCTCTAAGATGCACGGTTCCAAAGTTATGAGGGGTGAAAGTGGGTCCCATTGTAATGAATGGGAATATGCGAAAAATCTTCAAAGTCCAGCCCTGACCGATCCTCTAATGGGCCTTTTCTAACCCTAACCAGCCCTGACTCATCCTCTAACCTTAACCATAGCCTGTCCCTGAACCCTAATCCTAACCTTAACCGTCAAATAGGGTTGTGTTTAGGCTTAGGGTTGTGGTTAGGGTTATGGGTCAGGTTGGGGTTCGGGTTGGGGTTCGGGTTGGGGTTCGGGTTGGGGCTCGGGTTGGGGTTAGGGTTAGGGTTAGGGTTAGGGTTAGGGTTAGGGTTAGGGTTAGGGTTAGGGGTTAGGGTTAGGGTTAGGGTTAGGGTTAGGGTTAGGGTTAGGGTTAGGTATAAGGTTGATAACCACGATCGGTCATTGACCGATCCTCGACCGATCCTCTAAGTCAGTCATTTCTGGCCTTTCTGGGTACTACAAGTGGATGAGATTGAGTACACAGACTAATTGGGACACCCCGGTTCGAATGGCGGTGGTCTCGTGATCGTGGGAGCTTCCGTTCGGGAGCAACATCCGTTTTGGGCCGGAAACGGATGTATCTCTGGAACGGAAGGTCGTAGAAACTCGGGGACAAGACAGGCGTGTTGCCCGTGGCCGAATTATGGTAGGCGGACGTTGGTTCCGAAGCTCTAAGATGCACGGTTCCAAAGTTATGAGGGGTGAAAGTGGGTCCCATTGTAATGAATGGGAATATGCGAAAAATCTTCAAAGTCCAGCCCTGACCGATCCTCTAATGGGCCTTTTCTAACCCTAACCAGCCCTGACTCATCCTCTAACCTTAACCATAGCCTGTCCCTGAACCCTAATCCTAACCTTAACCCTCAAATAGGGTTGTGTTTAGGCTTAGGGTTGTGGTTAGGGTTATGGGTCAGGTTGGGGTTCGGGTTGGGGTTCGGGTTGGGGTTCGGGTTGGGGCTCGGGTTGGGGTTAGGGTTAGGGTTAGGGTTAGGGTTAGGGTTAGGGTTAGGGTTAGGGTTAGGGTTAGGGTTAGGGTTAGGGTTAGGGTTAGGGGTTAGGGTTAGGGTTAGGGTTAGGGTTAGGGTTAGGTATAAGGTTGATAACCACGATCGGTTAGGGTTAGGGTTAGGGTTAGGGTTAGGGTTAGGGTTAGGGTTAGGGTTAGGGTTAGGGTTAGGGTTAGGGTTAGGGTTAGGGTTAGGGTTAGGGTTAGGGTTAGGGTTAGGGTTAGGGTTAGGGTTAGGGTTAGGGTTAGGGTTAGGGTTAGGGTTAGGGTTAGGGTTAGGGTTAGGGTTAGGGTTAGGGTTAGGGTTAGGGTTAGGGTTAGGGTTAGGGTTAGGGTTAGGGTTAGGGTTAGGGTTAGGGTTAGGGTTAGGGTTAGGGTTAGGGTTAGGGTTAGGGTTAGGGTTAGGGTTAGGGTTAGGGTTAGGGTTAGGGTTAGGGTTAGGGTTAGGGTTAGGGTTAGGGTTAGGGTTAGGGTTAGGGTTAGGGTTAGGGTTAGGGTTAGGGTTAGGGTTAGGGTTAGGGTTAGGGTTAGGGTTAGGGTTAGGGTTAGGGTTAGGGTTAGGGTTAGGGTTAGGGTTAGGGTTAGGGTTAGGGTTAGGGTTAGGGTTAGGGTTAGGGTTAGGGTTAGGGTTAGGGTTAGGGTTAGGGTTAGGGTTAGGGTTAGGGTTAGGGTTAGGGTTAGGGTTAGGGTTAGGGTTAGGGTTAGGGTTAGGGTTAGGGTTAGGGTTAGGGTTAGGGTTAGGGTTAGGGTTAGGGTTAGGGTTAGGGTTAGGGTTAGGGTTAGGGTTAGGGTTAGGGTTAGGGTTAGGGTTAGGGTTAGGGTTAGGGTTAGGGTTAGGGTTAGGGTTAGGGTTAGGGTTAGGGTTAGGGTTAGGGTTAGGGTTAGGGTTAGGGTTAGGGTTAGGGTTAGGGTTAGGGTTAGGGTTAGGGTTAGGGTTAGGGTTAGGGTTAGGGTTAGGGTTAGGGTTAGGGTTAGGGTTAGGGTTAGGGTTAG
The DNA here is from genome assembly GCA_030340665.1 of Neosalanx taihuensis. Classification (NCBI taxonomy): domain Eukaryota; kingdom Metazoa; phylum Chordata; class Actinopteri; order Osmeriformes; family Salangidae; genus Neosalanx; species Neosalanx taihuensis. Next base: position 20,202,110 of record CM059290.1, read on the forward strand.
GGTTAGGGTTAGGGTTAGGGTTAGGGTTAGGGTTAGGGTTAGGGTTAGGGTTAGGGTTAGGGTTAGGGTTAGGGTTAGGGTTAGGGTTAGGGTTAGGGTTAGGGTTAGGGTTAGGGTTAGGGTTAGGGTTAGGGTTAGGGTTAGGGTTAGGGTTAGGGTTAGGGTTAGGGTTAGGGTTAGGGTTAGGGTTAGGGTTAGGGTTAGGGTTAGGGTTAGGGTTAGGGTTAGGGTTAGGGTTAGGGTTAGGGTTAGGGTTAGGGTTAGGGTTAGGGTTAGGGTTAGGGTTAGGGTTAGGGTTAGGGTTAGGGTTAGGGTTAGGGTTAGGGTTAGGGTTAGGGTTAGGGTTAGGGTTAGGGTTAGGGTTAGGGTTAGGGTTAGGGTTAGGGTTAGGGTTAGGGTTAGGGTTAGGGTTAGGGTTAGGGTTAGGGTTAGGGTTAGGGTTAGGGTTAGGGTTAGGGTTAGGGTTAGGGTTAGGGTTAGGGTTAGGGTTAGGGTTAGGGTTAGGGTTAGGGTTAGGGTTAGGGTTAGGGTTAGGGTTAGGGTTAGGGTTAGGGTTAGGGTTAGGGTTAGGGTTAGGGTTAGGGTTAGGGTTAGGGTTAGGGTTAGGGTTAGGGTTAGGGTTAGGGTTAGGGTTAGGGTTAGGGTTAGGGTTAGGGTTAGGGTTAGGGTTAGGGTTAGGGTTAGGGTTAGGGTTAGGGTTAGGGTTAGGGTTAGGGTTAGGGTTAGGGTTAGGGTTAGGGTTAGGGTTAGGGTTAGGGTTAGGGTTAGGGTTAGGGTTAGGGTTAGGGTTAGGGTTAGGGTTAGGGTTAGGGTTAGGGTTAGGGTTAGGGTTAGGGTTAGGGTTAGGGTTAGGGTTAGGGTTAGGGTTAGGGTTAGGGTTAGGGTTAGGGTTAGGGTTAGGGTTAGGGTTAGGGTTAGGGTTAGGGTTAGGGTTAGGGTTAGGGTTAGGGTTAGGGTTAGGGTTAGGGTTAGGGTTAGGGTTAGGGTTAGGGTTAGGGTTAGGGTTAGGGTTAGGGTTAGGGTTAGGGTTAGGGTTAGGGTTAGGGTTAGGGTTAGGGTTAGGGTTAGGGTTAGGGTTAGGGTTAGGGTTAGGGTTAGGGTTAGGGTTAGGGTTAGGGTTAGGGTTAGGGTTAGGGTTAGGGTTAGGTTAGGGTTAGGGTTAGGGTTAGGGTTAGGGTTAGGGTTAGGGTTAGGGTTAGGGTTAGGGTTAGGGTTAGGGTTAGGGTTAGGGTTAGGGTTAGGGTTAGGGTTAGGGTTAGGGTTAGGGTTAGGGTTAGGGTTAGGGTTAGGGTTAGGGTTAGGGTTAGGGTTAGGGTTAGGGTTAGGGTTAGGGTTAGGGTTAGGGTTAGGGTTAGGGTTAGGGTTAGGGTTAGGGTTAGGGTTAGGGTTAGGGTTAGGGTTAGGGTTAGGGTTAGGGTTAGGGTTAGGGTTAGGGTTAGGGTTAGGGTTAGGGTTAGGGTTAGGGTTAGGGTTAGGGTTAGGGTTAGGGTTAGGGTTAGGGTTAGGGTTAGGGTTAGGGTTAGGGTTAGGGTTAGGGTTAGGGGTTAGGGTTAGGGTTAGGGTTAG
>CM059291.1:0-155000 GCA_030340665.1 Neosalanx taihuensis
TAACCCTAACCCTAACCCTAACCCTAACCCTAACCCTAACCCTAACCCTAACCCTAACCCTAACCCTAACCCTAACCCTAACCCTAACCCTAACCCTAACCCTAACCCTAACCCTAACCCTAACCCTAACCCTAACCCTAACCCTAACCCTAACCCTAACCCTAACCCTAACCCTAACCCTAACCCTAACCCTAACCCTAACCCTAACCCTAACCCTAACCCTAACCCTAACCCTAACCCTAACCCTAACCCTAACCCTAACCCTAACCCTAACCCTAACCCTAACCCTAACCCTAACCCTAACCCTAACCCTAACCCTAACCCTAACCCTAACCCTAACCCTAACCCTAACCCTAACCCTAACCCTAACCCTAACCCTAACCCTAACCCTAACCCTAACCCTAACCCTAACCCTAACCCTAACCCTAACCCTAACCCTAACCCTAACCCTAACCCTAACCCTAACCCTAACCCTAACCCTAACCCTAACCCTAACCCTAACCCTAACCCTAACCCTAACCCTAACCCTAACCCTAACCCTAACCCTAACCCTAACCCTAACCCTAACCCTAACCCTAACCCTAACCCTAACCCTAACCCTAACCCTAACCCTAACCCTAACCCTAACCCTAACCCTAACCCTAACCCTAACCCTAACCCTAACCCTAACCCTAACCCTAACCCTAACCCTAACCCTAACCCTAACCCTAACCCTAACCCTAACCCTAACCCTAACCCTAACCCTAACCCTAACCCTAACCCTAACCCTAACCCTAACCCTAACCCTAACCCTAACCCTAACCCTAACCCTAACCCTAACCCTAACCCTAACCCTAACCCTAACCCTAACCCTAACCCTAACCCTAACCCTAACCCTAACCCTAACCCTAACCCTAACCCTAACCCTAACCCTAACCCTAACCCTAACCCTAACCCTAACCCTAACCCTAACCCTAACCCTAACCCTAACCCTAACCCTAACCCTAACCCTAACCCTAACCCTAACCCTAACCCTAACCCTAACCCTAACCCTAACCCTAACCCTAACCCTAACCCTAACCCTAACCCTAACCCTAACCCTAACCCTAACCCTAACCCTAACCCTAACCCTAACCCTAACCCTAACCCTAACCCTAACCCTAACCCTAACCCTAACCCTAACCCTAACCCTAACCCTAACCCTAACCCTAACCCTAACCCTAACCCTAACCCTAACCCTAACCCTAACCCTAACCCTAACCCTAACCCTAACCCTAACCCTAACCCTAACCCTAACCCTAACCCTAACCCTAACCCTAACCCTAACCCTAACCCTAACCCTAACCCTAACCCTAACCCTAACCCTAACCCTAACCCTAACCCTAACCCTAACCCTAACCCTAACCCTAACCCTAACCCTAACCCTAACCCTAACCCTAACCCTAACCCTAACCCTAACCCTAACCCTAACCCTAACCCTAACCCTAACCCTAACCCTAACCCTAACCCTAACCCTAACCCTAACCCTAACCCTAACCCTAACCCTAACCCTAACCCTAACCCTAACCCTAACCCTAACCCTAACCCTAACCCTAACCCTAACCCTAACCCTAACCCTAACCCTAACCCTAACCCTAACCCTAACCCTAACCCTAACCCTAACCCTAACCCTAACCCTAACCCTAACCCTAACCCTAACCCTAACCCTAACCCTAACCCTAACCCTAACCCTAACCCTAACCCTAACCCTAACCCTAACCCTAACCCTAACCCTAACCCTAACCCTAACCCTAACCCTAACCCTAACCCTAACCCTAACCCTAACCCTAACCCTAACCCTAACCCTAACCCTAACCCTAACCCTAACCCTAACCCTAACCCTAACCCTAACCCTAACCCTAACCCTAACCCTAACCCTAACCCTAACCCTAACCCTAACCCTAACCCTAACCCTAACCCTAACCCTAACCCTAACCCTAACCCTAACCCTAACCCTAACCCTAACCCTAACCCTAACCCTAACCCTAACCCTAACCCTAACCCTAACCCTAACCCTAACCCTAACCCTAACCCTAACCCTAACCCTAACCCTAACCCTAACCCTAACCCTAACCCTAACCCTAACCCTAACCCTAACCCTAACCCTAACCTTATACCTAACCCTAACCCTAACCCCAACCCGAGCCCCAACCCGAACCCCAACCCGAACCCCAACCTGACCCATAACCCTAACCACAACCACAACCCTAAGCCTAAACACAACCCTATTTGAGGGTTAAGGTTAGGATTAGGGTTCAGGGACAGGCTATGGTTAAGGTTAGAGGATGAGTCAGGGCTGGTTAGGGTTAGAAAAGGCCCATTAGAGGATCGGCCAGGGCTGGACTTTGAAGATTTTTCGCATATTCCCATTCATTACAATGGGACCCACTTTCACCCCTCATAACTTTGGAACCGTGCGTCTTAGAGCTTCGGAACCAACGTCCGCCTACCATAATTCGGCCACGGGCAACACGCCTGTCTTGTCCCCGAGTTTCTACGACCTTCCGTTCCCGAGATACAGCCCTTTTCCGGCCCAAAACGGATGTAGCTCCCGAACGGAAGGTCCCACGATCACGAGACCACCGCCATTCGAACCGGGGTGTCCCAATTAGTCTGTACAGGCAATCTCAAGTCGTTCTTGGACCCACAAAGGCCACAAAGGACCACTCAAAGGATCGGTCATCTCTGGACTTTGAATAATTTTCGCATTTCCCATCCATTTCAATGGGACGACCTTTCACCCTTTGTAACTCGGGAACCGTGCGTCCTACAGCTTCCAAACCAAGATCCGCCTGCCATAATTCGGCCACGGGCAACACGCCTGTCTTGTCCCCGAGTTTCTACGACCTTCCGTTCCAGAGATACATCCGTTTCCGGCCCAAAACGGATGTAGCTCCCGAACGGAAGCTCCCACGATCACGAGACCACCGCCATTCGAACCGGGGTGTCCCAATTAGTCTGTGTACTCAATCTCATCCACTTGTAGTACCCAGAAAGGCCAGAAATGACTGACTTAGAGGATCGGTCGAGGATCGGTCAATGACCGATCGTGGTTATCAACCTTATACCTAACCCTAACCCTAACCCTAACCCTAACCCTAACCCTAACCCTAACCCTAACCCTAACCCTAACCCTAACCCTAACCCTAACCCTAACCCTAACCTTATACCTAACCCTAACCCTAACCCCAACCCGAGCCCCAACCCGAACCCCAACCCGAACCCCAACCTGACCCATAACCCTAACCACAACCACAACCCTAAGCCTAAACACAACCCTATTTGAGGGTTAAGGTTAGGATTAGGGTTCAGGGACAGGCTATGGTTAAGGTTAGAGGATGAGTCAGGGCTGGTTAGGGTTAGAAAAGGCCCATTAGAGGATCGGCCAGGGCTGGACTTTGAAGATTTTTCGCATATTCCCATTCATTACAATGGGACCCACTTTCACCCCTCATAACTTTGGAACCGTGCGTCTTAGAGCTTCGGAACCAACGTCCGCCTACCATAATTCGGCCACGGGCAACACGCCTGTCTTGTCCCCGAGTTTCTACGACCTTCCGTTCCCGAGATACAGCCCTTTTCCGGCCCAAAACGGATGTAGCTCCCGAACGGAAGGTCCCACGATCACGAGACCACCGCCATTCGAACCGGGGTGTCCCAATTAGTCTGTACAGGCAATCTCAAGTCGTTCTTGGACCCACAAAGGCCACAAAGGACCACTCAAAGGATCGGTCATCTCTGGACTTTGAATAATTTTCGCATTTCCCATCCATTTCAATGGGACGACCTTTCACCCTTTGTAACTCGGGAACCGTGCGTCCTACAGCTTCCAAACCAAGATCCGCCTGCCATAATTCGGCCACGGGCAACACGCCTGTCTTGTCCCCGAGTTTCTACGACCTTCCGTTCCAGAGATACATCCGTTTCCGGCCCAAAACGGATGTAGCTCCCGAACGGAAGCTCCCACGATCACGAGACCACCGCCATTCGAACCGGGGTGTCCCAATTAGTCTGTGTACTCAATCTCATCCACTTGTAGTACCCAGAAAGGCCAGAAATGACTGACTTAGAGGATCGGTCGAGGATCGGTCAATGACCGATCGTGGTTATCAACCTTATACCTAACCCTAACCCTAACCCTAACCCTAACCCTAACCCTAACCCTAACCCTAACCCTAACCCTAACCCTAACCCTAACCCTAACCCTAACCCTAACCTTATACCTAACCCTAACCCTAACCCCAACCCGAGCCCCAACCCGAACCCCAACCCGAACCCCAACCTGACCCATAACCCTAACCACAACCACAACCCTAAGCCTAAACACAACCCTATTTGAGGGTTAAGGTTAGGATTAGGGTTCAGGGACAGGCTATGGTTAAGGTTAGAGGATGAGTCAGGGCTGGTTAGGGTTAGAAAAGGCCCATTAGAGGATCGGCCAGGGCTGGACTTTGAAGATTTTTCGCATATTCCCATTCATTACAATGGGACCCACTTTCACCCCTCATAACTTTGGAACCGTGCGTCTTAGAGCTTCGGAACCAACGTCCGCCTACCATAATTCGGCCACGGGCAACACGCCTGTCTTGTCCCCGAGTTTCTACGACCTTCCGTTCCCGAGATACAGCCCTTTTCCGGCCCAAAACGGATGTAGCTCCCGAACGGAAGGTCCCACGATCACGAGACCACCGCCATTCGAACCGGGGTGTCCCAATTAGTCTGTACAGGCAATCTCAAGTCGTTCTTGGACCCACAAAGGCCACAAAGGACCACTCAAAGGATCGGTCATCTCTGGACTTTGAATAATTTTCGCATTTCCCATCCATTTCAATGGGACGACCTTTCACCCTTTGTAACTCGGGAACCGTGCGTCCTACAGCTTCCAAACCAAGATCCGCCTGCCATAATTCGGCCACGGGCAACACGCCTGTCTTGTCCCCGAGTTTCTACGACCTTCCGTTCCAGAGATACATCCGTTTCCGGCCCAAAACGGATGTAGCTCCCGAACGGAAGCTCCCACGATCACGAGACCACCGCCATTCGAACCGGGGTGTCCCAATTAGTCTGTGTACTCAATCTCATCCACTTGTAGTACCCAGAAAGGCCAGAAATGACTGACTTAGAGGATCGGTCGAGGATCGGTCAATGACCGATCGTGGTTATCAACCTTATACCTAACCCTAACCCTAACCCTAACCCTAACCCTAACCCTAACCCTAACCCTAACCCTAACCCTAACCCTAACCCTAACCCTAACCCTAACCCTAACCTTATACCTAACCCTAACCCTAACCCCAACCCGAGCCCCAACCCGAACCCCAACCCGAACCCCAACCTGACCCATAACCCTAACCACAACCACAACCCTAAGCCTAAACACAACCCTATTTGAGGGTTAAGGTTAGGATTAGGGTTCAGGGACAGGCTATGGTTAAGGTTAGAGGATGAGTCAGGGCTGGTTAGGGTTAGAAAAGGCCCATTAGAGGATCGGCCAGGGCTGGACTTTGAAGATTTTTCGCATATTCCCATTCATTACAATGGGACCCACTTTCACCCCTCATAACTTTGGAACCGTGCGTCTTAGAGCTTCGGAACCAACGTCCGCCTACCATAATTCGGCCACGGGCAACACGCCTGTCTTGTCCCCGAGTTTCTACGACCTTCCGTTCCCGAGATACAGCCCTTTTCCGGCCCAAAACGGATGTAGCTCCCGAACGGAAGGTCCCACGATCACGAGACCACCGCCATTCGAACCGGGGTGTCCCAATTAGTCTGTACAGGCAATCTCAAGTCGTTCTTGGACCCACAAAGGCCACAAAGGACCACTCAAAGGATCGGTCATCTCTGGACTTTGAATAATTTTCGCATTTCCCATCCATTTCAATGGGACGACCTTTCACCCTTTGTAACTCGGGAACCGTGCGTCCTACAGCTTCCAAACCAAGATCCGCCTGCCATAATTCGGCCACGGGCAACACGCCTGTCTTGTCCCCGAGTTTCTACGACCTTCCGTTCCAGAGATACATCCGTTTCCGGCCCAAAACGGATGTAGCTCCCGAACGGAAGCTCCCACGATCACGAGACCACCGCCATTCGAACCGGGGTGTCCCAATTAGTCTGTGTACTCAATCTCATCCACTTGTAGTACCCAGAAAGGCCAGAAATGACTGACTTAGAGGATCGGTCGAGGATCGGTCAATGACCGATCGTGGTTATCAACCTTATACCTAACCCTAACCCTAACCCTAACCCTAACCCTAACCCTAACCCTAACCCTAACCCTAACCCTAACCCTAACCCTAACCCTAACCCTAACCCTAACCTTATACCTAACCCTAACCCTAACCCCAACCCGAGCCCCAACCCGAACCCCAACCCGAACCCCAACCTGACCCATAACCCTAACCACAACCACAACCCTAAGCCTAAACACAACCCTATTTGAGGGTTAAGGTTAGGATTAGGGTTCAGGGACAGGCTATGGTTAAGGTTAGAGGATGAGTCAGGGCTGGTTAGGGTTAGAAAAGGCCCATTAGAGGATCGGCCAGGGCTGGACTTTGAAGATTTTTCGCATATTCCCATTCATTACAATGGGACCCACTTTCACCCCTCATAACTTTGGAACCGTGCGTCTTAGAGCTTCGGAACCAACGTCCGCCTACCATAATTCGGCCACGGGCAACACGCCTGTCTTGTCCCCGAGTTTCTACGACCTTCCGTTCCCGAGATACAGCCCTTTTCCGGCCCAAAACGGATGTAGCTCCCGAACGGAAGGTCCCACGATCACGAGACCACCGCCATTCGAACCGGGGTGTCCCAATTAGTCTGTACAGGCAATCTCAAGTCGTTCTTGGACCCACAAAGGCCACAAAGGACCACTCAAAGGATCGGTCATCTCTGGACTTTGAATAATTTTCGCATTTCCCATCCATTTCAATGGGACGACCTTTCACCCTTTGTAACTCGGGAACCGTGCGTCCTACAGCTTCCAAACCAAGATCCGCCTGCCATAATTCGGCCACGGGCAACACGCCTGTCTTGTCCCCGAGTTTCTACGACCTTCCGTTCCAGAGATACATCCGTTTCCGGCCCAAAACGGATGTAGCTCCCGAACGGAAGCTCCCACGATCACGAGACCACCGCCATTCGAACCGGGGTGTCCCAATTAGTCTGTGTACTCAATCTCATCCACTTGTAGTACCCAGAAAGGCCAGAAATGACTGACTTAGAGGATCGGTCGAGGATCGGTCAATGACCGATCGTGGTTATCAACCTTATACCTAACCCTAACCCTAACCCTAACCCTAACCCTAACCCTAACCCTAACCCTAACCCTAACCCTAACCCTAACCCTAACCCTAACCCTAACCCTAACCTTATACCTAACCCTAACCCTAACCCCAACCCGAGCCCCAACCCGAACCCCAACCCGAACCCCAACCTGACCCATAACCCTAACCACAACCACAACCCTAAGCCTAAACACAACCCTATTTGAGGGTTAAGGTTAGGATTAGGGTTCAGGGACAGGCTATGGTTAAGGTTAGAGGATGAGTCAGGGCTGGTTAGGGTTAGAAAAGGCCCATTAGAGGATCGGCCAGGGCTGGACTTTGAAGATTTTTCGCATATTCCCATTCATTACAATGGGACCCACTTTCACCCCTCATAACTTTGGAACCGTGCGTCTTAGAGCTTCGGAACCAACGTCCGCCTACCATAATTCGGCCACGGGCAACACGCCTGTCTTGTCCCCGAGTTTCTACGACCTTCCGTTCCCGAGATACAGCCCTTTTCCGGCCCAAAACGGATGTAGCTCCCGAACGGAAGGTCCCACGATCACGAGACCACCGCCATTCGAACCGGGGTGTCCCAATTAGTCTGTACAGGCAATCTCAAGTCGTTCTTGGACCCACAAAGGCCACAAAGGACCACTCAAAGGATCGGTCATCTCTGGACTTTGAATAATTTTCGCATTTCCCATCCATTTCAATGGGACGACCTTTCACCCTTTGTAACTCGGGAACCGTGCGTCCTACAGCTTCCAAACCAAGATCCGCCTGCCATAATTCGGCCACGGGCAACACGCCTGTCTTGTCCCCGAGTTTCTACGACCTTCCGTTCCAGAGATACATCCGTTTCCGGCCCAAAACGGATGTAGCTCCCGAACGGAAGCTCCCACGATCACGAGACCACCGCCATTCGAACCGGGGTGTCCCAATTAGTCTGTGTACTCAATCTCATCCACTTGTAGTACCCAGAAAGGCCAGAAATGACTGACTTAGAGGATCGGTCGAGGATCGGTCAATGACCGATCGTGGTTATCAACCTTATACCTAACCCTAACCCTAACCCTAACCTTATACCTAACCCTAACCCTAACCCCAACCCGAGCCCCAACCCGAACCCCAACCCGAACCCCAACCTGACCCATAACCCTAACCACAACCACAACCCTAAGCCTAAACACAACCCTATTTGAGGGTTAAGGTTAGGATTAGGGTTCAGGGACAGGCTATGGTTAAGGTTAGAGGATGAGTCAGGGCTGGTTAGGGTTAGAAAAGGCCCATTAGAGGATCGGCCAGGGCTGGACTTTGAAGATTTTTCGCATATTCCCATTCATTACAATGGGACCCACTTTCACCCCTCATAACTTTGGAACCGTGCGTCTTAGAGCTTCGGAACCAACGTCCGCCTACCATAATTCGGCCACGGGCAACACGCCTGTCTTGTCCCCGAGTTTCTACGACCTTCCGTTCCCGAGATACAGCCCTTTTCCGGCCCAAAACGGATGTAGCTCCCGAACGGAAGGTCCCACGATCACGAGACCACCGCCATTCGAACCGGGGTGTCCCAATTAGTCTGTACAGGCAATCTCAAGTCGTTCTTGGACCCACAAAGGCCACAAAGGACCACTCAAAGGATCGGTCATCTCTGGACTTTGAATAATTTTCGCATTTCCCATCCATTTCAATGGGACGACCTTTCACCCTTTGTAACTCGGGAACCGTGCGTCCTACAGCTTCCAAACCAAGATCCGCCTGCCATAATTCGGCCACGGGCAACACGCCTGTCTTGTCCCCGAGTTTCTACGACCTTCCGTTCCAGAGATACATCCGTTTCCGGCCCAAAACGGATGTAGCTCCCGAACGGAAGCTCCCACGATCACGAGACCACCGCCATTCGAACCGGGGTGTCCCAATTAGTCTGTGTACTCAATCTCATCCACTTGTAGTACCCAGAAAGGCCAGAAATGACTGACTTAGAGGATCGGTCGAGGATCGGTCAATGACCGATCGTGGTTATCAACCTTATACCTAACCCTAACCCTAACCCTAACCCTAACCCTAACCCTAACCCTAACCCTAACCCTAACCCTAACCCTAACCCTAACCCTAACCCTAACCCTAACCCTAACCCTAACCCTAACCCTAACCCTAACCCTAACCCTAACCTTATACCTAACCCTAACCCTAACCCCAACCCGAGCCCCAACCCGAACCCCAACCCGAACCCCAACCTGACCCATAACCCTAACCACAACCACAACCCTAAGCCTAAACACAACCCTATTTGAGGGTTAAGGTTAGGATTAGGGTTCAGGGACAGGCTATGGTTAAGGTTAGAGGATGAGTCAGGGCTGGTTAGGGTTAGAAAAGGCCCATTAGAGGATCGGCCAGGGCTGGACTTTGAAGATTTTTCGCATATTCCCATTCATTACAATGGGACCCACTTTCACCCCTCATAACTTTGGAACCGTGCGTCTTAGAGCTTCGGAACCAACGTCCGCCTACCATAATTCGGCCACGGGCAACACGCCTGTCTTGTCCCCGAGTTTCTACGACCTTCCGTTCCCGAGATACAGCCCTTTTCCGGCCCAAAACGGATGTAGCTCCCGAACGGAAGGTCCCACGATCACGAGACCACCGCCATTCGAACCGGGGTGTCCCAATTAGTCTGTACAGGCAATCTCAAGTCGTTCTTGGACCCACAAAGGCCACAAAGGACCACTCAAAGGATCGGTCATCTCTGGACTTTGAATAATTTTCGCATTTCCCATCCATTTCAATGGGACGACCTTTCACCCTTTGTAACTCGGGAACCGTGCGTCCTACAGCTTCCAAACCAAGATCCGCCTGCCATAATTCGGCCACGGGCAACACGCCTGTCTTGTCCCCGAGTTTCTACGACCTTCCGTTCCAGAGATACATCCGTTTCCGGCCCAAAACGGATGTAGCTCCCGAACGGAAGCTCCCACGATCACGAGACCACCGCCATTCGAACCGGGGTGTCCCAATTAGTCTGTGTACTCAATCTCATCCACTTGTAGTACCCAGAAAGGCCAGAAATGACTGACTTAGAGGATCGGTCGAGGATCGGTCAATGACCGATCGTGGTTATCAACCTTATACCTAACCCTAACCCTAACCCATCAACCTTATACCTAACCCTAACCCTAACCCCAACCCGAGCCCCAACCCGAACCCCAACCTGACCCATAACCCTAACCACAACCACAACCCTAAGCCTAAACACAACCCTATTTGAGGGTTAAGGTTAGGATTAGGGTTCAGGGACAGGCTATGGTTAAGGTTAGAGGATGAGTCAGGGCTGGTTAGGGTTAGAAAAGGCCCATTAGAGGATCGGCCAGGGCTGGACTTTGAAGATTTTTCGCATATTCCCATTCATTACAATGGGACCCACTTTCACCCCTCATAACTTTGGAACCGTGCGTCTTAGAGCTTCGGAACCAACGTCCGCCTACCATAATTCGGCCACGGGCAACACGCCTGTCTTGTCCCCGAGTTTCTACGACCTTCCGTTCCCGAGATACAGCCCTTTTCCGGCCCAAAACGGATGTAGCTCCCGAACGGAAGGTCCCACGATCACGAGACCACCGCCATTCGAACCGGGGTGTCCCAATTAGTCTGTACAGGCAATCTCAAGTCGTTCTTGGACCCACAAAGGCCACAAAGGACCACTCAAAGGATCGGTCATCTCTGGACTTTGAATAATTTTCGCATTTCCCATCCATTTCAATGGGACGACCTTTCACCCTTTGTAACTCGGGAACCGTGCGTCCTACAGCTTCCAAACCAAGATCCGCCTGCCATAATTCGGCCACGGGCAACACGCCTGTCTTGTCCCCGAGTTTCTACGACCTTCCGTTCCAGAGATACATCCGTTTCCGGCCCAAAACGGATGTAGCTCCCGAACGGAAGCTCCCACGATCACGAGACCACCGCCATTCGAACCGGGGTGTCCCAATTAGTCTGTGTACTCAATCTCATCCACTTGTAGTACCCAGAAAGGCCAGAAATGACTGACTTAGAGGATCGGTCGAGGATCGGTCAATGACCGATCGTGGTTATCAACCTTATACCTAACCCTAACCCTAACCCTAACCCTAACCCTAACCCTAACCCTAACCCTAACCCTAACCCTAACCCTAACCCTAACCCTAACCCTAACCCTAACCTTATACCTAACCCTAACCCTAACCCCAACCCGAGCCCCAACCCGAACCCCAACCCGAACCCCAACCTGACCCATAACCCTAACCACAACCACAACCCTAAGCCTAAACACAACCCTATTTGAGGGTTAAGGTTAGGATTAGGGTTCAGGGACAGGCTATGGTTAAGGTTAGAGGATGAGTCAGGGCTGGTTAGGGTTAGAAAAGGCCCATTAGAGGATCGGCCAGGGCTGGACTTTGAAGATTTTTCGCATATTCCCATTCATTACAATGGGACCCACTTTCACCCCTCATAACTTTGGAACCGTGCGTCTTAGAGCTTCGGAACCAACGTCCGCCTACCATAATTCGGCCACGGGCAACACGCCTGTCTTGTCCCCGAGTTTCTACGACCTTCCGTTCCCGAGATACAGCCCTTTTCCGGCCCAAAACGGATGTAGCTCCCGAACGGAAGGTCCCACGATCACGAGACCACCGCCATTCGAACCGGGGTGTCCCAATTAGTCTGTACAGGCAATCTCAAGTCGTTCTTGGACCCACAAAGGCCACAAAGGACCACTCAAAGGATCGGTCATCTCTGGACTTTGAATAATTTTCGCATTTCCCATCCATTTCAATGGGACGACCTTTCACCCTTTGTAACTCGGGAACCGTGCGTCCTACAGCTTCCAAACCAAGATCCGCCTGCCATAATTCGGCCACGGGCAACACGCCTGTCTTGTCCCCGAGTTTCTACGACCTTCCGTTCCAGAGATACATCCGTTTCCGGCCCAAAACGGATGTAGCTCCCGAACGGAAGCTCCCACGATCACGAGACCACCGCCATTCGAACCGGGGTGTCCCAATTAGTCTGTGTACTCAATCTCATCCACTTGTAGTACCCAGAAAGGCCAGAAATGACTGACTTAGAGGATCGGTCGAGGATCGGTCAATGACCGATCGTGGTTATCAACCTTATACCTAACCCTAACCCTAACCCTAACCCTAACCCTAACCCTAACCCTAACCCTAACCCTAACCCTAACCCTAACCCTAACCCTAACCCTAACCCTAACCTTATACCTAACCCTAACCCTAACCCCAACCCGAGCCCCAACCCGAACCCCAACCCGAACCCCAACCTGACCCATAACCCTAACCACAACCACAACCCTAAGCCTAAACACAACCCTATTTGAGGGTTAAGGTTAGGATTAGGGTTCAGGGACAGGCTATGGTTAAGGTTAGAGGATGAGTCAGGGCTGGTTAGGGTTAGAAAAGGCCCATTAGAGGATCGGCCAGGGCTGGACTTTGAAGATTTTTCGCATATTCCCATTCATTACAATGGGACCCACTTTCACCCCTCATAACTTTGGAACCGTGCGTCTTAGAGCTTCGGAACCAACGTCCGCCTACCATAATTCGGCCACGGGCAACACGCCTGTCTTGTCCCCGAGTTTCTACGACCTTCCGTTCCCGAGATACAGCCCTTTTCCGGCCCAAAACGGATGTAGCTCCCGAACGGAAGGTCCCACGATCACGAGACCACCGCCATTCGAACCGGGGTGTCCCAATTAGTCTGTACAGGCAATCTCAAGTCGTTCTTGGACCCACAAAGGCCACAAAGGACCACTCAAAGGATCGGTCATCTCTGGACTTTGAATAATTTTCGCATTTCCCATCCATTTCAATGGGACGACCTTTCACCCTTTGTAACTCGGGAACCGTGCGTCCTACAGCTTCCAAACCAAGATCCGCCTGCCATAATTCGGCCACGGGCAACACGCCTGTCTTGTCCCCGAGTTTCTACGACCTTCCGTTCCAGAGATACATCCGTTTCCGGCCCAAAACGGATGTAGCTCCCGAACGGAAGCTCCCACGATCACGAGACCACCGCCATTCGAACCGGGGTGTCCCAATTAGTCTGTGTACTCAATCTCATCCACTTGTAGTACCCAGAAAGGCCAGAAATGACTGACTTAGAGGATCGGTCGAGGATCGGTCAATGACCGATCGTGGTTATCAACCTTATACCTAACCCTAACCCTAACCCTAACCCTAACCCTAACCCTAACCCTAACCCTAACCCTAACCCTAACCCTAACCCTAACCCTAACCCTAACCCTAACCTTATACCTAACCCTAACCCTAACCCCAACCCGAGCCCCAACCCGAACCCCAACCCGAACCCCAACCTGACCCATAACCCTAACCACAACCACAACCCTAAGCCTAAACACAACCCTATTTGAGGGTTAAGGTTAGGATTAGGGTTCAGGGACAGGCTATGGTTAAGGTTAGAGGATGAGTCAGGGCTGGTTAGGGTTAGAAAAGGCCCATTAGAGGATCGGCCAGGGCTGGACTTTGAAGATTTTTCGCATATTCCCATTCATTACAATGGGACCCACTTTCACCCCTCATAACTTTGGAACCGTGCGTCTTAGAGCTTCGGAACCAACGTCCGCCTACCATAATTCGGCCACGGGCAACACGCCTGTCTTGTCCCCGAGTTTCTACGACCTTCCGTTCCCGAGATACAGCCCTTTTCCGGCCCAAAACGGATGTAGCTCCCGAACGGAAGGTCCCACGATCACGAGACCACCGCCATTCGAACCGGGGTGTCCCAATTAGTCTGTACAGGCAATCTCAAGTCGTTCTTGGACCCACAAAGGCCACAAAGGACCACTCAAAGGATCGGTCATCTCTGGACTTTGAATAATTTTCGCATTTCCCATCCATTTCAATGGGACGACCTTTCACCCTTTGTAACTCGGGAACCGTGCGTCCTACAGCTTCCAAACCAAGATCCGCCTGCCATAATTCGGCCACGGGCAACACGCCTGTCTTGTCCCCGAGTTTCTACGACCTTCCGTTCCAGAGATACATCCGTTTCCGGCCCAAAACGGATGTAGCTCCCGAACGGAAGCTCCCACGATCACGAGACCACCGCCATTCGAACCGGGGTGTCCCAATTAGTCTGTGTACTCAATCTCATCCACTTGTAGTACCCAGAAAGGCCAGAAATGACTGACTTAGAGGATCGGTCGAGGATCGGTCAATGACCGATCGTGGTTATCAACCTTATACCTAACCCTAACCCTAACCCTAACCCTAACCCTAACCCTAACCCTAACCCTAACCCTAACCCTAACCCTAACCCTAACCCTAACCCTAACCCTAACCTTATACCTAACCCTAACCCTAACCCCAACCCGAGCCCCAACCCGAACCCCAACCCGAACCCCAACCTGACCCATAACCCTAACCACAACCACAACCCTAAGCCTAAACACAACCCTATTTGAGGGTTAAGGTTAGGATTAGGGTTCAGGGACAGGCTATGGTTAAGGTTAGAGGATGAGTCAGGGCTGGTTAGGGTTAGAAAAGGCCCATTAGAGGATCGGCCAGGGCTGGACTTTGAAGATTTTTCGCATATTCCCATTCATTACAATGGGACCCACTTTCACCCCTCATAACTTTGGAACCGTGCGTCTTAGAGCTTCGGAACCAACGTCCGCCTACCATAATTCGGCCACGGGCAACACGCCTGTCTTGTCCCCGAGTTTCTACGACCTTCCGTTCCCGAGATACAGCCCTTTTCCGGCCCAAAACGGATGTAGCTCCCGAACGGAAGGTCCCACGATCACGAGACCACCGCCATTCGAACCGGGGTGTCCCAATTAGTCTGTACAGGCAATCTCAAGTCGTTCTTGGACCCACAAAGGCCACAAAGGACCACTCAAAGGATCGGTCATCTCTGGACTTTGAATAATTTTCGCATTTCCCATCCATTTCAATGGGACGACCTTTCACCCTTTGTAACTCGGGAACCGTGCGTCCTACAGCTTCCAAACCAAGATCCGCCTGCCATAATTCGGCCACGGGCAACACGCCTGTCTTGTCCCCGAGTTTCTACGACCTTCCGTTCCAGAGATACATCCGTTTCCGGCCCAAAACGGATGTAGCTCCCGAACGGAAGCTCCCACGATCACGAGACCACCGCCATTCGAACCGGGGTGTCCCAATTAGTCTGTGTACTCAATCTCATCCACTTGTAGTACCCAGAAAGGCCAGAAATGACTGACTTAGAGGATCGGTCGAGGATCGGTCAATGACCGATCGTGGTTATCAACCTTATACCTAACCCTAACCCTAACCCTAACCCTAACCCTAACCCTAACCCTAACCCTAACCCTAACCCTAACCCTAACCCTAACCCTAACCCTAACCCTAACCTTATACCTAACCCTAACCCTAACCCCAACCCGAGCCCCAACCCGAACCCCAACCCGAACCCCAACCTGACCCATAACCCTAACCACAACCACAACCCTAAGCCTAAACACAACCCTATTTGAGGGTTAAGGTTAGGATTAGGGTTCAGGGACAGGCTATGGTTAAGGTTAGAGGATGAGTCAGGGCTGGTTAGGGTTAGAAAAGGCCCATTAGAGGATCGGCCAGGGCTGGACTTTGAAGATTTTTCGCATATTCCCATTCATTACAATGGGACCCACTTTCACCCCTCATAACTTTGGAACCGTGCGTCTTAGAGCTTCGGAACCAACGTCCGCCTACCATAATTCGGCCACGGGCAACACGCCTGTCTTGTCCCCGAGTTTCTACGACCTTCCGTTCCCGAGATACAGCCCTTTTCCGGCCCAAAACGGATGTAGCTCCCGAACGGAAGGTCCCACGATCACGAGACCACCGCCATTCGAACCGGGGTGTCCCAATTAGTCTGTACAGGCAATCTCAAGTCGTTCTTGGACCCACAAAGGCCACAAAGGACCACTCAAAGGATCGGTCATCTCTGGACTTTGAATAATTTTCGCATTTCCCATCCATTTCAATGGGACGACCTTTCACCCTTTGTAACTCGGGAACCGTGCGTCCTACAGCTTCCAAACCAAGATCCGCCTGCCATAATTCGGCCACGGGCAACACGCCTGTCTTGTCCCCGAGTTTCTACGACCTTCCGTTCCAGAGATACATCCGTTTCCGGCCCAAAACGGATGTAGCTCCCGAACGGAAGCTCCCACGATCACGAGACCACCGCCATTCGAACCGGGGTGTCCCAATTAGTCTGTGTACTCAATCTCATCCACTTGTAGTACCCAGAAAGGCCAGAAATGACTGACTTAGAGGATCGGTCGAGGATCGGTCAATGACCGATCGTGGTTATCAACCTTATACCTAACCCTAACCCTAACCCTAACCTTATACCTAACCCTAACCCTAACCCCAACCCGAGCCCCAACCCGAACCCCAACCCGAACCCCAACCTGACCCATAACCCTAACCACAACCACAACCCTAAGCCTAAACACAACCCTATTTGAGGGTTAAGGTTAGGATTAGGGTTCAGGGACAGGCTATGGTTAAGGTTAGAGGATGAGTCAGGGCTGGTTAGGGTTAGAAAAGGCCCATTAGAGGATCGGCCAGGGCTGGACTTTGAAGATTTTTCGCATATTCCCATTCATTACAATGGGACCCACTTTCACCCCTCATAACTTTGGAACCGTGCGTCTTAGAGCTTCGGAACCAACGTCCGCCTACCATAATTCGGCCACGGGCAACACGCCTGTCTTGTCCCCGAGTTTCTACGACCTTCCGTTCCCGAGATACAGCCCTTTTCCGGCCCAAAACGGATGTAGCTCCCGAACGGAAGGTCCCACGATCACGAGACCACCGCCATTCGAACCGGGGTGTCCCAATTAGTCTGTACAGGCAATCTCAAGTCGTTCTTGGACCCACAAAGGCCACAAAGGACCACTCAAAGGATCGGTCATCTCTGGACTTTGAATAATTTTCGCATTTCCCATCCATTTCAATGGGACGACCTTTCACCCTTTGTAACTCGGGAACCGTGCGTCCTACAGCTTCCAAACCAAGATCCGCCTGCCATAATTCGGCCACGGGCAACACGCCTGTCTTGTCCCCGAGTTTCTACGACCTTCCGTTCCAGAGATACATCCGTTTCCGGCCCAAAACGGATGTAGCTCCCGAACGGAAGCTCCCACGATCACGAGACCACCGCCATTCGAACCGGGGTGTCCCAATTAGTCTGTGTACTCAATCTCATCCACTTGTAGTACCCAGAAAGGCCAGAAATGACTGACTTAGAGGATCGGTCGAGGATCGGTCAATGACCGATCGTGGTTATCAACCTTATACCTAACCCTAACCCTAACCCTAACCCTAACCCTAACCCTAACCCTAACCCTAACCCTAACCCTAACCCTAACCCTAACCCTAACCCTAACCCTAACCCTAACCCTAACCCTAACCCTAACCCTAACCCTAACCCTAACCCTAACCTTATACCTAACCCTAACCCTAACCCCAACCCGAGCCCCAACCCGAACCCCAACCCGAACCCCAACCTGACCCATAACCCTAACCACAACCACAACCCTAAGCCTAAACACAACCCTATTTGAGGGTTAAGGTTAGGATTAGGGTTCAGGGACAGGCTATGGTTAAGGTTAGAGGATGAGTCAGGGCTGGTTAGGGTTAGAAAAGGCCCATTAGAGGATCGGCCAGGGCTGGACTTTGAAGATTTTTCGCATATTCCCATTCATTACAATGGGACCCACTTTCACCCCTCATAACTTTGGAACCGTGCGTCTTAGAGCTTCGGAACCAACGTCCGCCTACCATAATTCGGCCACGGGCAACACGCCTGTCTTGTCCCCGAGTTTCTACGACCTTCCGTTCCCGAGATACAGCCCTTTTCCGGCCCAAAACGGATGTAGCTCCCGAACGGAAGGTCCCACGATCACGAGACCACCGCCATTCGAACCGGGGTGTCCCAATTAGTCTGTACAGGCAATCTCAAGTCGTTCTTGGACCCACAAAGGCCACAAAGGACCACTCAAAGGATCGGTCATCTCTGGACTTTGAATAATTTTCGCATTTCCCATCCATTTCAATGGGACGACCTTTCACCCTTTGTAACTCGGGAACCGTGCGTCCTACAGCTTCCAAACCAAGATCCGCCTGCCATAATTCGGCCACGGGCAACACGCCTGTCTTGTCCCCGAGTTTCTACGACCTTCCGTTCCAGAGATACATCCGTTTCCGGCCCAAAACGGATGTAGCTCCCGAACGGAAGCTCCCACGATCACGAGACCACCGCCATTCGAACCGGGGTGTCCCAATTAGTCTGTGTACTCAATCTCATCCACTTGTAGTACCCAGAAAGGCCAGAAATGACTGACTTAGAGGATCGGTCGAGGATCGGTCAATGACCGATCGTGGTTATCAACCTTATACCTAACCCTAACCCTAACCCATCAACCTTATACCTAACCCTAACCCTAACCCCAACCCGAGCCCCAACCCGAACCCCAACCTGACCCATAACCCTAACCACAACCACAACCCTAAGCCTAAACACAACCCTATTTGAGGGTTAAGGTTAGGATTAGGGTTCAGGGACAGGCTATGGTTAAGGTTAGAGGATGAGTCAGGGCTGGTTAGGGTTAGAAAAGGCCCATTAGAGGATCGGCCAGGGCTGGACTTTGAAGATTTTTCGCATATTCCCATTCATTACAATGGGACCCACTTTCACCCCTCATAACTTTGGAACCGTGCGTCTTAGAGCTTCGGAACCAACGTCCGCCTACCATAATTCGGCCACGGGCAACACGCCTGTCTTGTCCCCGAGTTTCTACGACCTTCCGTTCCCGAGATACAGCCCTTTTCCGGCCCAAAACGGATGTAGCTCCCGAACGGAAGGTCCCACGATCACGAGACCACCGCCATTCGAACCGGGGTGTCCCAATTAGTCTGTACAGGCAATCTCAAGTCGTTCTTGGACCCACAAAGGCCACAAAGGACCACTCAAAGGATCGGTCATCTCTGGACTTTGAATAATTTTCGCATTTCCCATCCATTTCAATGGGACGACCTTTCACCCTTTGTAACTCGGGAACCGTGCGTCCTACAGCTTCCAAACCAAGATCCGCCTGCCATAATTCGGCCACGGGCAACACGCCTGTCTTGTCCCCGAGTTTCTACGACCTTCCGTTCCAGAGATACATCCGTTTCCGGCCCAAAACGGATGTAGCTCCCGAACGGAAGCTCCCACGATCACGAGACCACCGCCATTCGAACCGGGGTGTCCCAATTAGTCTGTGTACTCAATCTCATCCACTTGTAGTACCCAGAAAGGCCAGAAATGACTGACTTAGAGGATCGGTCGAGGATCGGTCAATGACCGATCGTGGTTATCAACCTTATACCTAACCCTAACCCTAACCCTAACCCTAACCCTAACCCTAACCCTAACCCTAACCCTAACCCTAACCCTAACCCTAACCCTAACCCTAACCCTAACCCTAACCCTAACCCTAACCCTAACCCTAACCCTAACCCTAACCCTAACCCTAACCCGGTCAATGACCGATCGTGGTTATCAACCTTATACCCTAACCCTAACCCTAACCCTAACCCTAACCCTAACCCATCAACCTTATACCTAACCCTAACCCTAACCCCAACCCGAGCCCCAACCCGAACCCCAACCCGAACCCCAACCTGACCCATAACCCTAACCACAACCACAACCCTAAGCCTAAACACAACCCTATTTGAGGGTTAAGGTTAGGATTAGGGTTCAGGGACAGGCTATGGTTAAGGTTAGAGGATGAGTCAGGGCTGGTTAGGGTTAGAAAAGGCCCATTAGAGGATCGGCCAGGGCTGGACTTTGAAGATTTTTCGCATATTCCCATTCATTACAATGGGACCCACTTTCACCCCTCATAACTTTGGAACCGTGCGTCTTAGAGCTTCGGAACCAACGTCCGCCTACCATAATTCGGCCACGGGCAACACGCCTGTCTTGTCCCCGAGTTTCTACGACCTTCCGTTCCCGAGATACAGCCCTTTTCCGGCCCAAAACGGATGTAGCTCCCGAACGGAAGGTCCCACGATCACGAGACCACCGCCATTCGAACCGGGGTGTCCCAATTAGTCTGTACAGGCAATCTCAAGTCGTTCTTGGACCCACAAAGGCCACAAAGGACCACTCAAAGGATCGGTCATCTCTGGACTTTGAATAATTTTCGCATTTCCCATCCATTTCAATGGGACGACCTTTCACCCTTTGTAACTCGGGAACCGTGCGTCCTACAGCTTCCAAACCAAGATCCGCCTGCCATAATTCGGCCACGGGCAACACGCCTGTCTTGTCCCCGAGTTTCTACGACCTTCCGTTCCAGAGATACATCCGTTTCCGGCCCAAAACGGATGTAGCTCCCGAACGGAAGCTCCCACGATCACGAGACCACCGCCATTCGAACCGGGGTGTCCCAATTAGTCTGTGTACTCAATCTCATCCACTTGTAGTACCCAGAAAGGCCAGAAATGACTGACTTAGAGGATCGGTCGAGGATCGGTCAATGACCGATCGTGGTTATCAACCTTATACCTAACCCTAACCCTAACCCATCAACCTTATACCTAACCCTAACCCTAACCCCAACCCGAGCCCCAACCCGAACCCCAACCTGACCCATAACCCTAACCACAACCACAACCCTAAGCCTAAACACAACCCTATTTGAGGGTTAAGGTTAGGATTAGGGTTCAGGGACAGGCTATGGTTAAGGTTAGAGGATGAGTCAGGGCTGGTTAGGGTTAGAAAAGGCCCATTAGAGGATCGGCCAGGGCTGGACTTTGAAGATTTTTCGCATATTCCCATTCATTACAATGGGACCCACTTTCACCCCTCATAACTTTGGAACCGTGCGTCTTAGAGCTTCGGAACCAACGTCCGCCTACCATAATTCGGCCACGGGCAACACGCCTGTCTTGTCCCCGAGTTTCTACGACCTTCCGTTCCCGAGATACAGCCCTTTTCCGGCCCAAAACGGATGTAGCTCCCGAACGGAAGGTCCCACGATCACGAGACCACCGCCATTCGAACCGGGGTGTCCCAATTAGTCTGTACAGGCAATCTCAAGTCGTTCTTGGACCCACAAAGGCCACAAAGGACCACTCAAAGGATCGGTCATCTCTGGACTTTGAATAATTTTCGCATTTCCCATCCATTTCAATGGGACGACCTTTCACCCTTTGTAACTCGGGAACCGTGCGTCCTACAGCTTCCAAACCAAGATCCGCCTGCCATAATTCGGCCACGGGCAACACGCCTGTCTTGTCCCCGAGTTTCTACGACCTTCCGTTCCAGAGATACATCCGTTTCCGGCCCAAAACGGATGTAGCTCCCGAACGGAAGCTCCCACGATCACGAGACCACCGCCATTCGAACCGGGGTGTCCCAATTAGTCTGTGTACTCAATCTCATCCACTTGTAGTACCCAGAAAGGCCAGAAATGACTGACTTAGAGGATCGGTCGAGGATCGGTCAATGACCGATCGTGGTTATCAACCTTATACCTAACCCTAACCCTAACCCATCAACCTTATACCTAACCCTAACCCTAACCCCAACCCGAGCCCCAACCCGAACCCCAACCTGACCCATAACCCTAACCACAACCACAACCCTAAGCCTAAACACAACCCTATTTGAGGGTTAAGGTTAGGATTAGGGTTCAGGGACAGGCTATGGTTAAGGTTAGAGGATGAGTCAGGGCTGGTTAGGGTTAGAAAAGGCCCATTAGAGGATCGGCCAGGGCTGGACTTTGAAGATTTTTCGCATATTCCCATTCATTACAATGGGACCCACTTTCACCCCTCATAACTTTGGAACCGTGCGTCTTAGAGCTTCGGAACCAACGTCCGCCTACCATAATTCGGCCACGGGCAACACGCCTGTCTTGTCCCCGAGTTTCTACGACCTTCCGTTCCCGAGATACAGCCCTTTTCCGGCCCAAAACGGATGTAGCTCCCGAACGGAAGGTCCCACGATCACGAGACCACCGCCATTCGAACCGGGGTGTCCCAATTAGTCTGTACAGGCAATCTCAAGTCGTTCTTGGACCCACAAAGGCCACAAAGGACCACTCAAAGGATCGGTCATCTCTGGACTTTGAATAATTTTCGCATTTCCCATCCATTTCAATGGGACGACCTTTCACCCTTTGTAACTCGGGAACCGTGCGTCCTACAGCTTCCAAACCAAGATCCGCCTGCCATAATTCGGCCACGGGCAACACGCCTGTCTTGTCCCCGAGTTTCTACGACCTTCCGTTCCAGAGATACATCCGTTTCCGGCCCAAAACGGATGTAGCTCCCGAACGGAAGCTCCCACGATCACGAGACCACCGCCATTCGAACCGGGGTGTCCCAATTAGTCTGTGTACTCAATCTCATCCACTTGTAGTACCCAGAAAGGCCAGAAATGACTGACTTAGAGGATCGGTCGAGGATCGGTCAATGACCGATCGTGGTTATCAACCTTATACCTAACCCTAACCCTAACCCTAACCCTAACCCTAACCCTAACCCTAACCCTAACCCTAACCCTAACCCTAACCCTAACCCTAACCCTAACCCTAACCCTAACCCTAACCCTAACCCTAACCCTAACCCTAACCCTAACCCTAACCCTAACCCTAACCCGGTCAATGACCGATCGTGGTTATCAACCTTATACCCTAACCCTAACCCTAACCCTAACCCTAACCCTAACCCATCAACCTTATACCTAACCCTAACCCTAACCCCAACCCGAGCCCCAACCCGAACCCCAACCCGAACCCCAACCTGACCCATAACCCTAACCACAACCACAACCCTAAGCCTAAACACAACCCTATTTGAGGGTTAAGGTTAGGATTAGGGTTCAGGGACAGGCTATGGTTAAGGTTAGAGGATGAGTCAGGGCTGGTTAGGGTTAGAAAAGGCCCATTAGAGGATCGGCCAGGGCTGGACTTTGAAGATTTTTCGCATATTCCCATTCATTACAATGGGACCCACTTTCACCCCTCATAACTTTGGAACCGTGCGTCTTAGAGCTTCGGAACCAACGTCCGCCTACCATAATTCGGCCACGGGCAACACGCCTGTCTTGTCCCCGAGTTTCTACGACCTTCCGTTCCCGAGATACAGCCCTTTTCCGGCCCAAAACGGATGTAGCTCCCGAACGGAAGGTCCCACGATCACGAGACCACCGCCATTCGAACCGGGGTGTCCCAATTAGTCTGTACAGGCAATCTCAAGTCGTTCTTGGACCCACAAAGGCCACAAAGGACCACTCAAAGGATCGGTCATCTCTGGACTTTGAATAATTTTCGCATTTCCCATCCATTTCAATGGGACGACCTTTCACCCTTTGTAACTCGGGAACCGTGCGTCCTACAGCTTCCAAACCAAGATCCGCCTGCCATAATTCGGCCACGGGCAACACGCCTGTCTTGTCCCCGAGTTTCTACGACCTTCCGTTCCAGAGATACATCCGTTTCCGGCCCAAAACGGATGTAGCTCCCGAACGGAAGCTCCCACGATCACGAGACCACCGCCATTCGAACCGGGGTGTCCCAATTAGTCTGTGTACTCAATCTCATCCACTTGTAGTACCCAGAAAGGCCAGAAATGACTGACTTAGAGGATCGGTCGAGGATCGGTCAATGACCGATCGTGGTTATCAACCTTATACCTAACCCTAACCCTAACCCTAACCCTAACCCTAACCCTAACCCTAACCCTAACCCTAACCCTAACCCTAACCCTAACCCTAACCCTAACCCTAACCCTAACCCTAACCCTAACCCTAACCCTAACCCTAACCCTAACCCTAACCCGGTCAATGACCGATCGTGGTTATCAACCTTATACCCTAACCCTAACCCTAACCCTAACCCTAACCCTAACCCATCAACCTTATACCTAACCCTAACCCTAACCCCAACCCGAGCCCCAACCCGAACCCCAACCCGAACCCCAACCTGACCCATAACCCTAACCACAACCACAACCCTAAGCCTAAACACAACCCTATTTGAGGGTTAAGGTTAGGATTAGGGTTCAGGGACAGGCTATGGTTAAGGTTAGAGGATGAGTCAGGGCTGGTTAGGGTTAGAAAAGGCCCATTAGAGGATCGGCCAGGGCTGGACTTTGAAGATTTTTCGCATATTCCCATTCATTACAATGGGACCCACTTTCACCCCTCATAACTTTGGAACCGTGCGTCTTAGAGCTTCGGAACCAACGTCCGCCTACCATAATTCGGCCACGGGCAACACGCCTGTCTTGTCCCCGAGTTTCTACGACCTTCCGTTCCCGAGATACAGCCCTTTTCCGGCCCAAAACGGATGTAGCTCCCGAACGGAAGGTCCCACGATCACGAGACCACCGCCATTCGAACCGGGGTGTCCCAATTAGTCTGTACAGGCAATCTCAAGTCGTTCTTGGACCCACAAAGGCCACAAAGGACCACTCAAAGGATCGGTCATCTCTGGACTTTGAATAATTTTCGCATTTCCCATCCATTTCAATGGGACGACCTTTCACCCTTTGTAACTCGGGAACCGTGCGTCCTACAGCTTCCAAACCAAGATCCGCCTGCCATAATTCGGCCACGGGCAACACGCCTGTCTTGTCCCCGAGTTTCTACGACCTTCCGTTCCAGAGATACATCCGTTTCCGGCCCAAAACGGATGTAGCTCCCGAACGGAAGCTCCCACGATCACGAGACCACCGCCATTCGAACCGGGGTGTCCCAATTAGTCTGTGTACTCAATCTCATCCACTTGTAGTACCCAGAAAGGCCAGAAATGACTGACTTAGAGGATCGGTCGAGGATCGGTCAATGACCGATCGTGGTTATCAACCTTATACCTAACCCTAACCCTAACCCTAACCCTAACCCTAACCCTAACCCTAACCCTAACCCTAACCCTAACCCTAACCCTAACCCTAACCCATCAACCTTATACCTAACCCTAACCCTAACCCCAACCCGAGCCCCAACCCGAACCCCAACCCGAACCCCAACCTGACCCATAACCCTAACCACAACCACAACCCTAAGCCTAAACACAACCCTATTTGAGGGTTAAGGT
The DNA here is from genome assembly GCA_030340665.1 of Neosalanx taihuensis. NCBI lineage: Eukaryota > Metazoa > Chordata > Actinopteri > Osmeriformes > Salangidae > Neosalanx > Neosalanx taihuensis. The sequence goes on from CM059291.1 coordinate 25,444, forward strand.
TAGGATTAGGGTTCAGGGACAGGCTATGGTTAAGGTTAGAGGATGAGTCAGGGCTGGTTAGGGTTAGAAAAGGCCCATTAGAGGATCGGCCAGGGCTGGACTTTGAAGATTTTTCGCATATTCCCATTCATTACAATGGGACCCACTTTCACCCCTCATAACTTTGGAACCGTGCGTCTTAGAGCTTCGGAACCAACGTCCGCCTACCATAATTCGGCCACGGGCAACACGCCTGTCTTGTCCCCGAGTTTCTACGACCTTCCGTTCCCGAGATACAGCCCTTTTCCGGCCCAAAACGGATGTAGCTCCCGAACGGAAGGTCCCACGATCACGAGACCACCGCCATTCGAACCGGGGTGTCCCAATTAGTCTGTACAGGCAATCTCAAGTCGTTCTTGGACCCACAAAGGCCACAAAGGACCACTCAAAGGATCGGTCATCTCTGGACTTTGAATAATTTTCGCATTTCCCATCCATTTCAATGGGACGACCTTTCACCCTTTGTAACTCGGGAACCGTGCGTCCTACAGCTTCCAAACCAAGATCCGCCTGCCATAATTCGGCCACGGGCAACACGCCTGTCTTGTCCCCGAGTTTCTACGACCTTCCGTTCCAGAGATACATCCGTTTCCGGCCCAAAACGGATGTAGCTCCCGAACGGAAGCTCCCACGATCACGAGACCACCGCCATTCGAACCGGGGTGTCCCAATTAGTCTGTGTACTCAATCTCATCCACTTGTAGTACCCAGAAAGGCCAGAAATGACTGACTTAGAGGATCGGTCGAGGATCGGTCAATGACCGATCGTGGTTATCAACCTTATACCTAACCCTAACCCTAACCCTAACCCTAACCCTAACCCTAACCCTAACCCTAACCCTAACCCTAACCCTAACCCTAACCCGGTCAATGACCGATCGTGGTTATCAACCTTATACCCTAACCCTAACCCTAACCCTAACCCTAACCCTAACCCATCAACCTTATACCTAACCCTAACCCTAACCCCAACCCGAGCCCCAACCCGAACCCCAACCTGACCCATAACCCTAACCACAACCACAACCCTAAGCCTAAACACAACCCTATTTGAGGGTTAAGGTTAGGATTAGGGTTCAGGGACAGGCTATGGTTAAGGTTAGAGGATGAGTCAGGGCTGGTTAGGGTTAGAAAAGGCCCATTAGAGGATCGGCCAGGGCTGGACTTTGAAGATTTTTCGCATATTCCCATTCATTACAATGGGACCCACTTTCACCCCTCATAACTTTGGAACCGTGCGTCTTAGAGCTTCGGAACCAACGTCCGCCTACCATAATTCGGCCACGGGCAACACGCCTGTCTTGTCCCCGAGTTTCTACGACCTTCCGTTCCCGAGATACAGCCCTTTTCCGGCCCAAAACGGATGTAGCTCCCGAACGGAAGGTCCCACGATCACGAGACCACCGCCATTCGAACCGGGGTGTCCCAATTAGTCTGTACAGGCAATCTCAAGTCGTTCTTGGACCCACAAAGGCCACAAAGGACCACTCAAAGGATCGGTCATCTCTGGACTTTGAATAATTTTCGCATTTCCCATCCATTTCAATGGGACGACCTTTCACCCTTTGTAACTCGGGAACCGTGCGTCCTACAGCTTCCAAACCAAGATCCGCCTGCCATAATTCGGCCACGGGCAACACGCCTGTCTTGTCCCCGAGTTTCTACGACCTTCCGTTCCAGAGATACATCCGTTTCCGGCCCAAAACGGATGTAGCTCCCGAACGGAAGCTCCCACGATCACGAGACCACCGCCATTCGAACCGGGGTGTCCCAATTAGTCTGTGTACTCAATCTCATCCACTTGTAGTACCCAGAAAGGCCAGAAATGACTGACTTAGAGGATCGGTCGAGGATCGGTCAATGACCGATCGTGGTTATCAACCTTATACCTAACCCTAACCCTAACCCTAACCCAAAACTTAACCCTAACCCTAGGGGCCCCAACCCCTAACCCCAAGGGCCCAAAACTTAACCCTAACCCTAGGGGCCCCAACCCCTAACCCCAAGGGCCCAAAACTTAACCCTAACCCTAGGGGCCCCAACCCCTAACCCCAAGGGCCCAAAACTTAACCCTAACCCTAGGGGCCCCAACCCCTAACCCCAAGGGCCCAAAACTTAACCCTAACCCTAGGGGCCCCAACCCCTAACCCCAAGGGCCCAAAACTTAACCCTAACCCTAGGGGCCCCAACCCCTAACCCCAAGGGCCCAAAACTTAACCCTAACCCTAGGGGCCCCAACCCCTAACCCCAAGGGCCCAAAACTTAACCCTAACCCTAGGGGCCCCAACCCCTAACCCCAAGGGCCCAAAACTTAACCCTAACCCTAGGGGCCCCAACCCCTAACCCCAAGGGCCCAAAACTTAACCCTAACCCTAGGGGCCCCAACCCCTAACCCCAAGGGCCCAAAACTTAACCCTAACCCTAGGGGCCCCAACCCCTAACCCCAAGGGCCCAAAACTTAACCCTAACCCTAGGGGCCCCAACCCCTAACCCCAAGGGCCCAAAACTTAACCCTAACCCTAGGGGCCCCAACCCCTAACCCCAAGGGCCCAAAACTTAACCCTAACCCTAGGGGCCCCAACCCCTAACCCCAAGGGCCCAAAACTTAACCCTAACCCTAGGGGCCCCAACCCCTAACCCCAAGGGCCCAAAACTTAACCCTAACCCTAGGGGCCCCAACCCCTAACCCCAAGGGCCCAAAACTTAACCCTAACCCTAGGGGCCCCAACCCCTAACCCCAAGGGCCCAAAACTTAACCCTAACCCTAGGGGCCCCAACCCCTAACCCCAAGGGCCCAAAACTTAACCCTAACCCTAGGGGCCCCAACCCCTAACCCCAAGGGCCCAAAACTTAACCCTAACCCTAGGGGCCCCAACCCCTAACCCCAAGGGCCCAAAACTTAACCCTAACCCTAGGGGCCCCAACCCCTAACCCCAAGGGCCCAAAACTTAACCCTAACCCTAGGGGCCCCAACCCCTAACCCCAAGGGCCCAAAACTTAACCCTAACCCTAGGGGCCCCAACCCCTAACCCCAAGGGCCCAAAACTTAACCCTAACCCTAGGGGCCCCAACCCCTAACCCCAAGGGCCCAAAACTTAACCCTAACCCTAGGGGCCCCAACCCCTAACCCCAAGGGCCCAAAACTTAACCCTAACCCTAGGGGCCCCAACCCCTAACCCCAAGGGCCCAAAACTTAACCCTAACCCTAGGGGCCCCAACCCCTAACCCCAAGGGCCCAAAACTTAACCCTAACCCTAGGGGCCCCAACCCCTAACCCCAAGGGCCCAAAACTTAACCCTAACCCTAGGGGCCCCAACCCCTAACCCCAAGGGCCCAAAACTTAACCCTAACCCTAGGGGCCCCAACCCCTAACCCCAAGGGCCCAAAACTTAACCCTAACCCTAGGGGCCCCAACCCCTAACCCCAAGGGCCCAAAACTTAACCCTAACCCTAGGGGCCCCAACCCCTAACCCCAAGGGCCCAAAACTTAACCCTAACCCTAGGGGCCCCAACCCCTAACCCCAAGGGCCCAAAACTTAACCCTAACCCTAGGGGCCCCAACCCCTAACCCCAAGGGCCCAAAACTTGCCTCTGGACCTTGGGTAATCCATCCCCTGGATCAAGGGTCTGTAAAGCCTGATCCTCATGCACCCCCCTTGTCCTGCCCATTTTTGATTTTCCCAACTCCAACATACCCAATTTAAATAAACAACTTGTTGCTTTATATAGCTTTGAAACAAGTTGTTCATTTAAATCAGGCATGTTGGAGTTGGAAAAATCAAAAATGGGCAGGACAAGGAGGGGCATGAGGATCAAGCTTTAGGACCAGTGTTTTATTCAATTTCCTACCCTACTGATTAGACACTGCATGTTTTAATACCCATCCTGCAACATAACCCTAACCCTTGCAAATGAATCTAACCATAAATCAGATTATACCCAGATTGTTCAACCACCCACACTTTTCTAATACTACACTAATTAATTGTCTTTCATTACATCCACATATCCTACCCTAACTCATACACCTGTTATCACCAGTTCCAGTCCTCAATGCCCTGACAGTTAAAGATTCCCTATTCCAGCTCACCTGTTTCTAATAAGTCTCATGAACTAATAGAATAGAACTAACCCTAATAGAACTACAACCTCTGGCATACAGAGTAGAAGGTTGATAACTCTAAATTAATCCCACAACTTTCTACTTTTTTCAGAGACCATAGTCAGTCTGTTTTAAACATTAACCCTCATTAGACACTCCTGATACTAATGAACAGTTATTATCTAATGCTGCAGTCACTAGAAAATAACCCTTTATTTTAATCAGGTGCATTAAAAAGGGGGAACATTTAAATACACAGAATTAAGGTCCTTGAAGACTAAGAATTCTTGTCATACTTTTAAAAACCTTATCCCCGTTTCTGCCCAATTGAACTACACCCAGAAGCTAAATATATCGATATGTTAAACAAACCTAGTTCCACTCAAACCCTAAAAGCTAATGTGTTCCACTGACAAACTAAGTGAATAATGGAAAACAAAGGCAAATTCAAGAAAAAAATTTTTTTATTATTTTTATTAACATGAATTCATCCCACCATGTGATTTTAACTAGCTACACCCGATTCAGAAGCTGCCATTACACTGCACAACAAGACACCCATTTTACAAAATTTACATTTATTCATTTAGCAGACACTTTTATCCAAAGCGACTTACAAGAGATCTTTTACAAAGAGCATCAATCATTGAGCATAGCAACATGATAGATCCTGAACACAGTGACTTTTTTGATTGTGAATCATACATCATGAGAACCAATAAGTGCCAAGGGAAGAACTATAAATGCGTAACACAACGATCGTTCACATAAAGCAAGAGACATCAGAATTGATGATCATGAATTACTGCCATGACACAAACCCTGTCACGGCCTGATAGTTGATTGAACTACACCCAGAAGCTGAATATCTATAGGTCAGTTACACAAGCCTAGGCCCACCCAAACCCCAAAAGCTTATGTGTTCCACTGACAAACCTTAACTGAATAATGGAAAAACAAAGTAAAATACAAGGGAAGAAACTTGCTTTGTTAATATTAGCATGTACTCATCCCACCATGTGATCTTAACTAATTACACCTGACTCAGAAGCTGCTAATACTTGTGTTCCAATAACACACAAGACACATTGGAATTAAAGTTTTTGAAGATTAAGAATTACAGATACAAATTAGTTGATTGAACTACAAACAGAAGCTGAATATATCTAGTTACAGGAGCATATTCCCACCCAAACCCTAAAAGCTGATGTGTTCAATGAAAAAAAAGAAAAAATAAACCCAACTGAATATTGAAGTAAATAAATAAAATATATAAAAAGAAAAAAAACTATTTATTATCATGAGCTCATCCCACCATGTTATCTTAACTCATGCCATTATCAACCTTGGTGGAAACTTAACCTTTCATTACATGTGTGCTTGCGCAGTGTTACATAGAAAACTCAGGAAATTGGGCCTCATGAACTAAAATTAGTGACCTTTGCCATACAGAGTAGGAAGTTGATAACCAGTGACAAATCCCACAACTTTCTAGCTGTCAGACCACATATTCTGTCTGTTTTAGATGTTTTCCCTCCTCAGACTCCTGATACTAATGAATGGATCATTATCTAGTGCTGCAGTCACTAAAAAATAAACCTTCATTTGAATCAGGTGCATTCAAAAGGGGGACCATTTTAAAACATTAGAATTGAAGTCCTTGAAAATTAAGAAAACTGCCATACTAACACAAATCCTATCACTGTTGTTGCCCGATTGAACTACACCCGGAAGCTGAATATTTCTGTAGGTCAGTTGGTGGAACCCTGACCCTTTCAGTTGTGCTGGAACAGGGAAACATCTAAAACTGGAAACTGGGCCTCATGAACTAAAATTGATGACCTGTCATACAGAGTACGAAGTTGATAACTAGTGACTAATCCCACAACTTTCAGAGACCACATAATCTGTCCGTTTTAAACATTTACCCTCCTAACACTCCTGATAGTAATGAACAGATCATTATCTAGTGCTGCAGTCACTAGAAAATAACCCTTCATTTGAATCAGGTGTATTAAAAGGGTGAACATTTTAAAAAGACAGAATTGAAGTCCTTGAAAATTAAGAAATATCATCACTGTAGAAAAATGCTATCATTGTTGCTGCCCAATTGAACTACACCCAGAAGCTAAATATTTCTATAGGTCAGTTACAAGCAATCCCACCCAAACCCTGAAAGCTGATGTGTTCCACTGAGAAACCATAGCCCTAACTGAATAATGAAAAATGGTTAAATAGAAGGGGAGTAAACTTATCAATATGGGCTCTCCCAAAATGAAATTTTAACTAGCTACACCAGATTCAGAAGCCTTTAATACTTGTTCCAATACACCAAAAATTTAAAACAAGAATTGAAGTCCAAGATAAAGAATTACTGCCGTACTAACGCTTACCCTGTCACGGCCCCTGATGGTTGATTGAACTACATCGAGAAGCTGAGTATTTATAAAGGTCAGTTACAAGACTAGGCCCACCCAAACCCTAAAAACTAATGTGTTCCACTAACAAACGCTAACCGAATAATGGACAAAGTGAAACATAAGAGAAGAAACCTGTTAATTTTTAATTATTATTAGCATGAGCTCATCCCACTATGTGATTTTAACTAGCACCATTATCAAGCTTGGTGGAACCCTGACCCTTTCAGTTGTGCTGGAGCAGGGAAAAATCTAAAACTGTCAGGACATTGGGCCTCATGAACTGAAGTTGATGACTAGTGACAAATCCCACAACTTTCTAACTTTCAGAGACCACATAATGTGTCTTTTAAACATTTACTCTCCCAACACTCCTGATACTAATGAAGGGATCATTGTCTAGTGCTGCAGTCACTAGAAAATAACCCTTCATTTGAATCAAGTGCATTTAAAGGGGGAACATTTTAAAAGTACAGAATTGAAGTCCTTGAAGATTAAAAAAATACTGCCATACTAACAAATCTTATCCCTGTTGCTGCCCCATGGTTGATTAAACTACACCCAGAAGCTGAATATCTATAGGTCAGTTACACAAGCCTAGTCCCACCCAAACCCTAAAAGCTGATGTGTTCCACTGACAGAAACCATAGCCCTAACTGAATAATGAAAAACAAAGTGAAAGACAAGGGAAGAATATAGTAATTATTATTAATATGGGCTCATCTCAAAATGTAATCTTAACTAGCTACACCCGATTCAGAAACCTCTAATATTTGTTCCAATACACTGCACAACTAGTATCAAGGAGACTCATCCCACCATATGATCCTAACTAGCTACACTGGATTCAGAAGCCTTTAATATTTGTTCAAATACACACAAAATGTAAAACATCAGAATTTAAATCTTTGAAGTCCAAGATAAAGAATTACTGCCATACTAACACCAACCTTGTCACTGTCGCTGCCCCTGATGGTTGAATTAGGGTTTCTCAGTTTTGTGGAGCAGGGAGAGAAAAAAAAAAAATGTCAGGACATTGGGCCTCACGAACTAAAATTGATGACCTGTCATGCAGACTAGGAAGTTGATAACTAGTGCCTAATCACAACTTTGAGACCACATGATCTGTGTTTTAAACTTCTAGTTGTGCAGCGTATTGAAAGACAAGTACAAATGGCTTCTGAATCAGTTGTAGTTAGTTCTAATCACATTTTAGGATTAAGTCCATGTTAATAATTAAAAAAAAATTGGTTTCTTCCCTTGTATTTCAATTTGTATTACATCATTCAGTTAGGGTTATGATTTCATGAGCTTTAGGGTTTGGGTGGGCCTAGGCTTGTGTAACCGACTCAGCTTCTGGGTGTAGTTTAATCAACCATGGGCAGCAACAGGGATAAGATGTGTGTTAGTATGGCAGTATTTTTTAATCTTCAAGGACTTTAATTCTGTGTTTGTTTTAAATGTTCCCCCTCCCAACACTCCTGATACTAATGAACGGATCATTATCTAGTGCTGCAGTCACTAGAAAAATAACCCTTCATTTGAATCAAGTGCATTGAAAGGGGGAACATTTAAAAAAACTGAATTAAAGTCCTTGAAGATTAAAAAATAAGATAAAAGAAATACTGCCATACAACACAAATCTTACCCCTGTTGCTGCCCGTAGTTGATTAAACTACACCCAGAAGCTGAGTCGGTTACACAAGCCTAGGCCCACCCAAACCCTAAAAGCTGATGAAACCATAACCCTGACTGAATAATGTAACCAAGTGAAATACAAGAGAATAAACCAATTTTTGGATTATTATTAACATGGACTCAATCCCAAATTGTGATTGGAACTAACTACACCTGATTCAGAAGCCATTTGTACTTGTCTTTCAATACGCCGCACAACTAGAAGTATCAACTGCGACTCATCCCACCATATCTTAACTAGCTACACCTGATTCAGAAGCCATTTGTACTTGTGTTCCAATGCACAAGACACACAAATTTTAACACTAACCCTGATGGTCGATTGAACTACACCCAGAAGCTGAGTATTTCTATAGGTCAGTTACAAGCCTAGGCCCACCCAAACCCTAAAAAACTGATGTGTTCTGACAGATATGGGGGGGGGGGGGTCAATACCTCCAGTGTCCGGGATTACTATCTTGGTCCACTGGGAGGGCCTTGGGTATTGACAGAGATGTAAGAGGCAAGGAGTGTGGTGCGGTGAGTGTATGGGTGGGGCTTGTCCCCGTTAGAAAACTGGGCTACGATGAAGGTCCTGAGCCCTGGACCACCACATCCTGCGTGCTGTCCCGAGTGGGACCCAGGAGGGCCGCATACCTACCGCCCACCCAAACAAGCTGCTTGTTAACACCGCTAGGTTACCACAGCCTGCCCGGAGAGGGCCTGAAGATCTCCCTCCCAGACTCATCCAAACAAAACTGCTTGAGGTGAAGGACACCACAGTCTTGCCTAGAGAGGCTAGGGGGAATGCTGGCGGAAGGGAGGGAACATTCTAAAATCTTAACTCCCCACAAGCTTCTACCAGCAGCTAAGGGCCAAGAGAGAGATAGAAGGTTAGGTTTACCCAGCCAGACAAGCTGCCCCTGTCACAGCCTGCCCAAAGAGGTTTACCTTACCTGACAAGCTTCCCCTGTCACAGCCTGCCCAAAGAGGGTTCCCTTACCTGGCAAGCTGCCCCTGTCACAGCCTGCCCAAAGAGGGTTACCTTACCTGGCAAGCTGCCCCTGTCACAGCCTGCCCAAAGAGGGTTACCTTACCTGGCAAGCTGCCCCTGTCACAGCCTGCCCAAAGAGGATTACCTTACCTGGCAAGCTGCCCCTGTCACAGCCTGCCCAAAGAGGGTTACCTTACCTGGCAAGCTGCCCCTGTCACAGCCTGCCCAAAGAGGGTTACCTTACCTGGCAAGCTGCCCCTGTCACAGCTTGCCCAAAGAGGGTTACCTTACCTGGCAAGCTGCCCCTGTCACAGCTTGCCCAAAGACATTTACCTTACCTGACAAGCTGCCCCTGTCACAGCCTGTCCAGAGATGTTTACCGTACCATACCTTACCGAGCATTTAACCTGAGTTCCATACACCGCACAACTTCAGGATTAAATGCTAACTCACCAATGTGAATGCATGGTAAGTCATTCAAGGAGATGCAGTTCACAGTTATGGTTAGATTATTTTTTTTTTTTTTTACAGTCCATAGCATCCACTTGACAAATATCATCAACAGTACCACAAAACTCTACTCAAATATGCACAGATTATTAATAAAACAGAATATAAGTATGAAAAAATACCCACAATGCCTTGCACCAAAAGTGCCCCTCAAACAGAAGCCATAACTGTAGTCCGGAAGTCTTGGTTGTAGCAAATTGTTCAACAGCATAAAAGATAAGCGATAAAAGAGCAGTGTAACATATGGTGAACATTGTCACAAAATATGATTTTACATTATTAACGTAACTGGCAATATTTTAAACTTTCAACAGCTGACAAGAACCTACACTATCATAAAACATTTGGATAGACTGTCGAAACAGTACGGCTGCGGTTTATCATCGCCATCTAGTGGCGTATTTTGAGAACTGATGGTGGTATTTATGATTACATGAATAACACGCAATGTCAAACCTGATAACACCAGTACATGTCATGGCTTCTTCAACCAAATTTTTACGTAGAAAGTAAAAGCAACTGTAACGTTGTTGAAGGCTCTTCAGGGAGTTTGGATCAAAGGGTTTGGATCAAAAAACATTTGCTTCAAATCAATAAAATCATTGACATAAACTGATTGTAAGTAACCATTTTTATATGAGAATCTGAAAGTGACTATTTTATAAATAAAGCTATGGACTGGCACCTAGGCAAGGCTAGGCTGGGCTGAGCTGGCTGGCCCCTAGGCAAGGCTAGGCTGGACTGAGCTGGGCTGGCTGGCCCATTGCTCCTTCACAGAAGCGATGGTTCCTGGGCTGGTTGTTGGCTGGCCCCCTCTTGCTCCCTCACTGAAGCCTAAACAAAATGTTCAAACTGAATAATGGAAAACACAATGTGAAATACATCAAGTGAAGAAACCTGTTTTATTATTATTAGCATGGGCTGTGGGCATGAAACAATGATATTATTGGCCTTACAATTAATAACATTTTACACACAACAATCCAATTCATCAAAGCACCTTGTAAATCTACAAGAGGATTAAATGACACATTATTTGTGTGAACAACTTGATCAACTCAAATCAGTTGTTGCTTTGAAAATTGAAAATGATACAGGCACAATACATAGTTGTGAGGGTGCTGGGTTTGGGTTAACCTAATCTAATCTGAACTCCCCTTCGACAGACGCAGCTGTCTGCCAACGAATACACCTGGGGGTCCTCTCCAGCACTGGGCACCTGACTGGTGGGGCATCTCTATCCTCTGGGAGGAGTGAAATGATAGTTTGATGGACCTTAGTCCCCCTGATCCTCCAGCTGTCCTTGAGGAGGGAAGGATGGGGTCTCCTTTTTTCATGTACTCGTTTATAAGTCTGAAAGCACTGAAAGCAGAGAGTGAAGGAGGAGAGGAGTAAAGGGGAGGAGAGGAGCAGAGGAGAGGAGGGGAGAAGTGGAGGGCAGGAGTGGGGGAGAGGAGGGGAGGAGAGGAGGGGAGGAGTGGAGGAGAGAAGGGGAGGAGTGGAGAGGAGTGGCTTGGTTCAATAGCCTGTTGGATGCATGTAATGAATGAATAAAACTTATTTAACTGACTGGGTTCATGAGTGCTGTTGACTCTACCATCGGTGTGAATCTGAAGATGGAAGTCAATCCCAACCCTGCAGTAGAGCTCACAAGTCCTGCGTCCTGAGCGGACCCCCTCTTCCTGAGAAGGGTCTTCCAAAGAAACATACTCCGATCCAGTCAGGTAAATCAACTGAGTGACGGTATAAAGACAAAGAGGAACATTCATTCTTCCTAAAAGATACTCAGGTTTCTGTCTTTGTTAGGCCAGGTTTAGCATTTAGTTGATTGTGAGCGCTGTGAACAAAAGGATTTTGTAACTGAAAGCTCAAACCTGCTCATTATACGATACAACACAAAAACTTAAAGCGGACATTTTCCAAGGACTCAGTATGCGCTGTATTTTTACGTACAAGCAGACTGTTTTAAAAGATCAACAGGGCACACTAACAATTAATTAATCAAAGATATCGACAGTCTGGAATCGCTTGACTTATTTTGAAAATATAGCCATATCCAAAGTGACATACAAATAGTGCATGTAGACGGTACAGCAGAAGAAGCCACATCAGAAGTGGACAGTTGTAACTTCTAGTTAGAATCAAGGTGGTATCATCTAGGCTCAGTTCACACATTTCAGCTGTCAACACTGTGCAACAACATCAAACAATAAGAGAGGAACCTCTCCTCCAACAAACACACCTTTTCCTTTTGACCTGGAAGAGGATGTCTTCTACTGTGTCTTTGAGAGACCCAGACTCATCCTCCTTGAGCATTTCCCTGTGGGTGAGACAGAACAACAGACTGATGATGCCAACAACAAGCTGATGGTTCAGCACAGTGATGGAGACATGAGTCCCAGTAAACTGAGGCTCACCATGTCCGCTCGTATCCTCCCTCCCAGTGCTTAACTCTCTCTGGCTCCTCATCCATGACAGGGTTTCACTTTGTTCAGCCGGTAACTAACTAACAAGTCAAATATTCATACTGGATTTAAACACATCGTCACACCGGAAGTAAGGGATGCCGTCAAACTGAAGAAGGAGTCCTATCGAGCCGTTCTGGCTCGTGGGACTCCCGCAACAGTTGACCGGTACCGGCAGGCCAAGCGTGCCGCGGCTCGGTTAGTCACAGAGGCAAAAACTCGGGTCTGGGAGGAGTTCAGGGAGGCCATGGAGAAGGACTATCGGTCGGCCCCAAGGAAATTCTGGCAAACCGTTCGGCGCCTCAGAATGACGCCTTAGCATGACCAAGATGGCGGCGCGAGCACATCGCGAGGCTCAGTGTCTGACTAGATTCTGCAAAACAGCAATAATATTCCTGCTTATCTCGGGTCTGTTCATTCAGAACAGCTTGGCACTAACATCCTACACGACTCGTGCCGGAGATCTCCAGAACCGCGGAGTCTTCGCAATACGTCCTGCCGAGCGGAAGTAGGCGCAGGCGGCGTCGGGATCGTAAACAAAGACGTGGGAAGCGCGGAGGAAGGAGAGCTAGGCTAAACTCAACACCCCACCGACTCTCGTTACCCAGCATTTTCCTCGCTAATGTGCGGTCCTTGGTGAACAAAATGGATGACATACGTCTTCGCATTACCAACAGTAAGAGACTTCTGGACTGCAACATTTTTATTTTTACTGAAACATGGCTTAACATCTGCATACCCGACGATGCTATCCAGCTAGCCGGGCGCTACATTCTCAGAGCGGATAGGTCGGCCCAGGATTCCGGCAAAACCAGAGGCGGAGGTCTGTGCATCTCTATTAACAAAGCTTGGTGTACAGACTCTGTTATCATCGGAATACACTGTTCAGCCCAGGGAGTTCACATCAACCATTGTTACTGCAGCCTACATTCCACCAGATGCTAATGCCAAGCTGGCCCTTAAAGAACTATACTCAGCCATTAGCGATCAACAGACTGCTCACCCGGAGGCTGTTTTTATAGTTTCAGGGGATTTTAATCACTCAAACTTAAAGACAGTGCTCCCAAAATTCCACCAACATGTCCACTGCAGTACTAGGGGGAGTAAAACTCTGGATCATGTTTACACCAACATAGCCGGAGCCTACACCGCAAACCCCCTCCCCCACCTAGGACAATCAGACCATGTTTCTTTGTTCCTGATGCCAAAGTACAAGGCACTCATCCATCGTGAGAAGCCATCAACAAGGACCATCAAGGTGTGGCCTGCAGGAGCTGATTCTGTACTCCAGGACAGATTCCAACACACAGACTGGAGTCTGTTTGCTTCGCAGGCTACCTGTGGCTCTCACACGGACATTGACACCTTCACCTCCTCTGTACTGGACTATATCAACAACACCATTGACAGTGTCACAACACAGAAAGGGATTATCACGCACCCCAATCAAAAGCCATGGATGAACAAGGAGGTTCGGCTCCTGCTGAAGGCTCGCAAGGCCGCTTTCAGATCAGGTGACGAACAGGCCTACAGTGCATCTAGGGCTGACTTGAAGAGGGGCATCAAAAAGGCCAAGCACTGCTACAAGCTGAGGATCGAGGAGCACTTCGACAACTCCGACCCCCGGCGCATGTGGCAGGGCATCCGGATCATCAGTGACTTCAAGTTGAACACCACCACCCTGCCACCCACAGACGTCTCCTTCCTGAACGAGCTGAACAGCTTCTACGCTCGGTTTGACAGGAACAACACAGAGACTGCCACCCCAATCGCTCCATCTACAGACCACCAACCCTTAACACTCAACACAACAGACGTCCTCACCGCACTGAGCCGGATCAACGCGCGCAAGGCAGCTGGCCCAGACGGCATCCCTGGTCGCGTGCTCAGAGCATGCGCTGAGCAGCTTGCAGGAGTTTTTACGGACATTTTCAACCTGTCCCTTGCTCAAGCAGCTGTGCCGGCATGCTTCAAATCCACCTCCATCGTTCCGGTGCCGAAGAACTCCAGCCCGTCGTGCCTGAACGACTATCGCCCTGTGGCACTGACACCCATCGTCATGAAGTGCTTCGAGCGACTGGTCCTGGCACACCTGAAGACCAACCTTCCACCCACACTTGACCCTCACCAGTTTGCCTACCGCAGCAATAGGAGCACAGACGATGCAGTTTCCTCAGCGCTGCACTCTGTGCTGACACACCTGGACAATAATAACACTTATGCCCGTATGTTGTTTGTAGACTTCAGCTCTGCTTTCAACACCGTCATCCCCTCCAAGCTGATCACCAAACTTGGAGAGCTGGGCATCAACACCTCCCTCTGCCACTGGATTATGGACTTTCTGACCAACCGACCACAGCATGTTAGGTCAGCCCACTCCTGCTCCTCCACCATCACGCTCAACACAGGTGTACCACAGGGATGCGTGCTCAGCCCGTTCCTCTACTCTCTCTTCACCCACGACTGCAAGCCAATGTATGGATCTAACTCCATCATCAAGTTTGCTGACGACACCACGGTGATCGGCCTCATCAGCAACAACGATGAGACAGCCTACAGAGAGGGTTAGGGTTGGTGCAGCACCTGGCTATGTGGTGTGGTGACAATAACCTGCTCCTCAACGCCACAAAGACCAAGGAGCTTATCGTGGACTTCAGGAGGAAGAGGGGAGACACGCACGACCCCATTCAAATCAACGGGATGGCCGTTGAGCGTGTCTCCAGCTATAAGTTCCTGGGGATCCACATCTCGGATGACCTGTCCTGGATTACTAACACCTCCGGCCTGATCAAGAAGGCTCACCAGCGTCTCTTTTTCTTGAGAACACTGAGGAAACACCACCTGTCCTCAGCTGTCATGGTGAACTTCTACCGCTGCGCGATCGAGTGCATCCTAACAAACTGTGTTACAGTGTGGTACGGGAACTGCACAGTCACTGAGCGCAATGCACTGCAGCGGGTGGTGAAAACTGCCCAACGCATCACTGGGACTATTCTTCCGACCATTGAGGACATCCAGAGGAAGCGCTGTCTACGTAGAGCTCACAGCATCCGAAGAGATTCCTCACACCCCGCCCATAAACTGTTTGCCCCCCTGCCCTCCAGCAGGCGCCTCAGGAGACTCCGGTCTAGAACCAGCAGACTGAGGAACAGCTTTTTCCCCAGAACTGTGTCACTCCTGAACTCCACTACACCCCCACCCCCCTATATAACCCCCGCCCCCCCATAGAACACCCCCCTTCCTATATTTGCACATTCTGTTTGTACATTTGCACCACTTGCATATGTGAATTGTTATTTGCAGTATCTGTCCATCTTGCACATCTGCACATCTGTTACTGCACCACCTGCACATTTTGTTCACATTTTGTTCTCTTTGCACATCTGTTCTTTTTGTTCAATCGCATCATTTGCACTACCTGTATATACATGCTACCCGGTAATTTCTGCTTGTCTAATTTGAATCTGTACATACCCTGATTGAATCTGTACATACGCTGTATATTATGTCTATACTGTTCATAATATGTATATTCTGAGTATACCCATATTATTATATTCTGTTGTTAATAACTGTTTTGCACTTCTGGTTGGATGCTAACTGTATTTCGTTGCCCTGGACTTGTACCTGTGTAATGACAATAAAGTTGAATCTAATCTAATCTAATCTAATGCCTCAAACACTATCTGACTGTAATGCCTGATACACTATCTGACTGTAATGCCTCATACACTATTGGATGGCAAAGCCTCATACATTTTGCAGCTGACCCTTTCTTTTGTGTATTCATCCTTATAAAATGCAGTTGTGTTAACCTGGAGGACACTTCCCTACTGTGTACTTATCTAGAGGACACATCCCTAGTGTGTACTAACCTGGAGGACACATCCCTAATGTGTACTAACCAAATTATTTTATATGATGTTGGTAAACCCAGAGTAACAGGAACGCGTACAATACATTTAATCACATTCTTGTTTTATTTCTTATTTTTCACAACAGATTATGGTACAGTTCTCACTTTTGGAGAAAGAAAACGCAGAAACATCCAGCGTATATCTGACTTCTATGCGCCTGATAATTTGGTGCCCCTTATAGTGCGGAAATTCAGATTCAGATTCAGATACTTTATGAATCCCCTTGGGGAAACTCTTTGGCAGGACAATGCCCACCTTGGCAACACGACAAAATACATTATCGGCGCACAAGCCTTCTGAAATTGGGAAAACACAGATAGATTTTTCGAGGAGAAAAAAAGAAACAAGCCAGAGCCCGTAACAAAAAAACACCTCAGCAGACAGATAAGCAACAACAACAAGCAGGTGGAGGCGTTGGATGAGTCTGTGATCATAGCCAAAACACAGAACAATCTGCCTCGTGGCCTTGAGGTCAGGACATCTTGTTCCATCCAGACAACTCTCACAGAATGGGATGGGGGGTTGGGGTGGGGGTAGGGGTAGGGGGGTGTGGAGAGACTTCGTCCTTCAACATTCCAAGATGGGGGGAGGGTACCCTGCACGGTACCTGGCACAGCCGTACAGGAATTTGGGGCCAAAAAGCATATACGCATGCACATTGCTTGTGGAGTTAATTTATCCCCTATAAACAAACACCAAAGTCTCACTCAATCAATGTCCCTCTCATGTCTCTCAAAGTCCCTCAGTCTTCCAATTTGTTGGTCAATACGTTCCACCATCCTCTGCAGAGCCATCAGTCTCTCCTCAATCCGATGTAAAGTCACACTATGTCCACCAACAGCCCTGCCCATCGCATCAATCGTGTGGGGCAGCTTACAGGGGCCATTTACGGCTGCCTCCGTTTTTCTAATTAGTCGATATCCGAAAGTAATGCCTAATCCAATCAGCAGAAACCCAGCCATCATAAATCCCAATAAGTAGAGATCTTCGACGTCCTCGACAGAAAGTTCCGACAAGCACACGACACGCCACTTATCCCACGCGTCCATCATGTATCCAGCTGAAGACGATCCCTCCGGACATGCGGGGTCCCCCCAGCCTCTAGATCTCTTTGAAAATATTGTGTCAATAGCACTCAGTGACCAGCCAATCAATTCCATGTTTTTGCTTAGAAGGGTGAAGCAGTTCGTCTCCTCAGCAGACACGCAGACAATAGAGCAGGAAAAAGTCAGGGAGTGAAAAAGTTTGCGACCGCCTCCACCAAGAGCTAGAAGAGAAGGTATCCATTCTCCTCTTGCTATAGTTATATGCCCCCCATCTATTAATCACCAGCGAAGCTATGCCTACTACTATGGTTATTACTAATCTTTTGTCTAATTTCATGTCTTTGGTTACGATTATTGGTACACCTCACTTTCTTAATTTGATTTTTCTCCTGTCCTCCAAAACCACCCACTGACCTCAGTTGTGTCAAGGCAAGACTGTTTTACCACTACAGCACAGTAGATGGCAAAGTGTGCTCTTTACATTAACACTTCAGCACAGTAGGTGGCGGTGTGACTGTCTTACCACTCCAGCACAGTAGATGACGCTGTGTGCTCCTTACATTAACACTCCAGCACAGTAGATGACGCTGTGTGCTCCTTACATTAACACTCCAGCACAGTAGATGACGCTGTGTGCTCCTTACATTAACACTCCAGCACAGTAGATAGCGGTGTGACTGTCTTGCCACTCCAGCACAGTAGATGGCGCTCCTTACATTCCGCCAACCAGAAGAAGACACCAATAACACATACTGCTGCCAGATTCAAAGTTAAAGGATCTCGTCCATATTTAGAAAAATGTCCAAATTACAATTATTTCAAGCTTTCCTCAATGAACGGTTAACTCTGGCAGCTATGGAAATATTCGGAGCAGCGGAGGAAATAATAAATGAATATCAGGAAGAAACTGACCGAACTAAGGAGGAAAACTCACGTCTGCAAAGGCTGTTGAATTTGGTTTTTATACCTGATATAATATTACACAGAGCAGGTTTGATATAATATTATAATATTAAACAGAGCAGGTTTGTGTCATGATAGTTTATAATATTACACAGAGCAGGTTTGATATAATATTATAATATTACACAGAGCAGGTTTGTGTCAAGGTATTTTATAATATTACACAGAGCAGGTTTGATATAATATTATAATATTACACAGAGCAGGTTTGATATAATATTATAATATTAAACAGAGCAGGTTTGTGTCAAGGTAGTTTCAAAACAAACACAGCTGTCCATTTGTTAGTCTATAATCAAGAACACTCTTTGTTAAGTTAGTGTTAGGGTTTCTGCTGCACTGTAAAACGGGCTTTCCTTTATCATCATTTGACAAAGACAAATCACGTCTGATCATTAAGAGCCTCCATGTTCACAGTTAGTTAACATGTCTGACCATTAAGAGCCTCCATGTTCACAGTTAGTTAACATGTCTGATCATTAAGAGCCTCCATGTTCATGTTAGTTAACATGTCTGACCATTAAGAGCCTCCATGTTCATGTTAGTTAACATGTCTGACCATTAAGAGCCTCCATGTTCACAGTTAGTTAACATGTCTGATCATTAAGAGCCTCCATGTTCATGTTAGTTAACATGTCTGACCATTAAGAGCCTCCATGTTCACAGTTAGTTAACATGTCTGATCATTAAGAGCCTCCATGTTCATGTTAGTTAACATGTCTGATCATTAAGAGCCTCCATGTTCATGTTAGTTAACATGTCTGATCATTAAGAGCCTCCATGTTCATGTTAGTTAACATGTCTGACCATTAAGAGCCTCCATGTTCATGTTAGTTAACATGTCTGATCATTAAGAGCCTCCATGTTCATGTTAGTTAACATGTCTGATCATTAAGAGCCTCCATGTTCACAGTTTGCGGTATCAAAGCTTAAAGTTCGTTGTTGTTTTTATGTTTGGAATTTAATTAAGAAAACTGAAATTTGGTAATTTGTCTTAAAACCAAACTTGTTGTCTGCAGTAGATAAGAACACAAAGTGAAAGGTATGACTCCATAGGTTAGACTCATACCCCCTAAGCAATAGGTAACCATGTCAATACAACATCACACCAAGACTTTCAAGTAGGTTACTGCTGTATTTGGACCTACATGTTCCCTCTGTGTATCTAGTGGCAGCGCTTCAACAGTTGAGGTTAATAACATTAGAAGTAATGTTAGTCTACCTGTCAGTAACTGGTTCCATTTCTTGTCCCATAACTAGACCGTCTCCCGTGCCTTAAGTCTTCTGTATGTGAGGACAATTCCAGACGGCAGCGAGAGCTTTTACAGATCATCCAGGTGAAGGAGGAGGATGTATGGACCACAAGAGACCAGATTAAGACTGAACCTGAAGAGGAAACCAGTACAGAATCAGAACCAACACCTGACCTCATGCCTTTTAATGCAACAACTCAACAGGAATCATTCAGTGTAAGATGGCTTTCAACACTGTTAAATGCAGGCCCCTAATGGGCAGAGTGTACTGTACTAACTACCTCAGGGGGCTGTACCCTAACCCTAGGTGGGACTAACTAGTGTGCATTCTTGTCTGTTCAAATAAATGTAAAGAAACCTGACAAATTAAAGTCAATTTTCCGTTCATTTATTACTTAGTTATCCTGTAAAATCTTGTGTTGTCTCTTTCTTGTGGACTCAGTGTCACACCCTTACTGCAGATGTCGAACCAGACCCTGATGTGGAACCAGACCCTGATGTGGAACCAGACCCTGATGTGGAACCAGACCCTGATGTGGAACCAAACCCTGATGTGGAACCAGACACTGATGTGGAACCAGACCCTGATGTGGAACCAGACACTGTGGAACAGTTGGAAGATGTGGAAACAGAACTTGTCGAACAGATGGAGGATGTCATGGAGAAACCCAAACAGAGAACCATGGCTGACTTTGTCAAGTAAGGACAATATAACTGATCACATACAGGACAATATAACTGATCACATACAGGACAATATAACTGATCACATACAGGACAATATAACTGATCACATACAGGACGGTATAACTCTGATTTCATGCATTGTCGATATGGTATTTACAACAGCGTAAATGGAAGTGATGATATCCACTATGTCCACAGGAATATGCTCTACAGATAATATTCACTATGTCCACAGAAATATGCTCTACAGATAATATCTACTATGTCCACAGAAATATGCTCTACAGATAATATCTACTATGTCCACAGGAATATGCTCTACAGATAATATCTACTATGTCCACAGGAATATGCTCTACAGATAATATCTACTATGTCCACAGGAATATGCTCTACAGATAATATCTACTATGTCCACAGAAATATGCTCTACAGATAATATCAACTATGTCCACAGGAATATGCTCTACAGATAATATCAACTATGTCCACAGGAATATGCTCTACAGATAATATCTACTATGTCCACAGGAATATGCTCTACAGATAATATCTACTATGTCCACAGGAATATGCTCTACAGATAATATCTACTATGTCCACAGGAATATGCTCTACAGATAATATTCACTATGTCCACAGAAATATGCTCTACAGATAATATCTACTATGTCCACAGAAATATGCTCTACAGATAATATCTACTATGTCCACAGGAATATGCTCTACAGATAATATCTACTATGTCCACAGAAATATGCTCTACAGACAATATCTACTATGTCCACAGGAATATGCTCTACAGATAATATTCACTATGTCCACAGAAATATGCTCTACAGATAATATCTACTATGTCCACAGAAATATGCTCTACAGATAATATCTACTATGTCCACAGGAATATGCTCTACAGATAATATCTACTATGTCCACAGGAATATGCTCTACAGATAATATCTACTATGTCCACAGGAATATGCTCTACAGAGGACCCCAAGATGATCCGCCAGAATCACTCAACTCAACAGTTTACAAGAAGTTTGCCAAAGCCATGGCACCATTGGTTCCATCTATGGACATCAGCAGCAAGATCCCATTGTTGGACACAGCTTTTGGTAAAGTCCCTATAGGAAGCCCCCTGTCATACCAGATGCCATTGCCAAACAGTAGCCACACCAGCCCCCACCCTTACACCCCTCCATGGCCTCCCCTGCCCCTGGGGGACTACAGATTGGAGCCAACAAGCTGCATGTTTGTGTTTATTGAACAGGAACTGCAGTATCTGAAGTCATTAGAGACCTCGTGGGATATGGCTCACAGAATTGAGAAGGCCACCAGACACAAGAGTGTGTCGCTAGAGAGAGACCAGCTAAGGCAGCCGCGGCTCACGTCACACTTCTGGGACATCTGTCATGTCAGAGAGCAGAGCAAAGCAGAGCAGCTTGCACAGAGAGTTCGGAAGAGCACTCCTCACACGGCGAAGAGGGTTCGGGGGGTGGAATCTGCAGCTGTGTGGGAGTACTGTCGGGCAATTAATGTCAACTACTCACCTTGTGGGTTCATCACCCACCCAGATGCTCCCTGGCTTGGGTGCTCTCCGTACGGACTCAGTTTCGATCCCACAGAGAGCCCAGCCTTTGGCCTGTTGGAGATGGTCTTTCCCAAGACCAGGAGCTATGTGAGCTGCCCATTCCTCAGCATAAGAGGTGGAGCGCTGCAGCTGAAGCAGAACCATCCTTACTTCTGGCAGCTGCAGGCCCAGATGCTGCTCACTGGGTTGCAGTGGTGTGACTTTGTGGTGTCTGCAGAGAACGATGTGTGGATCCAGCGCATCTTCAGAGATGATGACGTAGTAAATATAATAAGAGAGAAAACAGAACATTTCTTTATTTATTTTTACATGCCCAAATTGCTAAACTTAAGCACAAACTAAATTACTGTCACTGTTGGAACTAAGACAAAATGTGCAATTTCCAACTTTGATTCTTTACATTTAGTTATTCATTTTTCTTGGTATTAAATCAGGGGATTGTTTAAGCTCAGTAGGAATGTATTTTCAGAACATCTCGTTCCTCTTGGTATTGTATGTATCAGAAGTCAGGGGGCCAGCATGCGATGCCTCGCCATGACCTTGAGGCCAGCCACCATCAGAGGCAGCCAGCCACCATCAGAGGCAGCCAGCCACCATCAGAGGCAGCCCGCCACCATCAGAGGCCGCCCGCCACCATCAGAGGCAGCCCGCGGTCCTCGGCCCAGGCTATGGCTTCCCTCAGGAGCTGGAGATTCCAGATACCGCCCACTCCGCAGGTCTGGTCCTCCTGCACGACGTATGGGAGTACCGGTCGGCCAAGACCTTGTAGTCTGCGCACAGCATGGTCAAAGGCTGCCAGTTCCCCAGGTCCGTGCCATCCCTCCCTTGTGGATGAGGGACCCTGACAGCCATCGACCCTCCCAGGGATGCCCTGCGGAGGACCTCCGTGAAGACTGCCTGACCTCCCACCCAGAACCTGAGGTAGAAATCGGCTAGCCCATCGATGCCCAGCACCTTCCGCCGGCCAATGCGCCGAAGAGCCCCCTCCAGTGAAGAGGACCCCTTTGTGGTCCGAGAAGAAGACAGGGAGCAACTGCCTCGACACTGGGCCCAAGGACCGTGGAAAGAAGACGTGGTCTAAACGTTTCTGGACCTCACAGGATTTACGCCATGTGGGCCCATCCAAACATGGGGTAGTGGGTAGACCCCTGGGTTGGGCTGGGCTGGGCTGGCTAGCTTGTTCTTGCTCCCTCAAAGGAGGGAGGGCCCCTAGGCTGGGCCGGCTGGCCCTTGCTACCCCTGGGCTGGGCTGGTCTGTTGGTCACAATGAACATCCTCAGAAAATGTTCATACGTTTGCAGGGGATAACAATTATATCAGGCGGTTTTCGACCAAATCTAACGTGTACCTCCTTCCCCCTAACTTGCAAACGGTCTGTCCTACCATTATTTGCTTTCTAGTGAATGGTCTGTTGATCACAGTGAACATGAACATTTTCAGGAGATAAATTATATCAGGTGGTTTTTAACCAAATCTAAATCTAATTATTGCTCCCCCTCACAGCAGCCATGACACAGGCAGCTTTTCATATTCATGGTCTGACCCTCACAGAGAACATACAGACGCTGCCACAGATAGCATTTACTTTGCTTGTCATCCTATAATACAGTATGTATGAATTATGAATTAGTTGTTCAGAAGATCAACCACTGTAATAGAATCAGAGCATCCATCAATGTGTGTTTGTATTACTGAGTCAGTTGCTTATCCCATTAACTGTCAGAAGACAATCACATTTTGGCCCCTAGGCAATATTTTCCCTAAACAAGCAAATAATGTGTCCCTCAACATTTGAAGTACAGCGTGTTTCTATAACCAAACAGTTACACCTGTTTTTAGTGAATAGTATCTAGTATATAGTATGTTTTTAGTATATAGGATCACCTGGGCTGCCAGATTAAATGCTATAGTATATAGCATCACCTGGGCTGCCAGATTAAATGCTATAGTATATAGCATCACCTGGGCTGCCAGATTAAATGCTATAGTATATACAGTCAGGTCCATAAATATTTGGACATTTACACAATTTTCATAATTTTGGCTCTGTATACCACAACAATGGATTTGAAATAAAACAATCAAGATGTGCTTTAAGTGCAGACTTTCAGCTTTAATTTCAGGGTATTTACATCCAAATCAGGTGAACGGTGTAGGATTTACAACTCATTTTATATGAGGTCATCCTTTTGTCATGTGTATAATAAGGTCCAATGAATCACAACAACATAGCATACAATTCAGCATATATATTAAACCATTCCAAAGAGTAACCCAGTAGGCGACAGTTAATAGTGTTGAACCCCACACACAACGCTCCTGAACCCCACACACAACGCTCCTGAACCCCACACACAACGCTACTGAACCCCACACACAACGCTCCTGAACCCCACACACAACGCTCCTGAACCCCACACACAACGCTACTGAACCCCACACACAACGCTACTGAACCCCACACACAACGCTACTGAACCCCACACACAACGCTCCTGAACCCCACACACAACGCTCCTGAACCCCACACACAACGCTACTGAACCCCACACACAACGCTACTGAACCCCACACACAA
Organism: Neosalanx taihuensis; assembly: GCA_030340665.1. Lineage (NCBI taxonomy): Eukaryota > Metazoa > Chordata > Actinopteri > Osmeriformes > Salangidae > Neosalanx > Neosalanx taihuensis. The sequence goes on from CM059291.1 coordinate 49,686, forward strand.
CGCTCCTGAACCCCACACACAACGCACCTGAACCTCACACACAACGCTCCTGAACCCCACACACAACACTCCTGAACCCCACACACAACGCTCCTGAACACAACTCACAATGCTCCTGAATAATCAGAAGGGATTTGCTCCTGTCAGATTTACAGTATCATTATATTGATCATATTTAATCTTCCTGGTTCTCCTAATCCTACAACCGTCCTGATCATCTCTCACAGCACGCCAGCAGGAAGCCAGAAACTCCTTTAATCAGAGTCATTGTTGCTCAGAGCCAGGCTTCCACTCTGATCTTTGACCCTGCAAATAGACACAAGTAAACTCACTGCGTATTCCTCTGCTGTAGACTCAACATCAACATATTATCACAACATTTTAACATGGCTGCTGATCCATGAATGTTCACCCCCCAAAAAATTTGATTTTACAATATTTTATCAGATTTAAATACAACTTTCCTACTTTAAATTTGAATTTGAATTTTGAATTTGACACCTTTACTTGCATATCAAAATGCAGTTATTAGCTGACATTTAAAGTAGGTATGAATAGCTTCTTTCATTATCCTGTCAGCTCAAGCAGTAACCTAGGGAACTAGGTCAGACCAGTGATTTCATTCTACATGAATATCTTCATTGTTTCTGTTTGTTTGTGTCCAGATATGTCTAAGCTGCTATAGTGACAAGGGGGGAATTTCCCTTCAACAACACGAAGGGTCCGTGCCAGTGATGCCAGTGAAGGAGTAGGGGAGACTTAAGATGCAACAGCATGCTGCCAGTCATGCTTCTCCACCCCAACACTTACTAACCCTCCCAGTGACCCTGCATCAGAAGCATACTTCATCCAGGAACTAGAGACTGTAATAAAAGAAAAAAGGATTTTCTATTTACTGAAAATTGTATTTGATCCCTTGATCTCCAAAGTCTTTTCACAGGACTGACTCCTCTTCCAAGCATGCCTGAGCTCTACCTGTACAGGACCTGGAAGGACTGTCTGGTACAATCAAGACCCCAGTTTGGTGATTATGCATCAGCCTAAACACAGGAGTCAACAGCGCTAGTTAAGCAATATCCTACTGTATCATCATTCATATGGTCTCAGAATAATACCACCTCACTTGGACCAGTTATCTTCTCCCATGGCTTCTCCTACCACTGCTACGCTGACAACACGCAGCTATATCGTTCCACCCGACCGATCCAGGGATCTCAACTAGGATCAAGGCCTGCCTCGCCAACATCTCAGCCTGAATGACCAGACACCACCTCCAGCTGAACCTCACCAAAACAGAACTTCTTATCATTCTGGCCAAACCATCAATCACCCACAATCTCTCTATCACTCTGGGATTCGCAACAGTGACCCCTTCATCTTCTACCAGGAACCTGGGGGTCACCTTTGATGACGAGATCTCCCTCACAGCACACATTGTCGCCTCCTGGTCATGTAGATTCACCCTCTACAACATCCGGAAAATCAGAAGATACTCTGAACATTCCACCCAGCTGCTAGTCCAAGCTCTTGTCCTCTCAAAGCTGGACTACTGCAATTCACTAGCTGGCCTTCCAGCAAGCGCAATCCGCCCCCTTCAGAGGATCCAAAATGCAGCAGCTTGCCTGGTTTTCAATCAACCCAGACGCTGTCATGTCACCCCGCTCCTCATCGTCCTCCCCTGGCTTCCCATCATGGCCCGTGTACTGATCTTCCGAGCAGTAAACGGGACTGCCCTGAATTATATCAACTCTCTCCTATGGCCTTACACCCCTGCCCACCACCTACTGTTCTCCTCAGACAATTGTCTGGTGGTCCCAGTCCTCAAGCGGGCCAGGGCTCAACACAAACTCTTCCCCTGTCTGGCTCCCCTATGGTGGAATCAACTCCCTACCTCCATCAGAAACACAGACTATCTCCTCACCTTCAAGAAAAGGCTCACTTGTTCCGAGAGTTTAATGGCACTTAGAAACATCAGCTGTTGTTGTTGTTCAGAATCAGAATCAGAATTACTTTATTGAACCCCGAGGGGAACCGCTTTAGTGTTGTTGTTGTTGTTGTTGCTTTGTTGTTCACTTACTACAAGTAGACTACTGTCCATCGGAGGTGCCTGCCTTAAACTTGTAAACTGTTCGGCTGAATGATCTTATAGCTCTTCCCTCGGCACTTACTGGTTTCTCACGATGTATGTTTCATAGTCTATAAGCCTGCTATGTTTGGGGTTTAGCACATTGCTATGCTCAGTGACCGATGCTCTTTTGTAAAGCTCTCTCTTGTAAATTGCTTTGGATAAAAGTGTCTGCTAAATGAATAAATGTAAAAGCAAATAATCAGAACAATTATTAGTAATGTGTGGGAGATCGGGATGACTGGTCAGCATGTTTGACAAGATACACAGACTGGATCCTAGGATCCATAGAAACCTGTGAAATGTCACAACATTAGAGAATGAGAAGCTCACAAACTAACAAAGCTAAAACATAGGCAGAAGGGGACAGCACACAGTGTGTGTGTGTGTGTGTGTGTGTGTGTTCTAAGCTAGGCCTATTCTTTACCTGAAGTAATAATAAAAAAAAAAAAAGATCCATTTGGTCAACATGTTAATCTCTCAGGAATCAGGGATCAGGGGGTTAAGGTACGGATGATTTTCCTCTATGACATTGGAAATTCTGTGTTTTGTAATTATGAAATGAAGGTCTTCACTGATAAAAGGACTTCAAAATACATACCTTCATTATTTGTATTTCTGAGCGTCACATAATATATATTTACTCTTTGGTTTCTTCCGTGTGTCAGAGCTGCTGTTCTTGCATTATCACGTTAAATGTTAAATGTACAATCCAGGGGGAATTCTGTTATTGCAAAGTTAGGGTTAGGGTCTGTGCTCTCCTGTGCGTGTCTGTGTTGTGTGTCTGTGATCTGTGTGTCTGTCCTCTGTATGTCTGTTCTCTGTTTGTCTGTCCTCTGTGTGTCTGTCCTCTGTGTGTCTGTCCTCTGTGTGTCTGTCCTCTGTGTGTCTGTGCTCTGTGTGTCTGTGTTGTGTGTGTCGGTGTTGTGTGTGTCTGTTCTCTGTGTGTCTGTCCTCTGTGTGTCTGTCCTCTGTGTGTCTGTGTTGTGTGTCTGTGCTCTGTGTGTCTGTTCTCTGTGTGTCTGTCCTCTGTGTGTCTGTCCTCTGTGTGTCTGTGTTGTGTGTCTGTGCTCTGTGTGTCTGTCCTCTGTGTGTCTGTCCTCTGTGTGTCTGTCCTCTGTGTGTCTGTGTTGTGTGTCTGTGCTCTGTGTGTCTGTCCTCTGTGTGTCTGTCCTCTGTGTGTCTGTGTTGTGTGTGTCTGTGCTCTTTGTGTCTGTCCTCTGTGTGTCTGTCCTCTGTGTGTCTGTGTTGTGTGTCTGTGCTCTGTGTGTCTGTCCTCTGTGTGTCTCTGCTGTGTGTCTGTCCTCTGTGTGTCTGTCCTCTGTGTGTCTGTGTTGTGTGTGTCTGTGTTGTGTGTCTGTGCTCTGTGTCTGTGCTCTGTGTCTGTGCTCTGTGTCTGTGCTCTGTGTGTCTGTGCTCTCTGTATCTGTGCTCTGTGTGGGTTAGGATGGAGGAGTGTTGTGTATTGTGCGTGGCATTCAGGACTGTTGTGTGTGTTGTGTAGCGTTCAGGATCATTGTGTGTTGTGTGTGGCGTTTAAAGCTACTAACGGTTGCCTACTGGTTGACACTTTTGAATGGTTTAATGTCAGTATAGGCTGAAATATGTTCATTTATCATAAACTTACAGCCGCTCACATTCTGTTTGTAGTCCCTAAGTAGCTAAATCATCAAAGCATCAAACACAGAGGGTTATGGTTACACTGCAGTCTGCACAGAGCCTTAACCCCTCCATGTAAACTGAATCTGATAATATGTCTGTATTGAAGAGATGGATCTAAGTACATCTAAGGACAGAGGTATGCATAACATGCCTTACATTAAACCCTAATGACTGAAAAGGTACTGTCTTATGAACATACGTACATTACATCTGTCTTATGAACATGAGTTACATTAAAGAAAGTTTTGTTCTGTAACTTCTTGCTGACGCTTCTATCACTGATGAGATAATACATGTGTTTATCAGAGTGATTAGTTAGATAGTTAATTAGATAGTTTATATTGGCAGTGTTTGTTATGAATTAAAAGTGTAATCTTACGTTAGTATTGGATGATGTCACACAGTGTTCTCTGTTACTCTAGTGGGGTGTAAACTAGGTAGCATAATAAAACAAAAATATACATCTTTTACTGTTTTACTACAAACACAACAACAACCTACTTGTCATGCATGTATTTATTTACCACATCCTTTTGATGTGTACTTAAACATATGGTCTAGTTTGAATTGTAGGCTTGTAGAGTTATGATGAATTAGATGAAAAGAGAATAAAAATACAAATCTACTTTCTTGTAATCCTCATCTTCCTTTTCTTTTTGGTCATTCTCATCATCACCAAATTCGAGACCACGATCCCCTCCCGTCATTGTCCTTCTATTCAGGGTGTGTTCCCTGGGAGGGGGGTTAGGGATAGGGTGTGTTCCCTGGGAGGGGGTTTGTTTCAAGCCCCACCTCTCAGAGTAAGAAGCCGGGTCCATAGATGCAGGCAGATTGGAGTCAGACTGGCTCGGCTGCGCCTCGTTGTCAAAGCAGTAAGGCTTGTTTTATAATGTTTTAAAATGTTTTGATCCTGCAGAAGCCGAATCTCTGAATGAAATGAACGTTTTTAGACGTCAGTGATTTCACCGGACTGGATACAAGTTTGGAAAAGAAGAGGGACACGGAGAATTTCTGATCTATTTGGAGCTCCTGAATGGAAATCCTCTGGGAATCCTCGAGTTTAACCCGACTTGGAGATTTGAGACTTTAGCAGTTACATTGTGTCAAATGGATTCCTTCTTTATCGAGGTAAGACTTTGACTTTTTGCTCGTCATTCTCGGGCTGTGCAAGTTGTAAAACTGGAGTATTCTAGAAGTATCTGTGAGCCAGAGTACTGCTGTCTTTGTTACATCCTAACGACTTCATTCAAGCTCTGGAGTTCAAATGAGTACTTGTGGACCCCGGCTGGAGTCCAGTTAGACCCCTAATACCTTTCTATAATGATGTTAGACCCCTACCTAATACCTTTCTATAGTGATGTTAGACCCCTACCTAATACCTTTCTATAGTGATGTTAGACCTCTACCTAACAGTCTGAACAGGATGCGGAGACAGCTAGGAATAGCAAATTAGAAGTTTTACCCAGTTACACAACTTCTACATTTGAGTAATTTGTCTTTTTAACACAAAGTGTCTGATCCAAATTTCACACACAAAAAACTGCTCTGACTCAGTTTGTTTCCTTGACTCACATTCAGTGACATCACTTGCTCCCCCTGGCTTGATTGTTTTAATAAGAGGTGGTCAGTCACACACAATGACTGGTTACTTAGGCATTCATATGTCTTCATCAGCAACTGAATTATTTTCTGTCATCAACACAGACACACACTTAAGGATGGGATTCTCTCTGTCTCTGCCCCCTATTCCCCAGCCCCATGTTCCCTGCCTTCCCCAGCCCCATGTTCCCTGCCTTCCCCAGCCCCATGTTCCCTGCCTTCCCCAGCCCCATGTTCCCTACCTTCCCCAGCCCCATGTTCCCTGCCTTCCCCAGCCCCATGTTCCCTACCTTCCCCAGCCCCATGTTCCCTGCCTTCCCCAGCCCCATGTTCCCTGCCTTCCCCAGCCCCATGTTCCCTGCCTTCCCCAGCCCCATGTTCCCTACCTTCCCCAGCCCCATGTTCCCTGCCTTCCCCAGCCCCATGTTCCCTGCCTTCCCCAGCCCCATGTTCCCTACCTTCCCCAGCCCCATGTTCCCTGCCTTCCCCAGCCCCATGTTCCCTGCCTTCCCCAGCCCCATGTTCCCTACCTTCCCCAGCCCCATGTTCCCTGCCTTCCCCAGCCCCATGTTCCCTGCCTTCCCCAGCCCCATGTTCCCTGCCTTCCCCAGCCCCATGTTCCCTGCCTTCCCCAGCCCCATGTTCCCTGCCTTCCCCAGCCCCATGTTCCCTGCCTTCCCCAGCCCCATGTTCCCTGCCTTCCCCAGCCCCATGTTCCCTGCCTTCCCCAGCCCCATGTTCCCTGCCTTCCCCAGCCCCATGTTCCCTGCCTTCCCCAGCCCCATGTTCCCTACCTTCCCCAGCCCCATGTTCCCTGCCTTCCCCAGCCCCATGTTCCCTGCCTTCCCCAGCCCCATGTTCCCTGCCTTCCCCAGCCCCATGTTCCCTACCTTCCCCAGCCCCATGTTCCCTACCTTCCCCAGCCCCATGTTCCCTGCCTTCCCCAGCCCCATGTTCCCTGCCTTCCCCAGCCCCATGTTCCCTGCCTTCCCCAGCCCCATGTTCCCTGCCTTCCCCAGCCCCATGTTCCCTGCCTTCCCCAGCCCCATGTTCCCTACCTTCCCCAGCCCCATGTTCCCTACCTTCCCCAGCCCCATGTTCCCTGCCTTCCCCAGCCCCATGTTCCCTACCTTCCCCAGCCCCATGTTCCCTGCCTTCCCCAGCCCCATGTTCCCTGCCTTCCCCAGCCCCATGTTCCCTGCCTTCCCCAGCCCCATGTTCCCTGCCTTCCCCAGCCCCATGTTCCCTGCCTTCCCCAGCCCCATGTTCCCTGCCTTCCCCAGCCCCATGTTCCCTACCTTCCCCAGCCCCATGTTCCCTACCTTCCCCAGCCCCATGTTCCCTGCCTTCCCCAGCCCCATGTTCCCTGCCTTCCCCAGCCCCATGTTCCCTGCCTTCCCCAGCCCCATGTTCCCTGCCTTCCCCAGCCCCATGTTCCCTACCTTCCCCAGCCCCATGTTCCCTGACTTCCCCAGCCCCATGTGTTCCCTGCCTTCCCCAGCCCCATGTTCCCTGCCTTCCCCAGCCCCATGTTCCCTGCCTTCCCCAGCCCCATGTTCCCTGCCTTCCCCAGCCCCATGTTCCCTGCCTTCCCCAGCCCCATGTTCCCTGCCTTCCCCAGCCCCATGTTCCCTGCCAACCTCTTCCAGCCTACCCAGGCTGAAAGTGCCAGCACCTGCACACACTCAACACCTTTTGACTCTCAGCATCTCTCTGATCATGAAGCTTTGTGTGTTTATGCTTTTCAAATTAAAATGTGTTTAGTTTCCCACAATCACAGATTTAACCGGGTGCTCTGCAAAGTTTGTATTTTGCTGCTGTCTAGGAGACAATCCAATGGAGTGCTATATAAATAAAATGTATTATTATTATTATTATTATTATTATTATTGGAGCTCTGCTCAGATGGGGAGCTCCTTCTCCAGGGTCCTAGAGATCCCCAGCTAGCGTCACTAAGTACTCCGTACCTATGCCTTAGCAATATTAATCAGACAAATATGCTCTAATATTGATCAATTGTATTGTGATTTAAGGCAGGTTAGGTAATGTTGTTCTGAAACACTTTTTGAAATATTTGCTCATATTAACTTCACATCTTGATAGGAACTGGCAAAATGAATCTGTCTATTTGACAGTAAAATGAAATCAGTGTGATGTCTGTGAGTGTCGTTTATTGCTCAAGTGTCGTATACGTTTACTTTTGTAAAGCCCTTCTCTTGGAAGTCGCTTTTGATCAAAGCGCCTGTTAAATGAATGCATGTCAATGTAAGGTTAGGCTGGCTCTAATGATTGGACGGTATCTAGACTTAATGAAAAGATTGAGCTACTTGCCAATAGTCAGGCAGCACATTCATGTTTTTTGAAGAAGAATCTTTTTTGTGTGGGATATTTGGGTTTGAATACTTTCAAACTAGCTAAAATGTAAAGTAAATAACTTTCTAACTTAGGATAAAAACATAAACCAAATGTAGTCAGTAAAGCACGGAGGCCGAAGGACAGGTGTGTGACCAGATTTAATCCTCATCTATTCGAAAGATGCTAGAAATCTCTGCTCTCAGGGTTATTTAAGGTCCTCATCTTAACCCCAGCAGGGAACACTGTTGTTCCAGCAAGTATAAGATTAGGGGCCTGAGAAAACCGTCTGTACTTTGTGTCTTTAGTTTGTGGAGATTTTTTGTGATTTAGAATGTCGTTTCTTGAACGTAGTGTCAACGTAATCCAGACCACACCTTCCATCTGTCTGTATTCTTTGTTTCCTTTAACAGTTTTACCTAAACATTTGTAGAAAGTACAAGACTGAGTTTCAGTAAGACCAGCTGTTAAGACATCAATACACAGGACTGTTACCAGCTTCTATTCTCTTCAGCTCCTTTTAAATAACCTTCAGATGAAAATGCGTTTGTAGTGATCAGATGTTAGTCACCACTGGTGATTGGAGTTGGAGGCTAACCGGGGGCTGGTTTTCTCTTGACTGGTGTCTCCACCTGGTAAAGGACTGAGGAGAGATGTGATGCAGCATGTCTGTGACGTGTCATGTGGGCATCCTGCACCAGTCACAACATACACATTCCATAGCTGCCTATAGGAGGCACCACTAAAGTGCAGAGCCCTTTGGTAGATTTAATAAATCTGTTTGACAAGTGAAAAAGTAAATGGAGATTAGAGGGAGACGGTGATTCTAGCAGGTCTGAGCCTGAGGTCTCAGCAGCCCAGTGTGTGTGTATGTAACATCACTGAGAGGTCTACCTCTAACAGGGATTACAACATGGGCTTAAACATGCAAGAATGTCATGATTGTGTGTACATGCACACGTCTGACACTGCCTCTTCATGTGCGGACAGTATCTAACTCCTGCCATCATCTGTCTGCTGACTCTGTGAGTCACACACACATTCAGTCGGGGTGTGTCAGAGATGGTGGTGGTGGGATGTCTCTTGTCTGGCTTGGTTAGTCAACCCTACACCCCTACACCTTCAGTAGAGTTCATGGAGTGTGTGTGTGTTTGTGTGTTATAGAGAGATGTTGGGATTGGGGCCTCCTGATGCTGGAGCCTCCTTCCTCCCAGCAGATATGTATCTCAGCTCATTAGGCTGAGCTCACACACTCATACACAAACGCACACACTCATACACAAATACATACACTCATACATACACACACTTGCACATACGCTTATACACACTCTCTGGAAGTGTTAGGCTTCAATAAAGGGTTGTAACAACATATTTCTAAACTTAGTATCACATCCATCTTTCTCCTAAAGGAACAGCTGTCACAGGTCATAACCTACCCCAAATCAAGTCTTCACACCCACCCTCTCACATCCTCACTACTTCCTTCACACCCACCAGCCCCCCCCTACTGGCCCCGCCCTCCACCACTCTACATTCCTAGACTTCACTGACATTCCTGCTCGGGGATTCCCAAATTCCCAGCCTTGACCTTTAGCTTCCTTGTTAGGCTCCTCCCTGGCCCTGTCTCTCCTGGACTGAGGCCCTTCAGGCTCCTCCCTAACCCTGTCTCTCCTGGACTGAGGCCCTTCAGGCTCCTCCCTGGCCCTGTCTCTCCTGGACTGAGGCCCTTCAGGCTCCTCCCTGGCCCTGTCTCTCCTGGACTGAGGCCCTTCAGGCTCCTCCCTGGCCCTGTCTCTCCTGGACTGAGGCCCTTCAGGCTCCTCCCTAACCCTGTCTCTCCTGGACTGAGGCCCTTCAGGCTCCTCCCTGGCCCTGTCTCTCCTGGACTGAGGCCTGTCAGGCTCCTCCCTGGCCCTGTCTCTCCTGGACTGAGGCCCTTCAGGCTCCTCCCTAACCCTGTCTCTCCTGGACTGAGGCCCTTCAGGCTCCTCCCTGGCCCTGTCTCTCCTGGACTGAGGCCCTTCAGGCTCCTCCCTGGCCCTGTCTCTCCTGGACTGAGGCCCTTCAGGCTCCTCCCTAACCCTGTCTCTCCTGGACTGAGGCCCTTCAGGCTCCTCCCTGGCCCTGTCTCTCCTGGACTGAGGCCCGTCAGGCTCCTCCCTAACCCTGTCTCTCCTGGACTGAGGCCCTTCAGGCTCCTCCCTAACCCTGTCTCTCCTGGACTGAGGCCCTTCAGGATCCTCCCTAACCCTGTCTCTCCTGGACTGAGGCCCTTCAGGCTCCTCCCTAACCCTGTCTCTCCTGGACTGAGGCCCTTCAGGCTCCTCCCTAACCCTGTCTCTCCTGGACTGAGGCCCTTCAGGCTCCTCCCTAACCCTGTCTCTCCTGGACTGAGGCCCTTCAGGCTCCTCCCTAACCCTGTCTCTCCTGGACTGAGGCCCTTCAGGCTCCTCCCTGGCCCTGTCTCTCCTGGACTGAGGCCCTTCAGGCTCCTCCCTAACCCTGTCTCTCCTGGACTGAGGCCCTTCAGGCTCCTCCCTGGCCCTGTCTCTCCTGGACTGAGGCCCTTCAGGCTCCTCCCTGACCCTGTCTCTCTTGGACTGAGGCCCTTCAGGCTCCTCCCTAACCCTGTCTCTCCTGGACTGAGGCCCTTCAGGCTCCTCCCTGGCCCTGTCTCTCTTGGACTGAGGCCCTTCAGGCTCCTCCTTGACCCTGTCTCTCTTGGACTGAGGCCCTTCAGGCTCCTCCCTAACCCTGTCTCTCCTGGACTGAGGCCCTTCAGGCTCCTCCCTGGCCCTGTCTCTCCTGGACTGAGGCCCTTCAGGCTCCTCCCTGACCCTGTCTCTCTTGGACTGAGGCCCTTCAGGCTCCTCCCTGGCCCTGTCTCTCCTGGACTGAGGCCCTTCAGGCTCCTCCCTAACCCTGTCTCTCCTGGACTGAGGCCTGTCAGGCGTTGACTCAGGTTTCACGTCCTTCTGACTCCCCTTGATCCTCAACCAGACAGAGCTCCCAGTCCTCTGGAAAAGCCTTGTCTCTGTCTTTAAAGTCACTGACTGAGTCCAGCTTTGCATTCTGGGTAAGCATGTTGGAACTCTGGTAACATGAGACAGCCTATCCCACCCTCTTCAGTTTCTCTGTGTTTCAGCTGTTTAGGCCTCTGAGACCACAGATTCCCTCCACAGAGGTACCTCCACATGTACACTGGTTAGAAGGAAAGGAAGGAAGAGAGGAAGTGAGGAAAGGAAGTGATGATACAGGAAGGAAATAACAATAAACTATCCCCAGAAGGTAAAGCAGCAGACTGCTGTTAGATCTCATATGAGGCTGGAAGCACCAGCAGCATCACACATTAGTTACTTTACATTTACATGTATTCATTTAGCAGACGCTTTCATCCAAAGCGACTTCCAAGAGAGAGCTTTACAAACATTGAAACAGCATTGAACATACGTGATAGTCCCCAAACATGGCGGTTTTATAGATTATGAAACATACAGTTAGGCCCAGAAATACTTGGACAGTGACAAAAGTTTGGTTATTTTAGCTGTTTACGAAAACATATTCAGGATACAATTATATAATCAACATGGGTTTAAAGTGCAGACTCTCAGAAGTAATTTAAGAGTATTCACATCCAAATTGGAGCAAGGGTTTAGGAATTATACTTCTTTAATTCGTAGCTGCCTCATTTTCAAGTGACCAAAAGTAAGTGGACAATTGACTCAGAAGGGTTAGCATATATATCTATATATATAGATATATATACAGTATATATGTATATATCTATATATATATATATAGATATATATACAGTATATATGTATATATCTATATAGATATATATAGATATATAGATATATAGATATATATACAGTATATATATATATATAGATCTTTATATATATATAGATATATACATATATCACAAGGCTGCATGGGCTCTTCCCTCGTTAACCTGTCATCAATTAAGTAGTTAAAAGTTCTGGAGTTGATTCCAGGTGTGGCGTTTGCATTTGAAAGCTGTTGCTGTGAACACACTAACCGTATGCGGTCAAAGGAGCACAGACCACTCTGAGGCACAGACCACCCTGAGGCACAGACCACCCTGAGGCACAGACCATCCTGAGGCACAGACCACCCTGAGGCACAGACCACCCTGAGGTACAGACCATCCTGAGGCACAGACCACCCTGAGGCACAGACCATCCTGAGGCACAGACAACCCTGAGGCACAGACCACCCTGAGGCACAGACCATCCTGAGGCACAGACCATCCTGAGGCACAGACTATCCTGAGGCTGAAAAAAGAGAAGAAATCCATCAGAGAGATAGCAGAAAGGAAGGTTAGGAACTCCAAAAGGCCTGGACGTCCATGGAAGACAACAGTGGTGGATGATCGCAGAATCCTTTCCATGGTGAAGAAAAAACCCTTCACAACATCCACTCAAGTGAATAACCCTCTCCATGAAGTAGGTGTATCAGTATCTAAGTCTAAAGAGAAGACTTCATGAGTCTAAATACAAAGGATTCACCACAAGGTGCAAATCATTAATCAGCCTCAAAATTAGAAAGGCCAGAATTGACTTGCTGGGTGTGGGTCACTTGTGTTTATTGATGATGTGAAAAAAGACAGAAGCAGCTGGATGAATTCTGGAGTGGTTAGGGATATACTTTCTGATAAGATTCAGTCAAATGCAGCAAAGTTGATTGGACGGTGCTTCACAGTACAGATGGACAATTATCCAAAACATACTGCGAAAGCAACCCAGCAGTTTTTTAAAGCAAAGAAGTAGAATATTCTGCAGTGGTTGAGTCAATCACCAGATTTCAATCAAGCATGCATTTCACTTACTCAAGACAGAACTTAAGGCAGAAAGACCCACAAACAACCAACAACAACACAGCTGCAGTAAAGGCCTGGCAAAGCATCACAAAGGAGGAAACCCAGCGTTTGGTGATTGTGGCTCCAGACTTCAGGCACTCATTGCCTGCATAGGATTCTCAACAAAATATTGAAAAGTAACATTTTAGTTTGGGTTAAGTTTATTTGTCCAATTACTTTTGAGCCCCTTAAACGAGGAGCTTTTGTATAAAAATAGCTACAATTCCTGCATATTTAATCATATATTTTGGTTCAACCCCTTGAATTAAACCTTAAAGTCTGCACTTCAATTCCGCTGTAGTTGTTTAATTTAAAATTCAATGTGGTGACATGCAGAGCCCATATCATGAAGATTGTGTCACTGTCCAAATGTTTCTGGGCCTAACTGTGCATCCTGCCAAGGGAAGAGCCATTAGAGCATTTAGCCTAAACTAATTTACAAATATATTGTATATATAACATACAATAGTTTACCTGTAAGAAGAAAACAACAAAGCAACAACAACAGCAGTGCACCTGAATACGATTACCAAAAATCCTATGCAGGTTTAGGACCGTCAAAAAGGCAACAGGTCCCCCAGCAGGAATCCTTATGACCCTGAGAGAGAGGCTGTTATTAAGTCCAGCATTTATTTCTAAATGAAGGTGAGGAGACAGTCGGTCTTTCTGATGGAGGTGGGGAGTTGATTCCATCATTGGGGAGCCAGACAGGGGAAGAGATTGTGTTGGAACCTGGCGGGATCACTAGACAGTTGTCAGAGGAGGACCGTAGGTGGTGGGTGGGGGTGTAAAGCCAGAGGAGAGACTTGATATAATTATGTTAAAGCAGGATATAATCCTGTTTACTGCTCGGAAGGTCGGTACCAGGGTCTTGGATCTGATACTGGCCATGATGGAAAGCCAGTGGAGGGCGATGAGGAGTGGGGTGACATGACAGCGTTTGGGTAGATTTACTTAAAATAAGGTCTTAAAGTGCACAAATCTTTTCATTCTCTTCATACTTGTGTGTTCCTGTGCATGGAAAGAAGCCAGGCTGGGTTAGGGTTAGTGTGGAAAGGTCTTGATAAATCACACATTATACTCACCGCTATCCTATCAACAGTCTGGAGTAATACACACCCTCCACTTGTGTACAGTGTGGGAGTATCACCCCAGTCTAATCTGTCACACGACCAGGGCTAATCACCTGCTGCACTTTGTCTGACTCCTGATGTGTTTTGGCCTTTCCATGTGTGCCTGTACACACACACACACACATATTCTGATTCTGATACAGACTTATTGTCTTTTCAGGTCAAATTCTGAGATTCAAGATGGTTAGTAGTTTGAAAATGCATATTCCTGCTGTGGGGTCCCTCTCCGTCTGTCTCTGACCAATAGCACGGAAAATCACCATGTTTTGGTCAATCTCCAGCCTTCTCTCCTGAAGATCTCTTTCTGATTGGTCTGTAGCCCTAACCCAAACTTTTCACAGCTCTGGCATGCAGGCTCACAGGGTACTCAAACATTCAACTCTGACTGCTTGTCTCAGTGTCAACTCCTACACCCATCCTTCCTGTGTTGAGATGTGTGTGTGTCTCTCTATCAGACATAAAGATACTAAGTGAATGTGTTTGGCGTCAGTAGAAATCCTCTCATCAGTAGAGATTCAGGATCTTTTCTTTGGCTTTAGCTTGAGGTTCACAAGAGCATGCAGCCTGATACAGCTGAGTACGATTACATCCACAACACCACCAGAGTTACTCTTGGCTATAGACACCCCACCCCCTTTGGAGACTAAATGGCACTGTTGCACTTTCTTTGGAGCTTATTGAGGCTTTTTATCTTCCGCCTGGTTGCATGGGAGGGTCTGTGTATGTGTGTGTGTGTTTGAACAGGCCTAGGATTGGGGATGTACTGTACAGTGTGCATACAGTATATACATCTGGACTGTGTATAACATGCTGATCATACAGTATATACATCTGGACTGTGTATATCACACTTATGTCCTCAGAACGGCTTCCTCTAACTTCACTCGTTAGTTTGATCCAATATTAAGATGTATTTTCCAGCAGCTAATCCAGTGTGGTGATGCTGGAAATGACAGCAGCCAGACACAGACACAGACTCAGACACAGCTGACCTTCTAACAGTGTCTTTGAGTCCATCTAACTCATCATAACCAGTCTAAGTTATGGTGAAACATTCCTGTCAGGAAGCATCAGCCCCTTTAAACTCTGTGTTTAGTTTTATTAATCACGTCACCTCATGAATTAAGATGAGTGTTCATTAGAGACATGACTGAGTAGCTCTGTGTACATGTATTCATTTAGCAGACGCTTTTATCCAAAGCGACTTACAAGAGAGAGCTTTACAAAAGAGCTTCAGTCAATGAGCATATCAACATTCAGACCCCACCATAGCAGGCATCTAGGTTACAAAACATACATCATGAGAACCAATAAGTGCCAAGGGAGGAACTATAAGAGCATTCAGCTGAACATTATACAAGTTTTGAGGTGAGCCTCTGCCAGGCAGTAGTCTACCTGTGGTGCGAGTAGTAAAGCAACAACAACAATAGCAAGTTTCTGAACTACATATGGTCTTCTGAACTGTGTGTAGAGTTTCTGAACTACTGTGTAAATCTTGAATGTCCCCCTCCTTTCCTCTAACACCACCTATTCTACTCCCCTCCACCCAATTCTCCCCCCCCCTCCCTCCACTGCACTCTACTGTTGTGTGAAGCTGATATAATGATACAAACACACACACACACACACACACACACACACACACACAGGCACATGCTCTGGGTTCCTGTTGTGTCTACCATGTGCTCATCTATGTAGCTGATGAATCTCTATCCAGTTCATACCCCTATCTTTCCATCTACCCCCATTGATCCCTCTGTTTATACCTCCCTCCACCCCTATATCCCTATAGTGTTTCCTCCTCCATCCCTCCTCCCTCCATCTCTTATCCTTCCTTCCATCCTTCCATCCCTCCCTCTAACCACTCCTCCAACCATGAGTCTGACTATTTTACCTGCTTTTCCAGGTGAGAGTGCCAGAGTGGACAACCACATGTTGTAATCCCACCGGCCCAAACACACAATGTCACATTATGTTTTTGGAGAGATTGAAGGATTGTGGAATTTGATATTGAAAATAGAGTTGGAGTAAAAAATTACTGTGGACTCTGCAAACCAGGGAAACAGATTGACACCAGATTAGAGGTTAGAGATATTACTTATTTAGAGAGGTGAAACAAATTCAGGCAAGGTCTGCTAAATGCTAAATGCCCCACCAACCTTCAATAGCCCCACCTCACCTTAAAGCCCTAACCATTCTATCCTGGGTTGATCTGACCTGTTCCTTGGCATAATCCTTATCATTTTGCTTACTCAGCATAGCATCCATCCATCCAGCATCCATTTGAACAAATCCCTGAGTTTGTCTTGGGTTTGTGTTTTTTGGCCAAGAACAAAATCTTCTATGTTGTTTATGAGTTTACGAGGGCTCTTCTACTCCTTGGATTTATTTATCTTTTCAGTTCTATATTCTGTATTACATTCCAGACGTGAAAGATTGTATTACCATTGTGAAAAATATTTGTTTAGGTTCAGGGTTAGGGTTAGGGTCAGGGCTTAGTGTCAGGGTCAGGGTTGGCGACAGAGTAACATTGCTTATACAGGACATGCACACACACACTGCTCAATTGAATTGGTTCTTTGACTTGCACATCACTCTGAAGGCAGGGGGCTGGAGGTCTGGGGGCTGGAGGGCTGGAGGCTGTAAGGCTAGAGGGCTAGGGATATGGGGATGTGGGGGTCTGTAGGGCTGTAGGACTGGAGGCTGGAGGGCTGAAGGCTTAGTAACCCTAACCCCACAATAGATCTGCCAGCCTTCTCTCCACCTGCCTGTTTATACATTTATCTCTTCTTCCCTCCCTAGATGCCAACAGGCCCTTTTCAATCCTTCCTTTCCTCCCCTCTTCTAATCGTCCTGCTTTCTTCTTTGCATTGCTCTTTCACCCTCACTCAATCCCCCCCCCCCCCCCCAGCACTCAGCAATGCAGAAGGTTTTTGTGACTAATTGTCCAGTGATCCCGGTCCGATTAGGTTGATCAGCTTTCTTTTGTCACAATGTGCGTATGTGATGTTCAATTCCTTGTGGATTGTCAGCCCTTTAATATTCAATGCTAATTAATTAACCAATCTCTGAACTGGAGGTCATTATCCAGGCCTGGAGAAAACTGAGCTCCTGGATCAGATCACAGCTCTGTCAGAGGGTGCAGGACTCCAGCTTGCTGCTGACTGGTTGGCTTACCCAGCTGGCACAGCGCCCATGGCCTGCCACACAGTGTACAGGAAGTCACCAAGCAGGAGCACCCTCCAGGTTCAGCAGGATGAGGAGAGCCTTTTAAGTTGAAGTTCTCCTGTTGACGGTTTGGAAGGAGCTGTCTGCTGCTGCTACTTTATATGTAGGTGTCTGTAAAGCCTCTCTGGCTGTATTGAAACAGGAGTTGGGAATGCAAGTTGATCTGGATTAGTCTCTGAGCTGCATACTTAAGACTGAAGTTAAAAGTCTTAAAAACATGCATGGATTTAAAAGAACTTGATCACATAGTGTGACCTTCTGGAGTTTGCACCGACAAGCATGAATAGAAGTACCTAGCCTAAGAGTGGTGTAACACTTTTCTGTAGCTAGCCAGGTTGGGTACACTGGTGTAACACATGCCTGGAGGTAGTTCAGTAGGCCCCAGTGTGTCCAGCTGATCCCAGCTCAGAGCTCTGAATGTGGGGCTGACCCTAACCCAAACACCCCCAGGGACCCAGCTTGGCTTTGTTGGGGGATCTCCTCCTGGAGAACCCCTGGGCTGGGGGCCTGGCTGGGGAGGCAAGGTGCCTGATGGGGGTGGGAGGGTGGGTCCTTTGTCCTTTACTCTGATCGAGCTGCCAAGGGGGACAGAGTGGAGGGATACAGGGGGGAAGGAGTAGAGAGGGGACAGGATGGAAGGGAGGGGGTGTTGAGAGTTTAGAAGACCATCTGTTTATGGGACAATAGATATTTTCCTCCCAAACTGTCTTAGTGATTTTTACTCAACTGCACCCTTACGTTAGTGTCTCACACCTGGCACTAGCTTGTCCTGCATCCTGACAAGCAAAGCACACACAGAAAGCACATACATTGACATTTCCAATAAGTCATTTAGCTGATGCTCTAATCCAGAGCAACTTTCAGAATGTACATACAGACACACACATGGTCCTATTCTGTCTGGACTGGCCCTGATGTGAAGGTAAGAGTTAGTTGATCTCTCTGTGGCCCTGATTTGAAGAGTTAGTTGATCTCTCAGTGGGCCTGATGTGAAGAGTTAGTTGATCTCTCTGTGGCCCTGATGTGAAGGTAAGAGTTAGTTGATCTCTCAGTGGCCCTGATGCGAAGAGAGGAGTTAGTTGATCTCTCAGTGGCCCTGATGTGAAGGTAAGAGTTAGTTGATCTCTCAGTGGCCCTGATGCGAAGAGAGGAGTTAGTTGATCTCTCAGTGGCCCTGATGCAAAGTGAAGTGTTAGTTGATCTCTCAGTGGCCCTGATGCGAAGAGAGGAGTTAGTTGATCTCTCAGTGGCCCTGATGCAAAGTGAAGTGTTAGTTGATCTCTCAGTGGCCCTGATGCGAAGAGAGGAGTTAGTTGATCTCTCAGTGGCCCTGATGTGAAGTGAAGTGTTAGTTGATCTCTCAGTGGCCCTGATGCGAAGAGAGGAGTTAGTTGATCTCTCAGTGGCCCTGATGCGAAGTGAGGAGTTAGTTGATCTTTTAGAGTCATCTTGGCACAGTTTCTCTGAGAGACACTCTATGAACAGAGCAAAGTGTTTCTGAAATACATCAGCCCTTCAGTTGCATTATGTAGCGTGCTGACTGTTGAAGTGCACAAATAAGTATATTTTCTCCTAAAAGGCACTAAGTATCATTTTGTCATTCAAGTACACTAAGAAGTGTTCTTCTTACATCATCTGGCTTCTCACAATAATGAGTGACCAAGTTTAGGATTAGACATCAACATGAGGGGGATTAGCAGCACGACAACCCTTGCTCTGTAATTTGCGGTTATTTACTGTTATGTAACACCAACTGATCTTCTTAAATCTATAGACTAAACAGCGTTAATGCTCCTCTCTGGAACCTCGTGGAGGTCACAAGAAAATATTATTTCTCTGTCTGGCCATGCCAAATCTCTCTCTCTCTCTCTCTCTCTCTCTCTCTCTCTCTCTCTCTCTCTCTCTCTCTCTCTCTCTCTCTCTCTCTCTCTCTCTCTCTCTCTCTCTGCCCTCCACCAAACCAGCCTGGTACCAACTCTGTGCCTGTCAGGTTGACAGATGTTCTCAACTATAACATATTTAAGAAGTATATAAAATGTAAATGGAAGTGTTGAACGTGATTGACTGTCCTGCCCTTTAAAGTAGTGAATTCTCAGTCAGGGCTGTTAATAATTATTATATCAATGTCACTGCCTCTACTGCTGCATTGACAGAACAGCATTATCAAGCATACAGTCTTTCTGTCTCTTCTTCTCTCCACCTCTTTCTCTTCCACCTCTCTTTCGATTCCTCCCTATTCCACAGCCACATTTTACCCATCCCCCCTCTTTGGTCTACTCAGTGTTGTCCCTGGAGGGTGTGTGAGGGGGCAAGCCACATTTATCTGTGCTCCATTATCGGTCTGGAAAAGCCCACTGCTGTGGAGGTAGGTTTACTGCCTGACTGGGCTCATTGTCTTAGACGAGGGTCCAGCGTCTAAGATCTAAGGATCAGGGCCACACAATAGAGAAGAGGAAGAGCTTGCATACCCTGACCACATCAGAACCCCCCCCCCCCACACACACACACACACACACACCCACCCACCATAAACACACACACTTTTGCCGAGGATTTGTGAGGCTGCATATATTGAATTAATTTCATCCTGGATTTGTAGGAAATCTCCACCCTGTGTTATTCAATGATAAAGACACTGCCAGATGGCTTGTGGTGTAATCAGTGGTGGAGAGCAGCATGGGGATCTTAGTTGTGACTCTGAGGGCAGGAGTCAGCGGGTAGCTGTGGAGCTAGCATGCTCCCTGAGGTGGAAGACCCTGATGAACTGACAGGACCCTGAGGTGGAGGACCCTGATGTGGAGGACCCTGAGGTGGAGGACCCTGATGAACTGACAGGACCCTGAGGTGGAGGACCCTGATGTGGAGGACCCTGATGTGGAGGACCCTGATGTGGAGGACCCTGATGTGGAGGACCCTGATGAACTGACAGCATGTTCAGGCCTGTTGTAAATAGTTAATGAGGATGGCTTACTGGGAACTGGCCTTGGATCATGTTTCCTAGTGTGAAACATTTAGCTATTGATCTGTTCTTTTGGGCACATTACCCTCTACCTCCATCTCTCCCTCCTTCTCTCCCTCCCTCTCTCCCGTCTCCCTCACTCCCTTCCCTCTCTCTTATTATCTGCTCAGAATGGATGTATCAAATAGTATCTGTCTGGAATGTGATCAAGGTTACGGTGCTGGAACAGCACACTGACTATGTGACCAGGACCTGGGTAGGTCTTGGTCAGGGATATTGGTAACTAGGGGATGTAACCAAGGGAGTCTTCATCTTGGAAAGTACAGCTGGGAGGATGTGCTCATGTGTGAGAATCAAGGCCCAGATTCCTGTTATTGGCTCTCCAAAGGACCACATTGTCTGTTTATGAACATGAGGATGCCTGGGTCACTCATTATATGGACACACATTCTCCCACGCAAACACTGACACACAGTTGAATTCACACACACCTCTGCATACACACTCACTCACACACAGCAGTCTGGCTGATTTGAATACCAGGATGAAAACAGGAAGTGATGAGGGAATGTGTCAGTGTGGGAGATATAATCCAGGAAACGACGGGTGTGACCAGGCAGGGAGGAGCTGAAAGGCTGCTGATGGACATGACTGCACACTGGTGTTGCCAGTGTTACCAGGGTGAGCAGCCCTCATGTCACTCATCTGTTTCCTGGTACAGTCTGGCTGGTAGCAGGAACCAATGAGCTCCAAGTACATCTCTGAAGGAACCAATGAGCTCCAAGTACATCTCTGAAGGAACCAATGAGCTCCAAGTACATCTCTGAAGGAACCAATGAGCTCCAAGTACATCTCTGAAGGAACCAATGAACTCCAAGTACATCTCTGCAGGGACCAATGAGCTCCAAGTACATCTCTGCTTTTTCCTTCGTAGACAGCCTTTCTAAAATGACATGTTGTGTTTGTTGTGTTACAGATGGACCTTGTCTGATGTAGTGTGTTGTGTTACAGGGGGACCATGTCTGATGTAGTGTGTTGTGTTACAGGGGGACCATGTCTGATGTAGTGTGTTGTGTTACAGGGGGACCATGTCTGATGTAGTTTGTTGTGTTACAGTGGGACCATGTCTGATGTAGTTTGTTGTGTTACAGGGGGACCATGTCTGATGTAGTGTGTTGTGTTACAGGGGGACCATGTCTGATGTAGTGTGTTGTGTTACAGGGGGACCATGTCTGATGTAGTGTGTTGTGTTACAGGGGGACCATGTCTGATGTAGTGTGTTGTGTTACAGGGGGACCATGTCTGATGTAGTGTGTTGTGTTACAGGGGGACCATGTCTGATGTAGTGTGTTGTGTTACAGGGGGACCATGTCTGATGTAGTGTGTTGTGTTACAGGGGGACCATGTCTGGCTGAGGGACAAGGAACAGCTCCTGCCCTCCACAGTGAGCTCCTGCCAGGAGGGGATTCTGGTCCTCAGCACCCATTACGGAGAGGTAACTCCCACAAACTGAACCCAAACCAGGTTAAGGCGTTCTAGGGTACAAACCATCCAAAATTAAATAAAAACATTTATGCCTAAAATACTAGTTTAAATCACATTTTCATTTGTTTAATTACTTCAGTTTAATATGTTCCCACATCAAGTCCACTTAATGCCAAGGAACCTCTCTATAACCCTTCAACTGTAAGAAGTTATGGAATATCCATGTTACTCCTCTCTGTTCTCCCCTACCCTCCCTCCCTTCCTCTCTTCCCCTTATTCTTTTAACTCAAAGATACTTACAAGCAGAAATAGTTGTAGTATAATGAGGGTGATGTGTGGAGAGTGAGGTTGTGTGTGAAACCATGGTTACAAGGACAGGTTCCTGCTCAGAAGCTCACATCTCTGGCTGGGTTTGGAGGCCTTTGTGTCTGGAGGAAATCCTGTTAGGAAATAGACCAGCCGGGTTAGGGAGAGAGAGGTAGAGAGAGGGAGAGAGAGGGAGAGAGAGAGAGGGAGAGAGAGGGAGAGAGAGAGGTAGAGAGAGTGGTAGAGAGAGAGAGAGGTAGAGAGAGGTAGAGAGAGGTAGAGAGAGAGGTAGAGAGACAGGGAGAGAGAGATGTAGAGAGAGAGAGGTAGAGAGAGGGAGAGAGAGGGAGAGGTAGAGAGAGAGAGAGGTAGAGAGAGGGAGAGAGAGGTAGAGAGAGGGAGAGAGTGGTAGAGAGAGAGGGAGAGAGAGGGTTAGGGAGAGACAGAGAGAGGGAGAGAGGGAGAGAGGTAGAGAGAGAGAGGTAGAGAGAGAGATAGGGAGAGAGGTAGAGAGAAAGAGAGGTAGAGAGAGAGAGGGAGAGACAGAGAGAGAGAAAGAGAGAGAGAGAATGAGGAGAGAGAGGGAGAGAGAGAGCTGAATCTCGAACCATGATCTGGATGGAGAGAGAGAGGTAGAGAGAGAGGTAGAGAGAGATGTAGAGAGAGAGAGGTAGAGAGACAGGGAGAGAGAGAGAGGTAGAGAGAGAGAGAGAGAGAGAGGTAGAGAGAGGTAGAAAGAGAGGGAGAGAGGAAGAGGTAGAGAGAGAGAGAGAGGTAGAGAAAGAGGGAGAGAAAGAGAGAGGTAGAGAGAGGTGGAGAGAGAGAGGTAGAGAGAGAGGGAGAGAGAGGTAGAGAGAGGGAGAGACAGAGAGAGAGGGAGAGACAGAGAGAGGGAGAGACAGAGATGGAGAGAGAGAGGTAGAGAGGGGGAGAGAGGTAGAGAGAGAGAGGGAGAGAGTGGTAGAGGGAGAGGGAGAGAGAGGGAGAGAGAGGGAGAGACAGAGGGAGAGAGAGAGAGGTAGAGAGAGAGATAGGGAGAGAGGTAGAGAGGGAGAGACAGAGAGAGAGAGAGAATGAGGAGAGAGAGGCAGAGAGAGAGCTGAATCTCGAACCATGATCTCTTATTCTCCCCAGCCCCTGTCTGTCTCGTCTAATAGATCTATCATGGTCCCTGTCTCTCTCCCCTAGTAGATCTATCATGGCCCCTGTCTCTGTCTCGTCTAATAGATCTATCATGGCCCCTGTCTCTGTCTCGTCTAATAGATCTATCATGGTCCCTGTCTCTGTCTCGTCTAATAGATCTATCATGGTCCCTGTCTCTCTCCCCTAGTAGATCTATCTTGGCCACTGTCTCTCTCCCCTAGTAGATCTATCTTGGCCCCTGTCTCTCTCCCCTAGTAGATCTATCATGGTCCCTGTCTCTCTCCCCTAGTAGATCTATCTTGGCCCCTGTCTCTCTCCCCTAGTAGATCTATCATGGTCCCTGTCTCTCTCCCCTAGTAGATCTATCTTGGCCCCTGTCTCTCTCCCCTAGTAGATCTATCTTGGCCCCTGTCTCTCTCCCCTAGTAGATCTATCATGGCCCCTGTCTCTCTCCCCTAGTAGATCTATCATGGCCCCTGTCTCTCTCCCCTAGTAGATATATCATGGCCCCTGTCTCTCTCCCCTAGTAGGTCTATCATGGCCCCTGTCTCTCTCTCGTTTGTATCATTTGAAAATGTTCTTTTCACATTCTGCTAGAGGCCATTTAGTAATAATTATTACTAAGCATTATAACATTATGTATCTATTCTCCATCTCTCTCTTTTGTCTGGTTCACCATTCATATTTAGTGACAGCTTTACTGGTGTATAATCCATAACAGTAATCTTTCTGGTAAAGACTAACCCTAATTCCAGGAATCTCTGTTTGTGTGCTAATAATGCCAGGCACTCTACAAAGTTCACATTTTCACGTGTCTTTTATAAAATCCAACAATGTGCCGCCATTGACGTCGTTTCGGATCAACATTTCAAAATTTCTTCAAACAACTTTCCCAATCCTCCATGGCCCCTTCACTCTGATTGGTCCCAGCCCCTTCACTCGGATTGGTCATATACACAAAACACACACCTCACACACAAACAACACACGCACACTTCATACACACAACGCCTCTCGAGCAAGACTTTGCCACTGACATACAGGGAGGGAGAGCTGTACACTGTTCAGATGAAACTGGTGGAAGAAGATCCTTACTGAGCCACCACTAGAGGGCAGCTCTGTGTCCCACCACTAGAGGGCAGCTCTGTGTCCCACCACTAGAGGGCAGCTCAGTGTCCCACCACTAGAGGGCAGCTCAGTGTCCCACCACTAGAGGGCAGCTCAGTGTCCCACCACTAGAGGGCAGCTCAGTGTCCCAGCTCAGTGGCCCAGCTCAGTGGCCCAGCTCAGTGTCCCACCACTAGAGGGCAGCTCTGTGTCCCACCACTAGAGGGCAGCTCAGTGTCCCACCACTAGAGGGCAGCTCAGTGTCCCACCACTAGAGGGCAGCTCAGTGTCCCACCACTAGAGGGCAGCTCTGTGTCCCACCACTAGAGGGCAGCTCAGTGTCCCACCACTAGAGGGCAGCTCAGTGTCCCACCACTAGAGGGCAGCTCAGTGGTCCAGCTCAGAGTCCCAGCTCAGTGTCCCAGCTCAGTGGTCCCGCTCAGTGGTCCAGCTCAGTGTCCCACCACTAGAGGGCAGCTCAGTGTCCCAGCTCAGTGTCCCAGCTCAGTGGTCCAGCTCAGTGTCCCAGCTCAGTGGTCCAGCTCTGTGGTCCAGCACTAGAGGGCAGCTCAGTGTCCCAGCTCAGTGTCCCAATTCAGTGTCCCAGCTCAGTGGTCCAGCTCAGTGGTCCAGCTCAGTGTCCCAGCTCAGTGTCCCAGCTCTGTGGTCCAGCACTAGAGGGCAGCTCAGTGTCCCAGCTCAGTGTCCCAATTCAGTGTCCCAGCTCAGTGGTCCAGCTCAGTGGTCCAGCTCAGTGTCCCAGCTCAGTGTCCCAGCTCTGTGGTCCAGCACTAGAGGGCAGCTCAGTGGTCCCGCTCAGTGGTCCAGCTCAGTGTCCCAGCTCAGTGTCCCAGCTCAGTGGTCCAGCTCAGTGGTCCAGCTCTGTGGTCCAGCTCAGTGTCCCAGCTCAGTGGTCCAGCTCAGTGGTCCAGCTCAGTGGTCCAGCTCAGTGGTCCAGCTCTGTGGTCCAGCACTAGAGGGCAGCTCAGTGGTCCAGCTCAGTGGTCCAGCTCAGTGTCCCAGCTCAGTGTCCCAGCTCAGTGTCCCAGCTCAGTGGTCCAGCTCAGTGTCCCAGCTCAGTGTCCCAATTCAGTGTCCCAGCTCAGTGTCCCAGCTCAGTGGTCCAGCTCAGTGGTCCAGCTCAGTGTCCCAGCTCAGTGTCCCAGCTCAGTGTCCCAGCTCAGTGGTCCAGCTCAGTGTCCCAACTCAGTGTCCCAACTCAGTGTCCCAGCTCAGTGGTCCCGCTCAGTGGTCCAGCTCAGTGTCCCAGCTCAGTGTCCCAGCTCAGTGGTCCAGCTCAGTGTCCCAGCTCAGTGGTCCAGCTCAGTGGTCCAGCTCAGTGTCCCAGCTCAGTGTCCCAGCTCAGTGTCCCAGCTCAGTGTCCCAGCTCAGTGGTCCAGCTCAGTGGTCCAGCTCAGTGGTCCAGCTCTGTGGTCCAGCACTAGAGGGCAGGTCAGTGGTCCAGCTCAGTGGTCCAGCTCAGTGGTCCAGCTCTGTGGTCCAGCACTAGAGGGCAGCTCAGTGGCCCAGCTCAGTGTCCCAGCTCAGTGGTCCAGCTCAGTGGCCCAGCTCAGTGGTCCAGCTCTGTGGTCCAGCTCAGTGGTCCAGCTCAGTGGTCCAGCACTAGAGGGCAGCTCAGTGGTCCAGCTCAGTGGTCCAGCTCAGTGTCCCAGCTCAGTGTCCCAGCTCAGTGGTCCAGCTCTGCTCCATTGTTTTTGCTGCTGCTTTGGGATTGGCCATGTGGGCTACAGCTGAGCCAAGAAGCCAATCAGTACAGAGAAGTCTGAAATACAGTTTTTCACACATTATCACCACAAAGTGATCCTTTTTCATGTATCTTTGAACTTCTTTAAAGTAAGATGAGACCATTTCATGAAGAATAGTTGCATAGGACGACAATTTAACTTGCTTTAGTGAACAGCTGAGGTTGTGAGTGCTACACTACGTGTGAAGACACTGCAGTATTGTTGTCTCTATTTGGTCACGGGTGAACACACGCATGCTTGATCATAAATGGTGTGTATCTCAGTATGTATTTGACATTGTGGAGAGGTGGTGCGTCTGTCAGGAGGAGGGGTCAGGTGCTCAGTCTTCTGTTTTCAGCTTTGATAACCTTACTCTACTTTACTCTTTGTAACAGCTTTTAAATCCTTGTTGGGAAATATATTATTGTTCCTTTCTTTCCAAAAAGTGTCAGCTAAATGAATGTAAATGTACTCTGCATCACTGCATTGCCTTTCATTCTCTTGAGTTCACCCACCAGACCCCCTCAACAACACCCCACTGAAATATGTGTGTGTGTGTTTGTGTGTGTGTGTGTATGTTTATGTGTGTTTGTGCCAGGTGGTGTTTCTCCAGGGGGAACAGCAGATTAGAGAGAGGGTTGTTCCCATGCAGCCCAGCAGCATTCAGGGAGTGGAGGACATGTCCTGCCTGGATGAGCTGCATGAAGCTGCCATCATGCACAACCTTCATCTGCGCTACACCCAGGACCTTATATATGTAAGACTGCTCTGCTCCACCTGAGCTACATTCAGGACCTTATATATGTAAGACTGCTCTGCTCCACCTGAGCTACATTCAGGACCTTATATATGTAAGACAGCTCTGCTCCACCTGAGCTACACTCAGGACCTACAGTAGCAACAATTAAGCTGTACAACACATAGGAGCATATAGGAACTGTAGTTACACTACTTGCAGGAAACAAGCAATTTCATGATTTGAAACTAGTTGTGGGAGTTTGAAAAGTAGTGATATTGAATCTACTCATAGTAGATGATGGAACTTCAATATAACTTATATTTTAAAATGTTGCCTAACCTGTTGTCGTTATCTATGTTATGACCCATAAACACATTTAACCAGGTGCTGTGAGAGTGGAGCCTAAAATAATAACATAATTTCAAACTAGGCCAACTTGCTCTGTTGAAGGTTTCTTGGAAAGATTATCACCTTCACTGTATAGTTTCTAGGGCCTTGGTAGGAGAAACTGGGTCACAGGCAGGAGAAATAGACTAATGTATCTGTTGTCCCTTCCATCCTCTTTTCTCCACCTCCCTCCTCTTCTCTCCACCTCCCTCCTCTTCTCTCCACCTCCCTCCTCTTCTCTCCACCTCCCTCCTCTTTTCTCCACCTCCCTCCTCTTCTCTCCACCTCCCTCCTCTTCTCCTCCCTCTTCCTTCTCTATCCTCTCCTCTTCTCTCCACCTTCATCCTCTCCTCCTCCCTCCTCCTTCATCCTTTCCTCCTCCCTTCTTCATCCTCTCCTCCACCACCCTCCTGTTCCCTCCTCCTCGCCACTCCTCCTTCTCTCTTCTCCTTCATCCTCTCCTCTCCCACCTTCCTCTTCCCCCCTTCTCGCCTCACCTCATCTCTCCTCCATCCTCTCCTCCTCCACCCTTCTCTTTCCTCCTTCTCTCCTCCTCTCTTCTCTCCTCTCCTCCTCTATCCTCCTCTTCCTCCCTCCTCTTTTCTCCTCCAGACTAACATTGGCTCCATCCTAGCAGCAGTGAACCCATACAAGCAGGTTCCAGGTCTGTATGACTGTGCAGCAGTGGAGCGATACAGTCAGCACCACCTGGGCGAGCTTCCTCCTCACATCTTTGCTGTGGCTAATGAGTGTTACCGCTGTCTGTGGAAGAGACATGACAGCCAGTGTGTGCTCATCAGGTGAATCTTTGTGGTGGGACAGTGTTGGTCATTCTGGGAGGAGATGTGTTGCAGTGGCCTTCAATATAATATCATGTTTTTGTGTCTTTGTCTTTTGACCGGTTTTTATATTCTCTTTTTTTGTGTTCTTATCTGAACTCTCCCCCACCCTCCTCTCCTCCTCCCCCCACCCTCCTTTCCTCCTCCCCCCACCCTCCTCTCCTCCTCTCCCACCCTCCTCTCCTCCTCTCCCACCCTCCTCTCCTCCTCCCCCACCCTCCTCTCCTCCTCCCCTCATCTCTCTCTCCCTCTGTCTCTGTAGTGGAGAGAGCGGGGCAGGAAAGACGGAAAGCACAAAGCTGCTGTTGAAGTTCCTGTCAGTGATGAGTCAGAACGCTGCTGCTTCCCCTCTGTCTGAGAGGAGCACCCGTGTAGAGCAAGCACTCATCCAGAGCAGGTGCTGCAACCACAGCACAACCACAGGACAACCACAACACTGCAACCACAGCACAACCGCAGCACAACCACAGCACAACCACAGCACAACCACAACACAACCGCAGCACAACCACAGCACAACCATAACACTGCAACCACAGCACAACCGCAGCACAACCACAGCACAACCGCAGCACAACCGCAGCACAACCACAGCACAACCACAACACAACCACAACACTGCAACCACAGGGCTGCAACCACAGGACCGCAACCACAACACAATCACAGCACAACCACAGGACCGCAACTACAGGACCGCAACCACAACACAACCATAGGACTGCAACCACTACACAACAACAACACAACCACAGGACCGCAACTACAGGACCGCAACTACAACACAACCACAGCACAACCACAGGACCGCAACTACAGGACCGCAACCACAACACAACCACAGCACAACCACAGGACCGCAACTACTGGACCTCAACCACAACACAACCACAGGACTGCAACCACAACACATAGGGCTTAATAATTTAAAACTAGATATATTTTAAAAACAACCTTTTTCATGAAACCCATACCATTTTTACCAGTTCATCGTAATACAACTGTGACAAAATGAGTCATAATATAACGGCACTACAATGCAACCAGAACACAGCATGACAACAAGTAGACAACAGAATGAACTCAGAAGACCCTGAGAGTAACACACTGCATTCTGATAGTCTCTCTGTATCTCTGTCTCCAGCCCCATCATGGAAGCCTTTGGGAACGCTAAGACTGTTTACAACAACAACTCCAGCCGCTTTGGGAAGTTCATCCATCTGCACGTCTCTGAGAATGGAAACATCCAGGGAGGATGCATCATCGACTGTATCCTTACCTCCTTACCTCCTCACTTCTCACCTCCTCACTTCTCACCTCCTCACTTCTCACCTCCTCACCTCCCACCTCCTCACTTCTCACCTCCTCACCTCTCACCTCCTCAACACCTCACCTCCTACCTCCTCACTTCTAACTCCCACCTCCTTACCTCTCACCACCTCACCTCCTATCTCCTCACTTCTACCTCCTACCTCCTCACTTCTCACAACCTCACCTCCTATCTCCTCACTTCTACCTCCCACCTCCTTACCTCCTCACCTCCTCACATCTTACCACCTCACTTCTCACTTCCTACCTCCTCACCTCCTACCTCCTCACTTGCTAACCTCCTACTTCCTCACTTCTCACCACCTCACCTCCTATCTCCTCACTTCTACCTCCTCACTTGCTAACCTCCTACTTCCTCTCCTCCTCGCTTCCTCACCTTTGTCTTCCTCAACTCTCACCCCCTTGCTGCCTACCTCCAATCTCCTAATCCTAATCTGCTTCTCAACTAATGACTTCCCTCCTCCTTTTTTATTCACTTACTTGCTTACTCATTCATACTAGAAGTATCACAGAAGCCCTAAAGTTCTCCTTGACTTAAACCTTTCAGATTTACTAGAAAAGGTGAAAGAAAACACAGTGCATTTCCTGTGTGTCTCCTCATGATGGTGCTCCACCAGCCTCCATCTTCCTTGTTCACAACCAAACGTCTTTCACACCCATTAGAGGGGATTGTTGACTGATGGTGGAATTTGTCTGTGTTTTAGAACCGGGTGGTGAGACAGAATCCTGGTGAGAGGAACTATCACATCTTCTACGCTCTTCTGGCTGGTGTCCCCAGAGATCACAGAGGTGATGCACAACACATTCCTACTGCTTCTCAAAAAAACATTTGTTTTTTAATCATCACATGGTCATGCAAAGTTTTTATGTATGTATTTGTGTCTGTGTGTGTGTGTGTGTGCCTGTGTGTGCTTGACATGTTCCGTGTGTGTGGGGGTCTTTCAGATTCTTACTTCCTCTCCAAGGGTCCAGAATCCTACCACTACCTGAGGCAGTCTGGCTGTGTGACAGACAGGAGTCTGGATGACAAGCAGCTCTTCAACAGCGTCATGGTGAGGTGGAACCACAAGTTTCTAAACCACCGAAATCATGATCAGAATCTTCAAAATGTTCCATGTTTTTACAGTAGAGGGCGATAGAGTTAATTATCAAATCTGCACAACTCTGTTTCTCACAATCTCTAGTTCTGTGTTCAGGCTGTATTAAAACCCTCAGATATGCCCCCTTCTGCCCAGCCTTCCTGAGCAGGGCTGTGGTGATGAAACCCTTTATACACAGCTGGTACAAACTGGCTACCAGAACTTTTGGGTCACTTATGTCTCACAGAAAGACAGGAAGGAAGGTTCAATCTTTGGGAATGTTTTCAAGGCCACAGTTCCTCCAGTGTCTTGCTGTGTGTTTATGTGTATGATTCATGCTTTAGTGGGTGTCTGGGAGTGTGTATGTTTATGTCTGTGTCCGAGGCCAGTGTCTCACTTATCCCCCCCCCTCCCTCTGCCCCCTCTCCTCTCCCCTCTCCATTTCTCTCACTGTCTATCTGTGCTCTCAGGAAGCCATGAATGTGATGGGGTTTAGTGAGGAGGACATTAGAGATGTGTTTAAGCTGTTGTCAGCAGTGCTGCAGATGGGCAACATTGAGTTCATGATGGCCGGAGGAGCTCAGATCACCTCTAATGGAGGTGAGGTGTCATCCATACCTCCTCATGTATAAACGTAAACAAGGTTTTCTCTATTCTTTCTGGCTTGAGGCACAGTCAAGTAGTGTGTCTGTAGTGGTCAGTAACCCTTTTCTGTTTTGTGTGTCTGTAGTGGTCAGTAATGTGAGTGAGCTTCTGGGTCTGGACTCCTTCCAGCTGTCTGACGTTCTGACACAGCGCTCAATGTTCCTGAGAGGAGAAGAGATCTGCTCCCCTCTTTCCATCGAGCAGGTAGGCCCCTCCTCCTGATCCCCATGAAGCAGGTAGGCCCCTCCTCCTGATCCCATGAAGCAGGTAGGCCCCTCCTCCTGATCCCATGAAGCAGGTAGGCCCCTCCTCCTGATCCCATGAAGCAGGTAGGCCCCTCCTCCTGATCCCATGAAGCAGGTAGGCCCCTCCTCCTGATCCCCATCGAGCAGGTAGGCCCCTCCTCCTGATCCCCATCGAGCAGGTAGGCCCCTCCTCCTGATCCCCATGAAGCAGGTAGGCCCCTCCTCCTGATCCCCATCGAGCAGGTAGGCCCCTCCTACTGATCCCCATCGAGCAGGTAGGCCCCTCCTCCTGATCCCATGAAGCAGGTAGGCCCCTCCTACTGATCCCATGAAGCAGGTAGGCCCCTCCTACTGATCCCCATCGAGCAGGTAGGCCCCTCCTCCTGATCCCATGAAGCAGGTAGGCCCCTCCTACTGATCCCATGAAGCAGGTAGGCCCCTCCTCCTGATCCCATGAAGCAGGTAGGCCCCTCCTCCTGATCCCATGAAGCAGGTAGGCCCCTCCTCCTGATCACCATTGAGCAGGTAGGCCCCTCCTACTGATCCCCATCGAGCAGGTAGGCCCCTCCTCCTGATCCCATGAAGCAGGTAGGCCCCTCCTCCTGATCCCATGAAGCAGGTAGGCCCCTCCTCCTGATCCCATGAAGCAGGTAGGCCCCTCCTCCTGATCACCATTGAGCAGGTAGGCCCCTCCTACTGATCCCCATCGAGCAGGTAGGCCCCTCCTCCTGATCCCCATGAAGCAGGTAGGCCCCTCCTCCTGATCACCATTGAGCAGGTAGGCCCCTCCTCCTGATCCCCATGAAGCAGGTAGGCCCCTCCTCCTGATCCCCATGAAGCAGGTAGGCCCCTCCTCCTGATCCCATGAAGCAGGTAGGCCCCTCCTACTGATCCCCATCGAGCAGGTAGGCCCCTCCTCCTGATCCCCATGAAGCAGGTAGGCCCCTCCTCCTGATCACCATTGAGCAGGTAGGCCCCTCCTCCTGATCCCCATGAAGCAGGTAGGCCCCTCCTCCTGATCCCCATGAAGCAGGTAGGCCCCTCCTACTGATCACCATCGAGCAGGTAGGCCCCTCCTCCTGATCCCCATGAAGCAGGTAGGCCCCTCCTCCTGATCCCCATCGAGCAGGTAGGCCCCTCCTCCTGATCCCCATTGAGCAGGTAGGCCCCTCCTCCTGATCCCCATTGAGCAGGTAGCCCTGCCTCCAGACCTCAGAGATGTAGCCCTGCCTCCAGCCCTCAGAGATGTAGCCCTGCCTCCAGACCTCAGAGATGTAGCCCTGCCTCCAGACCTTAGGGATGTAGCCCTGCCTCCAGACCTCAGAGATGTAGCCCTGCCTCAAGACCTCAGAGATGTAGCCCTGCCTCCAGACCTCAGAGATGCAGTCCTGCCTCCAGACCTCAGAGATGTAGCCCTGCCTCCAGACCTCAGAGATGTAGCCCTGCCTCCAGGCCTCAGGGATGTAATCCTGCCTCCAGGCACCATGGCCACATCAGTTCACCTAATATTTTGTACATATTGTCAAACTAATGCCACCCTGGATAAAGAGTTACTCAAATCATTGTGTGGAGGATTAGGGTTAGAGTTAGGGTGGATTAGGGTTAGAGTTAGGGTGGATTAGTGATAGAGTTAGGGTGGATTAGGGTTAGAGTTAGGGTGGATTAGGGTTAGAGTTAGGGTGGGTTAGGGTTAGAGTTATTTTGGATAAGTGATAGAGTTAGGGTGGATAAAAAACACATGGAAACCAGTCAGATTTGATTAATCCTCATTACTTCTCTTAGTTCATTACTTCCCTCTTTCCTTCTTTCAGTCTTTTTCCATTCTTCTCACCCCCCCCCCCTCGTCCCCCTGATTTCCTCCACGCCCACATCCATTCTCAGATCCTAGCGTTACTCTCAGCCATTTCCTGCTTTTTGTCCTCCACATTCAGAATAAAAGAAGGTGATAGTCATCTCATTGAACATGGATGTAGTACACACACTCTCCACTAGGGGCAGTGTGGCATAAACAGTCCTCTTGACAGTGTGACAGGGGCAGAATTTGTATCTTATCTCTAGCCATGATCTGGTTCTCATTTGCACGATAAAAGTCTGATTCTAAGCCTTGTGTATATATATGGTCATTGTGGACAAATAAAATAGTTGAATGTACCTTTCAGACGCTAGTCCACCCTGTCTCATAAGTCACATGGTGTCTCATAGCTCTTGGTGATTATGCAGAGAGGGCCTGGGCCTCTGTGGTCGTTACTAGAGAAGAACAAGGAACCTTTTCACTGTTTAAGACAAAGACCACATAGCAAGAGCACTCTGCTAGAGGAATACACAACTGCCTGTGTCTTAATACATTCTATTATCCCTGCTGGTCACTCTCATTCTCTCTCTTTCTGTTCTCTGTCTCTTTCTCTGTTTCTGGTCTCTCTCTCTGGTTTCTGCCTCTGGTCTCTGTTTCTGGTCTCTCTCTCTGGTTTCTGTCTCTGGTCTCTCTCTCTGTTCTCTGTCTCTGGTCTCTCTCTCTGGTCTCTGTCTCTGGTCTCTGTCTCTGGTCTCTCTCTCTGGTCTCTGGTCTCTCTCTGGTTTCTGTCTCTGGTCTCTGTCTCTGGTCTCTCTCTCTGGTCTCTGTTTCTGGTCTCTCTCTCTGGTCTCTGGTCTCTCTCTGGTTTCTGTCTCTGGTCTCTGTCTCTGGTCTCTGTCTCTGGTCTCTCTCTCTGGTCTCTGCTCTCTCTCTGGTTTCTGTCTCTGGTCTCTGTCTCTGGTCTCTCTCTGGTCTCTGCTCTCTCTCTCTGGTTTCTGTCTCTGGTCTCTGTTTCTGGTCTCTCTCTCTGGTCTCTGTCTCTGGTCTCTCTCTCTGGTCTCTGGTCTTTGTCTCTGGTCTCTCTCTGGTCTCTCTCTGGTCTCTGGTCTCTCTCTGGTTTATGTCTCTGGTCTCTCTCTGGTCTCTGGTCTCTGTCTCTGGTATCTCTCTCTGGTCTCTCTCTCTGGTCTCTCTCTCTGGTCTCTCTCTGGTCTATCTCTGGTCTCTATCTCTGGTCTCTCTGTCTCTGGTATCTCTCTCTGGTCTCTCTCTGGTCTCTGGTCTCTGTCTCTGGTCTCTCTCTGGTCTCTCTCTCTGGTCTCTCTCTCTGGTCTATCTCTGGTCTCTATCTCTGGTCTCTGTCTCTGGTCTCTCGCTGTCTCTGATCTCTCTCTCTCTCTGGTCTCTCTCTGGTCTCTCTCTGGTCTTTCTCTGGTCTCTCTCTGGTCTCTCTCTGGTCTCTGGGCTCTCTGGTTTATGTCTCTGGTCTCAGGACCCTCTGTAGATCTGCTTGCTCCTCACATCCGGAACTAACAGCCATTCTTCTGGCTCTTGGTTTCTCTAGATCTCTGTCCCATTCATCCACCATTCAGCCATCATGACAGGGGCTGATGAATGATTGTATAGCCCCAGCTGCATTGTTACCTGTTTACACACCCACACAAACCTGCTATTATTTTCAGTAAGAACACAATGTCTGGAACAACCAGTGGCTTCTGATCATGTATTTATCTTGTGTGGCTTGAGCTTCATTGCAGTGAAGGGACTGTTCCCCTCTGTGATGGTAGAGATAGGAGGTGAGATAGGAGGTGAGATAGGAGGTGAGCAGGTTAGTTCTCATGGCTTATCTGTGTGTTTCCTGGTGTCTTGTTATGTCTTGGCCACATCCTCCCCTGGCCTCCTAAGTGAACAGGGCGCCATAGTGGCAGAAAGACTCTCCTAGTGCCAGGACCTTTCCTGTTAAGGGAATATGGGTCATGTGATGAACTCAAGCTTTTTCATCACATGAGATAAATGGACATTCTGGCTAAAACTTGACTTTGTGCTACCTCAGACCCAAGTTGGGTATTGAGTATTGAGGTTTAAACATCTTATTAACTCTATCCAGAGATAAGATTGTTAGCCTGTGCTCCTCACTATCTCCAATCTTCCCTGGAGGAGGGGATCCCTCACTCCTTCCAAGGTTTCTTCAATTTTTTCTCCCTAGTGAGTTTTTCTGGGAGTTTTTCCTTGTCTTCCTTGAGGGTTTAGGTTGGTTGAGGGGCAGTTCTATGGGCACATGTGAAGCCCTTAGTGACATTGCTTGTAATTTGTCCACCAACACCCCACACCCCCTTCCAGAATCCCACTGCACTCTGCCACTTAGCACATAACACCTTAAAACAAACTTACTACTGTGATTTTGCACCACTGTTTGCACTACTGTGTATATACACCCCCCCGTACTATATATATATACCCATCCTTCTTGCACTAACTCATTATAATTATATTCTCCCCCTCCCACCTGTACAGCTAGTGCCCACTTTCCACTTTGTTATTTTTACTCCTATGTACTGTATATAACTATTACTCCTATGTTGCTCTTCTCTGCCAAAGTGAGTTCTATGTTTGTAAATCTTGCATAGCGATTAAACCAGATTCTGATTCTGAAAACACAGAACTTACATTTTGGTCTTTCTAAGTCTGACTGATGACTAAGCTTTGCTCCGCCCCTCTCAGATTGACTTCCCTTTGTTCTTTGCACATCCTGTTTACCATGATGAACAGCAAACAGGTCGCTACAGCAACAGGCCATGGCCGGCATGTAATACTCTATGCATGCATCCTAGATTCACTCACTTATATACAATGTTACTATTTTATACTCTTATCTCCATATTTGATAGGATTCCCTGTATCTTGTACTTTGTATTTAGTATTTAGTACCGTAACTCTGAGCGCTGTACTGTACCCTGCTGCTGTTGCAAACTGCAATTATCCCACTACAGGACAAATAAAGGATTATCTTATCTTAGAGGGGGATACTTAGACCTGGTTTTGTGTGATTGACAGGCAATGGACTCACGGGACTCTGTTGCCATGGCACTGTACTCACAGTGTTTCTCCTGGATAATCATGAGGATCAATGAGAAGATCAGAGGAAAGGACAACTTTAAGTCAATCGGCATCCTGGACATCTTTGGCTTTGAGAACTTTGAGGTGAGTTGCTACTACCTGTGACAGTGGGGGGTTGGCCAACACTTCTGAGTGTGCATGCAGGGGGATAGTGATGTTTCTAACTGGCTGGTAGGGAGGTGATGATAGTGATGTTTCTAACTGGCTGGTAGGAGGATAGTGATGTTTCTAACTGGCTGGTAGGGAGGTGATGATAGTGATGTTTCTAACTGGCTGGTAGGGAGGTGATGATAGTGATGTTTCTTACTGACTGGTAGGGAGGTGATAGTGATGTTTGATGTATGAAATTGGTTATGTACATTTGGATAGAATAGTTGACCGGTCACTATCAGTTTCCAGCAGGTACATACTGCACAGTAGGATGATTAGCGTGCATTTTGTAAACAAATAAAAATAGTTTGCACCATAAGGATTATTTGCACTCACTCACATGACCTCAAATGTATCTTAAAGTTGCACAGACACAATTTTAAAAAGATTTGTAACCAAATGGCTGCATTCAAGCCCTTCTTCCACTCTCCAGATGCAGCAGTTGCTTAACAAATCTCTGTCTCCTCTGATCTAGGTGAACCGATTTGAGCAGTTTAACATCAACTATGCCAACGAGAAACTGCAGGAGTACTTCAACAAGCATATCTTTTCCCTGGAGCAACTAGAGTATAACAGGTGATCTCTCATCTATATTACACTTATTCATTTAGCAGATGCGTTTCATCCCAAATCTCTCAGGTTCAATCAAAGTTCAAAGATCATTACTTCATTCCTGTTTGGTTTTGGGGAACACAGGATATGAAGGTTCACTGTGATTATTGTGATGTTCATATGAGGAGGTTCAAGTACAGTGATTTCAATCAGGGACTGAGTCTGTGTGAAGTGATGTGGAAGTCACAGTGAGACAGAGGGGGGTTCTGGACTGAGGACATGGTGGGAGCCCTCTTCCCCCCTGAGGGCCTGGTAGGGGCCCTGTTCCCCCCTGAGGACATGGTGGGGGCCCTGTTCCCCCCTGAGGGCCTGGTGGGGGCCCGGTTCCCCCCTGAGGACCTGGTAGGGGCCCTGTGCCCCCCTGAAGGTGTGGTAGGGGCCCTGTTCCCCCCTGAGGGCCTGGTGGGGGCCCGGTTCCCCCCTGAGGACCTGGTAGGGGCCCTGTTCCCCCCTGAGGGCCTGGTAGGGGCCCTGTTCCCCCCTGAGGGCCTGGTAGGGGCCCTGTTCCCCCCTGAGGGCCTGGTAGGGGCCCTGTTCCCCCCTGAGGGCCTGGTAGGGGCCCTGTTCCCCCCTGAGGGCATGGTTCCTCACCAAACAAATACACCTCAGCAGTTCCCCCTTGTGAGAGTTCTCCTGGGTCTGACCATGTTATGGGGCTGCTGGGGTTTGGTGTCCCTCTGTTGTACTGGCTCGTTTTACATGCTTCATGTCATCACATGACCTGCTGGACAATATGCCTATTGTGTCTTTCACTCTTTTTATATCATGTGCGTCTGTGTTTTGTGCGTGTGCTTGGGGGGTGCGATTGAATGTGTGTGTGTTTTGTCTATTCACAGGGAAGGGATTCAGTGGGAGGCCATCGACTGGATGGATAACGCTGAATGCCTGGACCTCATAGAGAAGGTAGCAGACCTTCTGACATGAAGCAGAACATCAATAGTCACATCCCAGGTTTGCTGCCGTCTCTGACAGTTGGTCCTGTCTTTCAGAAACTGGGCATGTTGGCTCTTATCAATGAAGAGAGTCGCTTCCCTAAAGGCACAGACCACACTCTTCTGGAGAAACTCCACAGCCGCCATGCAGTCAGTAGCCACAGCACACACACATGCCTTCCATGCTCCAAACAAATGCTGAATACACGTCTGTGCTGTAGCTGTAGTGCTAACACTGATGTTAGTATTAGCTCTAACACTGATGTTAGCATTAGTGCTAACACTGATGTTAGCATTAGCTCTAACACTGATGTTAGCATTAGTGCTAACACTGATGTTAGCATTAGCTCTAACACTGATGTTAGCATTAGTGCTAACACTGATGTTAGCATTAGCTCTAACACTGATGTTAGCATTAGCTCTAACACTGATGTTAGCATTAGCTCTAACACTGATGTTAGCATTAGCTCTAACACTGATGTTAGTATCAGTGCTAACACTGATGTTAGTATTAGCTCTAACACTGATGTTAGTATTAGTGCTAACACTGATGTTAGCATTAGTGCTAACACTGATGTTAGCATTAGTGCTAACACTGATGTTAGCATTAGCTCTAACACTGATGTTAGCATTAGCTCTAACACTGATGTTAGCATTAGCTCTAACACTGATGTTAGTATCAGTGCTAACACTGATGTTAGTATTAGCTCTAACACTGATGTTAGCATTAGCTCTAACACTGATGTTAGCATTAGCTCTAACACCGATGTTAGTATCAGTGCAAACACTGATGTTAGTATTAGCTCTAACACTGATGTTAGTATTAGCTCTAACACTGATTTTAGCATTAGCTCTAACACTGATGTTAGCATTAGCTCTAACACTGATGTTAGCATTAGTGCAAACACTGATGTTAGCATTAGCTCTAACATTGATGTTAGCATTAGCTTTAACACTGATGTTAGCATTAGCTCTAACACTGATGTTAGCATTAGCTCTAACACTGATGTTAGCATTAGCTCTAACGTTGATGTTAGCATTAGCTTTAACACTGATGTTAGCATTAGCTCTAACACTGATATTAGCATTAGGAATATAACTATAATGAGTTAGTGCAAGAAGGATGGGTATATATAGTACAGGGGGGGTGTATCTACACAAAAGTGCTAAAGTGGCAGAGTGCAGTGGGATTCTGGAAGGGGGTGTGGGGTGTTGGTGGATCAAATCAAATAAACATTTGTTAAAGTTAAACCAGGACACACAGCTCTCTGGTTCAGCAGCTTTTATTTACATTTACATTTATTCATTTCGCAGCTGCTTTTATTCAAAGCGACTTACAGTAATTACAGGGACATTCTCCCATGAGAATGAATAGATGTGAGTGAAGCTGTGATTTCATGTTCTGATGTCATTTCCTGTACCTGCAGGCAAACTCCTACTATGTGAAGCCCAGGGTTACGGACCACCAGTTTGGGATCAAGCACTACGCTGGAGAGGTACACATGCGCACACACACTATACTGGAGAGGTACACATACACACACACACACACACACTATACTGGAGAGGTACACATACACACACACACTATACTGGAGAGGTACACATACACACTATACTGGAGAGGTACACATACACACACACACACACACACTATACTGGAGAGGTACACGTACACACATACACACACACACACACACACACAAACACACACTATACTGGAGAGGTACACGCACACTATACTGGAGAGGTACACATACACGCACACACACACACACTATACTGGAGAGGTACACACACACACACACACACACACACTATACTGGAGAGGTACACACACACACTATACTGGAGAGGTACACATACACACACACACACTATACTGGAGAGGTACACATACACACACACTATACTGGAGAGGTACACACACTATACTGGAGAGGTACACACACTATACTGGAGAGGTACACATACACACACACACACACTATACTGGAGAAGTACACATACACACATTCACACATTACGATGGAGAGAGAGCGACAGGGAGGGAGAGAGACAGGGAGAGATGGAGAGAGAGAGACAGGGAGACATTCAGAGAGAGACAAGAAGAGAGAGAGACAGGGAGGGAGAGAGACGGGGAGAGAGAGAGACAGGGAGAGAGAGTGCATGAAAAAGGGCAGCAAGCACTCACAGAAGCACAACTTCAGAAAGGGGGGTGGAAGGTATAGGGGGGGTGGACACTGACTCACACCACTGGAGTGAAAGGTTGGCTTGGAGACTGTCCCTGTGACCATCGGCCTGGACAATGTTTCCTCAGTGTGAGTGTGACAGGCCTGGACTATGACCATGACCCCCACTGCTGAGGAGAGGTTGAGAGGAGCTAACTAGGGGACACACACACATACAGATACACACACACACACACCCTCCACCCACACTCTGAAAGCCCTCTTTGTTATTTAAAGGCTGTATTGACTTGGTTGGCACAGAGCAACAGAGAGACACATCCTTTATTTGTTAGACAGCATTCCTCAGATGAGGCCTCCGTACTGTAATCCTGCCACATGGAGAACCTGGTCTGCAGTGATTGGCTGTTCAGCTCCTCTAGTCCTCCTCTCTAGTTAACAGCTGTTGAACAAAGACAGGCTCAAATTATCTACTGTTTATTAGTGTATGGAGCACACACACACTGTTTGGTGTATGGAGCACAACACACACACACACAGTTTGGTGTTCTCTAACCACTCAGCCACATGACTCCCATTTTAGACACCCCCCATGTAACAGGGGGGTTACAGGGATAACCGACACGTACATTACTGTAGTGGTCTTATCCCTTTTGACATCCACTGGCCCACTCCTGTATTTAGGGCAGGCATACACACATGCAGTAAACAAACATCCCTAACAGTGTGTCTGTACCTGCGTCAGGTGCTGTACGATGCACGTGGGATTCTGGAGAAGAACAGAGACACATTCAGAGATGATATCCTGAACCTCTTGAAGGAGAGCAGGTCAGATGGTCATCTGTAATCTTCAGCCTGAACCTATGTGTGTGTGTTTGTGTGTATGCTTTTTTGTATGTGTGTTTGTGTGTGAATTTAACAAGTGTATTTGTGTGTGAATGTTTACATGTTTGTGTGTGAATGTTGACGTGTGTTTTTGTGTTTTGGTGACAGGCTAGACTTCATCTACGACCTGTTTGAGCAGGTGGGAACAGCAGGCAGGAATGGAGATGAGTCTCTAAAGATCGGCACGGCTCGACGCAAGCCCACAGTCAGCTCCCAGTTCAGGGTGAGAAAAGATCAACATGTCAACATGACAACGTGTCAGCATCATAACATGTCAACATGACAACGTGTCAACATCATAACATGACAACACAACGTGTCAACATCATAACGTGTCAACATCATAACATGTCAACATGACAACGTGTCAACATCATAACATGTCAACATGACAACGTGTCAACATCATAACATGACAACACAACGTGTCAACATCATAACATGACAACGCGTCAACGTGACAACACAACGTGTCAACATCATAACATGACAACATCATAACACAACATGTCAACATGACAACACAACATGTCAGCATCATAACATGACAACACAACATGTCAACATGACAACGTGTCAACATCATAACATGACAACACAACGTGTCAACATCATAACATGTCAACATCATAACATGTCAACATGACAACGTGTCAACATCATAACATGACAACACAACGTGTCAACATCATAACATGACAACGCGTCAACGTGACAACACAACGTGTCAACATCATAACATGACAACATCATAACACAACATGTCAACATGACAACACAACATGTCAGCATCATAACATGACAACACAACATGTCAACATGACAACGTTGTTAACATCATAACATGTCAGCATGACAACGTGTCAACATCATAACATGACAACACAACATGTCAACATGACAACGTGTCAACATCATAACATGACAACATGTCAACATGACAACGTGTCAACATCATAACATGACAACACAACGTGTCAACATCATAACATGACAACACAACATGTCAGCATCATAACATGACAACACAACATGTCAACATGACAACGTTGTTAACATCATAACATGTCAACATGACAACGTGTCAACATCATAACATGTCAACATGACAACGTGTCAACATCATAACATGACAACACAACGTGTCAACATCATAACATGACAACACAACATGTCAACATGACAACGTTGTTAACATCATAACGTGTCAACATGACAACGTGTCAACATCATCACGTGTCAACATGACAACGTGTCAACATAACAACTTGTCAACATCCTAACATGACAACGTGTCAACATCATAACATAGCAACACAACGGGGGTATTGCACAAAACTAGGATAAGGGATTAAGCCGGGCTATATTGGTTATCCTGGCTGAATTTAGCCTCAAGTCGGTTGCACGAAAGCTGATAAAACTTAGCCTGGCCAAGTTACCATGGTGATTTATTCTCCGCAGCTAGCCTGCTCCGGACCAGGCTAACAGCCAGGCTAAGATTAATCCTAGTGATTCACCTGCATTTCCACAGTCAATCCTGTGAGGAATTCACGTGTTTTACAGCATGTCCATGATCTTTTTAAATATGTTGCATCATTTTAATTATAATGCATTTAACATTTACACATATTTAGTATATTGTAATTTCTCATTTCAATTAAATCTACAACAGTCTTTTAATATTGATTTAAGTGGTATTATTATTACTCTGGCCAAGTGTTATATTGATATGCTGATGAAGACTGCTTGTCAAACTGCCGTCGAGGTTTCATAAA
Organism: Neosalanx taihuensis; assembly: GCA_030340665.1. Classification (NCBI taxonomy): domain Eukaryota; kingdom Metazoa; phylum Chordata; class Actinopteri; order Osmeriformes; family Salangidae; genus Neosalanx; species Neosalanx taihuensis. The sequence continues at coordinate 92,130 of CM059291.1, forward strand.
TATGTTTTATTGCATTACAGTAAACCATCGCTATATCACGGTTCAGTACTGTGAACCCTGGCGATATCATGGTTCAGTACAGTGAATCCTCGCGATATCACGGTTCACTTCACGGATTTGCCACGTGCATTGTGTTCTGCATTCTGATTGGATAAACAGTCTCTCCGCGTCTTCTCTACCTGTGCATCAATAAAGTTGCGGTTTACTGTAATATTTACTGTGTCTGTACACCTACGTAACATTCGCAGAAAAAGTTAAACTTATGGACATGCTTAATTGTAGCCCAATTATGACAGCTCCAGAGGATTGTACACTTTTTGAATACTAACGCATTAATCCGGTCCGCTATTGTCTGCCAGGCTTATTCTCTTTCTTTTATTATGGCTTGAGTATTGTCCTTTTTAAATTAATATCCTTATCCTCCTCATAAAACTCCATCAGGAGCTGTTGTTCTGCGGCCGTGAAATATGTTGCGCGACTCTTGTCCATGTTCTGATCGGTGATTCTGTGAGCGATCGCGAGGTCTATTTAAGAATGCCGTGAACACGCATTAATCCTGACTACCTACATCTGGCTTGACATAGCCGCGCCTTTTCATCCTGGCTTGGCAAACGTGCAACCAATTAAGCCAGGATACGACGGCCAGACTAGGTCAAGCCGCGTTTGCTCAGTTATCCTGGATTTCTTTATTCTACTTTTGTGCAATACCCCCAACGTGTCAACGTCATAACATGACAACACGTGTCAACATCATAACATGACAACACAACATGTCAACATCATAACATGACAACACAACGTGTCAACATCATAACATGGCAATACAACGTGTCAACATCATAACATGACAACACAACATGTCAACATGACAACGTGTCGACATCATAACATGTCAACATGACAACGTGTCAACATCATAACATGTCAACATGACAACGTGTCAACATCATAACATGTCAATATGACAATGTGTCAACATCATAACATGTCAACACAACGTGTCAACGTCATAACATGACAACACAACGTGTCAACATCATAACATGGCAACACAACGTGTCAACGTCATAACATGACAACACAACGTGTCAACATCATAACATGTCAACATGACAACGTGTCAACATCATAACATGACAACACAACATGTCAACATCATAACGTGTCAACATTATGATGATATACAGCGTCTGATGAGGTTTAACATGTCCAACTAGCAGGCAGGCTTGGTATGGGGAGGAGGGATGTCTGACTAAGTATGGGAGAGAAAGCTCTGGCAGGATTCCCTGGAGCGCATCTTCTAAAGATTGGGATTACCCCTAAAGGCCAGGCCTGGTGGTGGAGCAGATTACCAGGCCGAACCAGGCTGGAGACAGTCTGAGTGGGGAAGACAAGGGAGAGGAAGGGAGAGGAAAGGAGGGGACCAAGGAAAAAAGAACAAGCTCTCAGGGTGAAGGGTCTGTGGTGTGCGGAGGTGTGTCAGTTTGTCCATGTAAACACAATCATGACAGGATCAGACTCCTAGACAGAGTGAAGCACACATAGCAACCCTGAAAACTGGGATCTGTGTTTACTGCCTTGTGGACAAATGTAGTTGTTTGTAGAATTATTATTTATGTTCTGAACTGTTAATGTTATTGGTGATGTAGCTGATTTTCAGTTGATATTCCTCCAGGACTCTCTTCATTCCCTGATGGCCACTTTAAGTGCCTCCAACCCTTTCTTTGTTCGTTGCATCAAACCCAACACGGAGAAGGTGAGTTGATTTACTGCAGCGAAAGTCGTAAGTCCAGGGTTTACCCTGTCTAAGGTCTTAGTCTAGGGGGGACCCTGCCTAAGGCCCCAGTCCAGAGTGTACCCTCTATTGTATCTAGCAGAGCTTATGTCCTCTGAGTGACAATGGCCTTGGTAGGGATCATTTTTGGGATGGAGGGTGTGTGGGGTGGGGGGAGCAAGAGCCTGGGGCGAGCTTGGGGGAGAGAGGGAGGTTGGAGGAGGGGTAATGCTCAGGGAGGGGAGGTCTGTGGGGTGGATGCTGGAGGAGAGGCTGAGGTCTGTGGGGTAGAGGCTGGAGGAGAGGCTGAGGTCTGTGGGGTGGAGGCTGGAGGGATGGCTGAGGTCTGTGGGGTAGAGGCTGGAGGAGAGGCTGAGGTCTGTGGGGTGGAGGCTGGAGGAGAGGCTGAGGTCTGTGGGGTGGAGGCTGGAGGGATGGCTGAGGTCTGTGGGGTGGAGGCTAGAGGAGAGGCTGAGGTCTGTGGGGTGGAGGCTGGAGGAGAGGCTGAGGTCTGTGGGGTGGAGGCTAGAGGAGAGGCTGAGGTCTGTGGGGTGGAGGCTGGAGGGATGGCTGAAGTCTGTGGGGTGGAGGCTGGAGGGATGGCTGAGGTCTGTGGGGTGGAGGCTAGAGGAGAGGCTGAGGTCTGTGGGGTGGAGGCTGGAGGGATGGCTGAAGTCTGTGGGGTGGAGGCTGGAGGGATGGCTGAGGTCTGTGGGGTGGAGGCTGGAGGGATGGCTGAGGTCTGTGGGGTAGAGGCTGGAGGAGAGGCTGAGGTCTGTGGGGTGGAGGCTGGAGGGATGGCTGAGGTCTGTGGGGTGGAGGCTAGAGGAGAGGCTGAGGTCTGTGGGGTGGAGGCTGGAGGAGAGGCTGAGGTCTGTGGGGTGGAGGCTAGAGGAGAGGCTGAGGTCTGTGGGGTGGAGGCTGGAGGGATGGCTGAGGTCTGTGGGGTGGAGGCTGGAGGGATGGCTGAGGTCTGTGGGGTAGAGGCTGGAGGAGAGGCTGAGGTCTGTGGGCCTTCGCATCCTCTCTGTAATAGAGGTGTCTGTTACATCCCAGCCTGGAGGATGTGAGGCGAAGTTCACCAATGTGCAACCTGATAACCCATACAGCAGAGTGGTGTGACGCATAGCAGAGAACAATGCTGCTGATTATCTTACAGTCAAACATCTCCCTGGTCAACACAGCTGAACACTGTTCCCTCTCCTCTGGACAGTCCTCCTGCCAAGGGGAGAGTGGGAGAGTGGGAGGGAAGAGTGGGAGGGAAGAGTGGCTAGTGATACTAGTGATACTACTTGATACTAGGTGATACAAGGTGATACTAGGTGATACTAGTGATACTACTTGATACTAGGTGATACAAGGTGATACTAGGTGATCTTAGTGATACTATGTTTAAATGTATTCATTTAGCAGTCACTAAATTATCCAAAGCGACTTACAAGAGAGAGCTTTACAAAAGAGCATAGGTCACTGAGCATTGCAACATGATAGACCTCAAAACATAGAGGGCTTGTAGATTATGAAACATACATTGTGAGAAACCAATAAGTGCCAAGAGAAGACTTGTGTTGGGACCTGTCACTCTTTAGGGGCGGGACCACTAGGGGATTGTCAGAGGAGGACCGTAGGTGGTGGGTGGGGGTGTAAAGCTAGTGGAGAGACTTGATTTAATAAAACAGGATATAATCCCGTTTACTGCTCGGAAAATCAGTACCAGGGGTACTGAATCTGATACGGGCCATGATGGGAAGCCAGTGGAGGGCGATGAGGAGCAGGGTGACATGGCATTGTCTGGTTAGATTGAAAATCAGGCGGGCTGCGGCATTTTGGATCTTCTGAAGAGGGCGGATTGCATTTGCTGGAAGGCCGGCTAGTAGTGAGTTGCAGTCCAAGAGCTTGGACTAGCAGCTGGGTGGAATGTTCAGGCAGGTATCTTCGGATTTTCTGAATGTTGTAGACCGGGAGACAATGGCAATGTGTGCTGTGAGGGAGAGCTTGTCATCCAATGGCAGAGGATGAAGGGGTCACTGTTGCAGATCCCAGAGTGATAGAGAGATTGTGGATGATTGAGGGTTTGGCCGGAATGATGAGAAGTTCAGTTTTGGCAAGGTTCAGCTGGAGGTGGTGTCTGGTCATCCAGACATGCTTCAATTCTAGATGATACTAGTGATACTAGTTGATACAAGGTGATACTAGTGATACTAGTTGATACAAGGTGATACTAGTGATACTAGTTAATACTAGTTGATATTAGGTGATACTAGTGATGCTAGGTGATACTAGTGATACTAGTGATACTAGGGTATACTAGGTGATACTAGTGATACTAGGTGATACTAGTGATACTCGGGGATACTAGGTGATACTAGTTGATACAAGGGGATACTAGGTGATACTAGGTCTGTGATACTAGGTCTGTTCAGGTCTGGTTTTGGGATCAGACCAAGTGTTGAGTCTGTGGGCTGAATGCTGTTATCAGGTCCTGCTCAGAAGTGGAGTTCTGGGTGATGCAAGGTGGAATGGTACTATAACGCTGATAATTCAAAATGAAACCAGGCTCCTACAAAACTCAGTGGTCACTGATTGGCCCAAAAGCATGGGGTTTCATTTCAAGCCTGCCCTTTCCTGGACAATCCTCACCGAGGTGTTTTTTTGTCCCTCAGAAGGCCAATACATTCAACCCAGCGGTGGTGCTTAACCAGCTGAGGTATTCTGGGATGTTGGAGACAGTGAAGATTCGCAGGGCAGGTTTTCCGGTCCGCAGAACCTTCTCTGACTTCTTCAGCAGGTGAGACCAGACTGCACCTTCAGACCCCAGCAGCATCGAGAAGAAGCATCACTTCTACCTGTAAATTATGGCATATGTATGTTTACAGTCACTTTCTGTGTGTGTGTGTTATCTGTGTCTGTATGTGTTTGTGTGTGTCTGTATGTGTGTGTGTCTATGTGTTTGTGGGTATGTATGTGTGCATATGTCTCTGTATGTGTGTATGTCTGTGTGTGTGTGTGTGTGTGTGTGTGTGTGTGCATGTCTGTGTGTGTGTGTCCGCGTGTCTGTGTGTGTGTGTGTGTGTGTGTGTGTGTGTGTCTGTGTGCGTGTCTGTGTGCCTGTGTGTGTGTGTGTGTGTGTGTGTGTGTGTGTGCCCTCCTCAGATACAGGATGATCCTCCAGGACAGCAGCACAGCAGATGATGTGAGGAGGAGCTGCACAGAGCTGCTCTTTCAGCATGACCCAAGCAGGAAAGCCTGGCAGCTAGGAAGGACTAAGGTACACACACACACACAGCACACAGACACACACAGACACAAACACACACAAACACATACAGACTGACACATACACACACACAGACAAACACTCACCCACACACAGACTGACACACACACACCCGAGCCGTGGCACGCTTGGCCTGCCGTTATCTGTCAACTGTTTCAGTACCACAAGCCAAAAAGGCTTGATAGGACTCCTTCTTCAGTTTGATGGCATCCCTTACTCCCAGTGTCTGGGGTTGCCAGGAGGTATGGAGGCAGAGAACATGGTCCACTCAGACTCAATGTCCCGAGCCTCCCCCGGGATCTGTGAGAAGTTCTCCCAGAGGTGTGAGTTGAAGACCCTGCTGACAGAGGGATCCGATAGACGAACAGACCCTCACGATACGCTTGGGTCTGCCAAGTAGAAACAGTAGCAGAAACAGTGTGTAATTATAACCCTGTTGATTGTGTGACCAGGAAGTGTGTTCCCAGGGTTGGGGGGGCTTACAGACTAGAGGGGAGACATGCAGGAAGCTGGAGGAAACATGCTGGCAGGCAGGTAGACAGGCAGAAAGACAGACAGACAGACAGACAGACAGAGAGGCAGGCAGGTAGACAGGCAGAAAGAAAGACAGACAGACAGACAGAGAGGCAGGCAGGTAGACAGGCAGAAAGACAGACAGACAGAGAGGCAAGCAGGTAGACAGCCAGGCAGGGCTGCAGCTGTTGGGCTGTGATTACTGGATTATCTGGGGAAACACTGACATGTACACACACACACACACTCACACACACACACAGCCACACACACACACACAGCCACATACAGCCACAGCCACACACACATACACACACAGCCACACACACAGCCACACACATACACACACACAGCCACATACACACACACACAGCCACACACACACACACAGCCATACACATACACACACACAGCCAGAGGAAGAAAGAAAGGCAGGCAGTCATGGACAGATGTAGGAAAAGACAAAGACAGAGAGAGAAAGGCAGGCAGTCATGGAGGAGTTAACATGCCGAACAAAACTCTGCCCTTCCTTCATGAGAGCAAGGAGGGGTGTGGCCTGCAGTCTGGCTGCCAGCCACGTCTCTCCCTCCCTCCCCAGCCTCTTCCACTCTTCCCTCCAGTGTCTTTGCCTCTGCACGTCAGTGGAGCTGAGAGCTCAGCAGTAACAGCAGCAACAGCAGTAACAGCAGCAACAGCAGTAACAGCAGCAACAGCAGTAACAGCAGTAACAGCAACAACAGCAGTAACAGCAGTAACAGCAGTAACAGCAGCAACAGCAGTAACAGCAGCAACAGCAGTAACAGCAGCAACAGCAGCAACAGCAGTAACAGCAGTAACAGCAACAACAGCAGTAACAGCAGTAACAGCAGTAACAGCAGCAACAGCAGTAACAGCAACAACAGCAGTAACAGCAGTAACAGCAGTAACAGCAGCAACAGCAGCAACAGCAGTAACAGCAGTAACAGCAGCAACAGCAGTAAGAGCCGCAGAGGATCAGATCTCAGTCTGGACTATGAAACTGCAACACTCCTCTTGTCTCCAGCCAAGTCCTTGGGTCTGAAGCCAGAAGATGAACCAGCCAGGAACACTATGGGACAACTCTGCTAACAGGAAGAACAGCTATACAGTCAGAGAGAGCAGTGATCCAGCCTGTTAGAGAAGTGATCCAGCCTGTTAGAGAAGTGATCCAGCCTAGTAGATCAGTGATCCAGCCTGTTATAGAAGTGATCCAGCCTGTTAGAGAAGTGATAAAGCCTGTTAGATCAGTGATCCAGCCTGTTAGAGAAGTGATCCAGCCTGTTAGAGAAGTGATCCAGCCTGTTAGAGAAGTGATCCAGCCTGTTAGATCAGTGATCCAGCCTGTTATAGAAGTGATCCAGCCTGTTAGAGAAGTGATCCAGCCTGTTAGATCAGTGATCCAGCCTGTTAGATCAGTGATCCAGCCTGTTATAGAAGTGATCCAGCCTGTTAGAGAAGTGATCCAGCCTGTTAGATCAGTGATCCAGCCTGTTAGAGCAGTGATCCAGCCTGTTAGAGAAGTGATCCAGCCTGTTAGAGAAGTGATCCAGCCTGTTAGATCAGTGATCCAGCCTGTTAGATTAGTGATCCAGCCTGTTAGATCATTGATCCAGCTTGTTAGAGAAGTGATCCAGCCCGTTAGAGCAGTGATCCTGCCTGTTAGATCAGTGATCCAGCCTGTTAGATCAGTGATCTAGCTTGTTAGAGAAGTGATCCAGCCTGTTAGATCAGCGATCCAGCCTGTTAGATCAGTGATCTAGCTTATTAGATCAGTGATCCAGCCTGTTAGACAAGTGATCCAGCCTGTTAAATCAGTGATCCAGCTTGTTAGAGAAGTGATCCATCCTGTTAGATCAGTGATCCAGCCTGTTAGAGAAGTGATCCAGCCTGTTAGAGAAGTGATCCAGCCTGTTATAGAAGTGATCCAGCCTGTTAGATCAGTGATCCAGCCTGTTAGAGAAGTGATCCAGCCTGTTAGATCAGTGATTTAGCCTGTTAGAGAAGTGATCCAGCCTGTTAGATCAGTGATCCAGCCTGTTAGAGAAGTGATCCAGCCTGTTAGATCAGTGATTTAGCCTGTTAGAGAAGTGATCCAGCCTGTTAGAGAAGTGATCCATTCCTTTAGATCAGTGATCCAGCTCTGCTTCGGGACCCTGAGCTGACACCAGCCTCTTATTGGAACCCTTATCGAGTGTGCCTACTGCTAACGTCAGCACCCCCACCCCTCTGTGTGGTGCTGTGTGCTCCCAGGTGTTCTTGAAGGAAGCCCTGGAGCAGAAGCTGGAGAAGGAGCGGGACGAGAAGAGGCGGAAGGCTGGTATGGTGATCCAAGCCCACATTCTCCGCTATGTGGCAAGGTGAGTGACAGCAGCCTATGTGTGTGTGTGTGTGTGTGTGTGTGTGTGTGTGTGTGTGTGTGTGTGTATACATATAGGTTGAAACGGAACATCTCAATATTGTGAGGTTGGAGGTTGATGTGAGACTAAATCAAAACATTCGGTTTGAGTGAACAGATTTCCAATTTCCAGCAGTGAGTCTGTAATGTGCTGACTGGATAGGCCAGACAAGGCCATTGACATCTGACAGTCTGTCAGAACAAGAGCATTGATCACTGTAGCGCTCCACGGTCTCCCTGTCCCTACCCCTTTAGTCCCTACCCCTCTAGTCCCTACCCCTTTAGACCCTACCGCTTTAGACCCTACCCCTTTAGACCCTACCCCTTTAAACCCTACCCCTCTAGTCCCTACCCCTCTAGTCCCTACCCCTCTAGTCCCTACCCCTCTAGTCCCTACCCCTTTAGACCTTACCCCTTTAAACCCTACCCCTCTAGTCCCTACCCCTTTAGACCCTACCCCTTTAGTCCCTACCCTTCTAGTCCCTACCCTTCTAGTCCCTACCCCTTTAGACCCTACCCCTCTAGTCCCTACCCCTCTAGTCCCTACCCCTTTAGACCCTACCTCTCTGGTCCCTACCCCTTTAGACCCTACCCCTTTAGTCCCTACCCCTCTAGTCCCTACCCCTTTAGACCCTACCCCTTTAGTCCCTACCTCTCTAGTCCCTACCCCTCTAGACCCTACCTCTCTGGTCCCTACCCCTTTAGACCCTACCCCTCTAGTCCCTACCTCTCTAGTCCCTACCCCTCTAGACCCTACCCCTCTAGTCCCTACCCCTTTAGACCCTACCCCTCTAGTCCCTACCCCTTTAGACCCTACCCCTCTAGTCCCTACCCCTCTAGTCCCTACCCCTTTAGACCCTACCCCTCTAGTCCCTACCCCTTTAGACCCTACCCCTCTAGTCCCTACCTCTCTAGTCCCTACCCCTCTAGACCCTACCCCTCTAGTCCCTACCCCTTTAGACCCTACCCCTCTAGTCCCTACCCCTTTAGACCCTACCCCTCTAGTCCCTACCCCTCTAGTCCCTACCCCTTTAGACCCTACCCCTCTAGTCCCTACCCCTCTAGTCCCTACCCCTCTAGTCCCTACCCCTCCAGTCCCTACCCTTCTAGTCCCTACCCTTCTAGTCCCTACCCCTTTAGACCCTACCCCTCTAGTCCCTACCCCTCTAGTCCCTACCCCTTTAGTCCCTACCCCTCTGGTCCCTACCCCTTTAGACCCTACCCCTTTAGTCCCTACCCCTCTAGTCCCTACCCCTTTAGACCCTACCCCTTTAGTCCCTACCCCTCTAGTCCCTACCCCTTTAGACCATACCCCTCTAGACCCTACCCCTCTAGTCCCTACCCCTCTAGTCCCTACCACTCTAGTCCCTACTCCTTTAGACCCTACCCCTTTAGACCCTACCCCTTTACACCCTACCCCTCTAGTCCCTACCCCTCTAGTCCCTACCCCTTTAGACCCTACCTCTCTGGTCCCTACACCTCTAGTCCCTACCCCTCTAGTCCCTACCCCTCTAGACCCTACCCCTCTTTGATTAGATTCAACTTTATTGTCTCTACACAGGTATAAGTACAGGGTAACAAAATACAGTTAGCATCCAACCAGAAGTGCAAAACAGTTAGTAAAACAGAATGTAATAGTATATACTCAGAATATACACAGTACGTACAGTACACAGTATATACTCTGAATATACACAGTATGTACAGTACACAGTATATACTCAGAATATACACAGTATGTACAGTACACAATATATACTCAGAATATACACAGTATGTACTGTACACAGTATATACTCAGAATATACACAGTATGTACAGTACACAGTATATACTCAGAATATACACAGTATGTACAGTACACAGTATGCCCACTGCTCCAACACAAGATCTGTCACACACTGGTCCAATGCACACAGGGTTTTAATAGTGTTTGTTACTGTGTTCTGCTACCGTCTTGTTCTAGCATTCTGCAACTATACAGCCCCGGGCCCGGGCCCTAGGCAAGGGTTATGGCTATTACTGTAGCATTAGAAGATCCTACAGGATCCTACAGGATCTAGATTCAACTTTATTGTCTCTACACAGGTATAAGTACAGGGTAACAAAATACAGTTAGCATCCAACCAGAAGTGCAAAACAGTTAGTAAAACAGAATGTAATAGTATATACTCAGAATATACACAGTACGTACAGTACACAGTATATACTCTGAATATACACAGTATGTACAGTACACAGTATATACTCAGAATATACACAGTATGTACAGTACACAATATATACTCAGAATATACACAGTATGTACTGTACACAGTATATACTCAGAATATACACAGTATGTACAGTACACAGTATATACTCAGAATATACACAGTATGTACAGTACACAGTATGCCCACTGCTCCAACACAAGATCTGTCACACACTGGTCCAATGCACACAGGGTTTTAATAGTGTTTGTTACTGTGTTCTGCTACCGTCTTGTTCTAGCATTCTGCAACTATACAGCCCCGGGCCCTAGGCAAGGGTTATGGCTATTACTGTAGCATTAGAAGATCCTACAGGGAATAATAAAATATTGTTAGTACCTGGTAACTATGAAATAATATAAGGTATCCTGTAGCTGCATGCAGACAGTGTGACCTGATTCCAGACTTCACACAGGTTTCAACTTGTGAGGGTAGATCATGACACTAAATGTTATGGCAAAACAAAAGGCAGAGGTATATGTTTCTGCTAATAATAGTAGTTGTAAAGATGTAAAAAGCATTCAACAACACTGTTCTCCTAATCTGGAAAAGGTCATGAACTGCACTACATTCTATTCTCCAACTACGTTCCCATTATTCAGTGCCATCATCAAAGAGCCACAAAGCTTGTTCACCAACCAGATATTGAGTGTGGAGCAGGCAAAGTCAGATTCCTCAGTTTCTGTAGGCTGTGACTTGAGCAGAGGCTATCTCAGCCATGATCTCAGCCATGATCTCCACAGACAAACCATCAAATACCAGAGAAGGGAACACTCAGTACAGCCTAGCATGCAGTCCCCAGAGCAGCACTGGAACCCTCTGACCATGCTATGGTCCACATGATTCCTGCATACAGGCAGAAACTAAAACTGTGTTCTCACATACAGGAAACACTATCAGAAGGTCCTATCCAGCACTATCATCATTCAGAAGAACTACCGTGCCTTCTTCTGGAGACGAGCCTTTCTCCGCCTGCGTTCTGCTGCCCTGATTCTGCAAACACAACGCAGAGGACAGCTGGGCCGGCAACGATACCGCCAGCTCCTGGAGGAGAAGAGGAGAGAGGAAGAGGACAGGAAAAGAAAGGAGGAGGAGGAGAGGAGGCGATTGGAGGAGGAGAGGAAGCTGGAGGAGGAGAGGAGGAGAGAGGAGATGGAGAGACTGAGGCAGGTGGAGGAGGAGAGGAGGAGAGAGGAGGTGGAGAGACTGAGGCAGGTGGAGGAGGAGAGGAGGAGAGAGAAGGTGGAGAGACTGAGGCAGGTGGAGGAGGAGAGGAGGAGAGAGGAGGTGGAGAGACTGAGGCAGGTGGAAGAGGAGAGGAGGAGAGAGGAGGTGGAGTCCCTGCAACTCCAACAGGAAGACGTGGACTTGCTCAGGAAAGAGGTGGAGAACAGGTAAATAAAATGTCAGGTGTGCCGTTTCATCTCAGAGCCCTTGGGTCACTTCATCCTCCAGAAGTCCTTTTAAAGCTATTTAACATTGCTGTTTCTTTGTTCCTCTGCTTAGAAACTCTGTGCTGCTGACTTCTGCTTGTCAAAAGGTAATAATCTCGTACAATCTTATAATAATTTTTGTTGCCTGGTAAAACACAGTCCTTAGCTCTGATCATGGTTACTTCTGATCTTTGATTTTTTTTGCTGTACTTTCTACATGCACAATTTGTATCTGAGTCTCTTTGAAGAAATACAACTAAAAGCTACCTTAACTAAACGTAAAAACTTCTCAAAATACCATGAATGAGTTTGGGAATCAGACTAAGGACTGCACTGATTTCAGTGTCTCTCTTCCTGTCTTCCTTCATTCTCTCTGTGAATCCATTGTTCAATCTGAAGGCTGTGTCCCCCGGCCCCGCCCACACAACTCTGGAGGAGAGGCGTCAGATGGAGGAGATCCTGCGACTGGAGCGAGAGATCGAGCGTCTGCAGCAGCAGCATGAGGACAGCATGTCTTTACAGGGGGACGTCTCCAGGGAAGAGCGCCAGCAGCAGAGAGATGCAGAGATCTTCCGTCTGGAGAAGGAGGCATCACGTGTGGCCACAGAGTTCCTGGAGCTCCTGGACTTTGGAGGCCTGGAGCCATCCCTGTCAAGCGAGGAGAATCTCCATGACGATCCATCTGACTCCAGTGCCCCTCTGGCCCATGCAGAGGAGGAGGATGAGGGCTTCCATGCTGAGGAGGAGTCCATCCCTCTTCCAGACCTCCCTCGCCCCGTCACTAGCCCCCTGGACAGGGACGTCCTCCACAGTCTCCCCCCTCCCCCCGCCCCCTTTGCTGAAGGACTGCTCCTCACCTCCTCCTCTCCATCCACCCTGGTATCCTACTCCCCCAGCCTCCCCACCCCATCAACGTATGCCCCCACGCCTCCCCCTCCACACACCAGACCCCCCCCAGGCCTCACCAATGGGGACACATATGCCTACTTCAAGGAGAGCAGGGCCTCAGACTACAGGTTGGCCAATAAGGAACCTTTGTTCAGAATCCTGCCGGACACAGAGTTGGATGACGACCAGGATGAGTATGAGGAGAACCAGGGCAGCTCCACTGATGCAGCCAGCACCAACAACAGCCAGGCCACGAGCCAGGCCACAAGCCAGGCTACGAGCCAGGCCACAAGCCAGGCCACGCTGAGGAAATCCTCCTGTACGCGAAACAGCCTGGACTCCTTCAGGGGCAGCTCTGACTCTGTGAGGGACGATCACACACACATTGTTGTCCATTCAGTATATTCACACACACACTTCTAACTACATTCACGCTCACACAGTACCTTTCTGAAAATATTCACACACTCACACTTACTACAGATATTCTGACACGCTGACACTCATTTGCATGTATGTTCTTGGAGAGTGGAGAGAGGGAGGGAGAGAGGAAGAGAAGGAGGGGATGGAGGGAGGGAGAGAGGATGGAGGGAAGACAGTCAAGATAGAGGGAGATAAGTTGTGAGGAAGGAGATTTTGATAAAGAGAGAGGTATAACCATTTTACATTTACATTTATTCATTTAGCAGATGCTTTTATCCAAAGCGACTTACAAGAGAGAGCTTTACAAAGAGCATTGGTCACTGAGCATAGCAATGTGATAGACCCCGAACATAGTGGGCTTTTAGATTATGAAACGTACATCGTGAGAACCAATAAGTGCCAAGGGAAGAGCTATAAGAGCATACGAACATAAGGGTTGCAAACAATAAAGCAAGAAATCAACAACACTAGCGAGTCATGGCACGGGGACCGACAAGTAATTCTGACCAGCATCAGATTATGTTTCTAAGTGCAAAACTATTTCTAATAGGAATAAGGGAGTTTGAACCTTGAAGTGAGGAGACAGTCTGTGCTTCTAATGGAGGTGGGAAGTTGATTCCACCATTGGGGAGCCAGACAGGAGAAGAGTTTGTGTTGGGTTCCGGCGCTCTTGAGGGGGGGGACCACTAGACGGTTGTCAGCAGATGATCGTAGGTGGTGGGCAGGGGTATAAGGCTGGAGGAGAGACTTGATGTAGTCGGGTGTAGTCCCGTGCACTGCTTGGAATGTCAGTACCAGGGTCTTGAATCTGATACAGGCCATGATGGGAAGCCAGTGGAGGGCGATGAGGAGCAGGGTGACATGACAGCGTCTGAGTTGATTGAAAACCAGACGAGCTGCTGCATTTTGGATCCGGTTAGTATTGAATTGAAGTAGTCCAGCTTTGAGAGGACAAGAGCTTGGACTAGCAGCTGGGTGGAAGGTTCAGACAGGTATCTTCTGATTTTCCGGATGTTGTAGAGGGTGAATCTACATGACCGAGAGACTGCGGTAATGTGTGCTGTGTGGGAGAGCTCGTCATCCAAGGTGACCCCCTTCCTGGCAGAAGATGAAGGGGTCACTGTTGCAGATCCCAGAGTGATAGAGAGATTGTGGGTGATTGAGGGTTTGAGAACCAGAGGTAGAGAAAGAGATATATAACTGGAGGTAGAGAAAGAGTGAGAGGTAGAGCCAGAGGTAGAGAGAGAGAGGACATAAGAGAGTTCTGTTGGGGAGTTATCTCCCAGTCTTGAATCATTGCTCCTCACAATTCAGATCTGTTCAGAACATGGCCCTTCTTGCTGACTGCCCCCCCACTCACACTCACACACATACTTGCACACACACCCTGACCTATATTGGCATGACCACAGATTTCGTAGCCCTGTCTATAACAAGTCTGTGTATGTCAGTTCATTGACAGTGACGAGGACATTGACGGCTATGTGGACACAGATGAAGAGGTGTCCAATGGCAGGATAAGTCTGCTGAATGGAAGCTGTCCTGCATACTTCCACAGCTACCTCTACATGAAGGGTATGCTACTTTACCACTGACCCCTGACCCTAACTTAGACTATTTGAACCCATGCATGATCTTTAAGCTCCCCACTCTCTCCCATCCCCTTCTTCCAGGAGGTCTGATGCTCCCTTGGAAGAGACGCTGGTGTGTTCTGAAAGATGAAACCTTCATGTGGTTTCGGGCCAAACAGGACGCCCTCAAGTCTGGCTGGTTATACAAGAAGGGGGGGGGGATGTCCACACTGTCGCGACGCAACTGGAAAATGCGCTGGTTTGTCCTCCGGGAGTCGAGTCTCCTTTACTTTGAGAACGACAGCGAGGAGAAACTGAAAGGAACCATCAATATCCGGGCCGCAAGGTGAGAACTGGTCAGTTCCAGTTTGGAAGCTGGCAGCCACATACTCATTACTTTCCAGAGGGTGAATCTTCACCTATATGGGGGGGACACCTGGACACTGTAAGATGTTGTCTGCTGATGTCTGTTGACAGAGACATTGTGGACAACCATGAGAAGGAGAACGCTCTGAACATTGTGACTGAGGAGAGGACTTATCACATCTATGCAGAGACTCCTGAAGATGCCAGGTGAGTCACAGGGGGTGATACAACATTTACATTAAATTTAGTCATTTAGCACTTGCAAAACGGCTTAACCGCTCAGCCACCTGACTCCCCTCAGGGAGTATATACCTACCTGTGTAAGGTAGTACAGGTACTGTAGTTTCTCACAGTTGTTGTTTTCCAGTGGATGGTATCTGAAAATGCCTCCCCCTAGTGGTGATGTAGTATGGGGGTGCAGTGTGTAACTCCATTCACCTTTGTCTGTTTGTGTATTTCTCTACCTGTGTTGTACCCATCTCTCTCTCTCTCTCTCTCTCTCTCTCTCTCTCTCTCTCTCTCTCTCTCTCTCTCTGCAGTGGCTGGTTTAACGCGCTGAGCAGGGTCCACAGTGCCAGTCCAGAGCAGATTGTGGACATGCATCACGAGCAAGCAAACCCAAAGAACGCTGTGGTCAGTCCCACTGTCCACCTCTGTCCCACCGTGGGGTTACAGCTTCTGAACAGCAGATACAATGTGCTGAGACCCAGGGCCATCCAGCAGGACTAATCAGCAGGACTAATCAGCAGGAATAATCAGCAGGAATAATCAGCAGGAATAATCAGCAGGACTAACCCGTCTGTATTTTGTTACAGGGAACTCTGGACGGTGGTTTGATTGACTCAGTCTGTGCCTCCGACAACCCTGACAGGTATGAATTAAGTGATTCAAATCCACTTACCTGGATATCCATCTACTTAACCCTAAACCTGGAAGAACATGCTTCAGGAATACTCATACACCTTGCACAAACATTGCCTTGCACACACAGTGCAATCCGTTGATGGGATGGGTGAAGCTCTACTAAGTGGTTACAGCTTTTGACTGCAGATCAAGATGTTCATATGTCCCCTGCACATCATGGATGGGAGCATCTACTTTTCAAACATAAGACGTTGACTTCATGATATGTTCCTCCAGGCCCAACTCTTTTGTGATCATCACAGCCAACCGGGTGATCCACTGTAACACAGACAGCCCAGAGGAGATGCACCACTGGATCAGCCTGTTGCAGAAGCCCAAGGGAGACTCCAGTGTTGACGGGCAGGAGTTCCTGGTCAGAGGTCAGTTCCATACATGTGTTTTCGTTTTGACGTTGATGTAGGAGAGAGAGTTTACTCCAAGCTGCCCTCAAAGCTGTCAGTGGTTTAAGGGGCCTGGGATGAATGTGTGGTGGGTGATGTAGGACTACGCCATACGCAAGTTTGTAGGGTTTGGTGTGTAGGATTCTTCCATATAAAAGGCAGAGTCCATATCCGTTTTTAAGTCGGCTCTAAAGACTTATCTTTTTACCTTAGCTTTTGAGTGATGTGTTGACTTTACCGTGTACAGTGTGTCTCTATCTGTTGAGTTTTTTACCTATTGTTATGTTGTTTTTACTGTGTATAGTGTGTGTCTATTTATTGCATTTTTAATATTGCTATGTACTGCACTTTGGTCAACCATGTTGTTTTAAAGTGCAATATAAATAAAGTTGGATTGGATTGGATTGGATAAATGTAGGAACCCATTTTACATGTAAACCAGTGTTGTGGTTGGTGTTCTGCGCTCAGTGTTCCTCAATCCTCTGATCAGGCTGGCTGCACAAGGAGCTGAGGTCTGGAGTGAAGAGTAGCTCTCTCAAGCTGAAGAAGCGCTGGTTTGTTCTGACCAGCAACTCTTTGGACTATTACAAGTCCTCAGAGCGAAGCTCCTCCAAACTGGGAACACTGGTGCTCAACAGCCTGTGTTCTGTTGTGCAGCCTGATGAGAAGGTCTTCAAGGACACCGGTGAGAGGGAAGATTAAACTGGGGTGAAGGTTAAGTTTAAGGTGGATGAAGGTTAAGGTGGGGTGCAGGGTTGGGTGGAGGTTAAAGTTAAGGTAGGGTGGGGTGGAGGTAGGGTGGGGTGAAGGTGAGGTGCAGGGTGGGGTGAAGGTGAGGTGCAGGGTGGGGTGATGGTGAAGGTTAAGGTTAACTATATTCATTTTTTTATAACACCTACAATATCTGACTGTCTGCCACTCATTACTCATCCAGAGCAGCAGCCATCACACTAATTATCACTTTACATGACTATATTTTGCTTCCTTTTAGATCCTTATCACATCTTGTATCATTTTGATATGCTTCCCTGTATCTTGTACTTTTTATATTTGATATTGTTATCCTGGAGTGCTGTGCTGTATCTGCAGTTGCAATTTGCCCACTGCAGGACAAATAAGATAAACCTTTATTTGTCCTCCAGGGGTGGAAATTGCATAACGGATTATCTTGTTTTATCTTAACCCAGGGTTTTGATCTAACCTAACCCAACAATAACTATAACACGTTTTGTTACTATTGCAACTAACTATTGCAAGTATAACAATAACTATAAAAACTTTGGTTAACCATTGCAAATGCTGCTACACTCGAGAACGGTAGAGGTACAAGATAACTGAACAGTGTAAATAGGATGGCATCAGATGGCTCTAAACTATAGTCCTGAGTTAGCATGTCAGTCCTCTGAATGTGTTGACTGTCCAGGCTATTGGAACATCATTGTACACGGACGCAAACACTCATACCACCTGTACACCAAGCTGCTTAACGAGGCCATGAGGTGGGCCTCAGCCATCCAGGGAGCCATCGACAGCAAGGTGCCCATCGAGACCCCAACACAGCAGCTCATCAGGGACATCAAGGTACGCTGAACTTCGTCTTATATGGGGAGTTTTAAAGTTGATCCCCATAACTACTTTGCTGTAACAGGCGTGTACTGGAATTTTCTGTGTTACCGCATCCATAATATCACAAATATGAAGTAACATCTGTGTTTGTCTTATGTCATGTGTCAGTAGCATCATGCTAACCCCGGCTCCCTCCAGCACACTGAGCCCTGTCATGGTTCACACACTGTAGTTATGAGTAAGCTCACTGTGTGTCGAGTGATTAGATTACCTGTAGTTTGTGTGTTGTGTGTCGCAAAGCATGTCACAATTTAAATCATGCCTTCCAGCCTTGTGTTGTTCATCTTGGAGTCTCTGTGTGGGACTTCCTGTTCATATCACAATGTACAACTAGACATTACAAGTGGATGTCTGATGTGTTCATGTGTCTGTGCAGGAGAGCAGTCTTAATATAGAGGCTGTGGAACAGACCTACTGGAGGAACCCCATTCTCAGATATACCCAGCATCCTTTGCACTCCCCTCTGTTACCTCTGCCTTACGGAGACGTCAGCATCCACTGTAAGGCTCCTCAGCACCCACACTTCAGGGTTACACATTCTGTAAAATCTTCATGACATCTTTACTCGGAAGTATTCACTCACTCACTCTAAGTGTGTGTCTGTGTGTTTGTGTGTGTCTGTTGGTGTCTGTCTCTGTGACCGTCTATATCTCTGTTTCTCTCTGTATAACAGTGCAGAAGGAGAAGGGTTATTCCAGCCTCCAGGACGAGGCGTTGAAGATCTTCAACTCTCTGCAGGAGATGGAGGCTGTGTCAGACCCTGTGCCAATCATCCAGGGCATCCTGCAAACCTGCCAAGACCTGCGGCCAATCAGGGACGAGGTCTACTGCCAGCTAATTAAACAGACCAATCATGTTCCTCAGCCCAACAATGCTGCCAACCGTGCCCACTGGCACCTGCTCACCTGTATGAGTTGCACCTTCCTTCCCAGCCGAGGCATCCTGCGCTATTTCAAGTTCCACCTGAAAAGGTAGCGCTCACTCTCTCTCCTCGCTCGCTCACTCATTCTCCTCACTCTCTCACTCTCTCTCCTCACTCTCTCTCCTCACACTCTGTCCTCACATTCCCACACACTCTCTCCTCACACTCTCTCCTCCCTCTCTCACTCCTCACTCTCTCTCCTCACTCTCTCACTCTCTCACTCCTCACACTCTCCTCACATTCCCACACACTCTCTCTCCACACGCTCTCTCTCCACACATTTTCTCTCCGCACACACTCTCTTCACACTTTCTCCTCACCCACTCTCTCCTCACACTCTCTCCTCACACACTCTCTCCTCACACACTCTCTCCTCACACTCTCTCCTAACACTCTCTCCTAACACTCTCTCCTAACACTCTCTCTCTTAACACTCTCCTTACAAACTTCTCACACATTCTCCTCATTCTCTCTCCTCGCACCTCATGTTCCTGTGAATGACCATGACCTTCTGAGCTCTGTTTACCCAGAATCAAGGAGCTGTACCCCTCCACTGAGATGGAGCAGTTTGCCTTGTTCATCGGAGAGTCCCTGAAGAGGACCAAGGCCAGGGAGTACGTTCCCTCCCAGGAGGAAATAGCTGCCCTACGGATCAGACAGGAGATGACCACCACAGTGTACTGTCATGGAGGAGGCTCCTGCAAGATCTCCATCAACTCCCACACCACAGCTGGGGAGGTAGGCTGGCTCTACTCTACATTTACATGTATTCATTTAACAGACGCTTTTATCCAGAACAACTTCCAAGAGAATATACAAAAGAGCATCGGTCACTGATCATAACAACGATAATATCCTACTATTCTGCCGTCCAAAGCTACATCCAACAGTGCTTATTGAAAGTACAGCAGGTTTCTGTCTGTGTGTTTGTGTTCAGGTGGTGGAGAAGCTCATCAGAGGTCTGGCCATGGAGGACAGCAGAAATATGTTTGCTCTGTTTGAACACAACAACACTCTGGACCGCGCTGTGGAGAGCCGAGTCATTGTGGCTGATGTTCTCGCCAAATTTGAGAGGTCAAATCACTTTTAAAGGGGGGGATTCACTGGGGTTTTAGTTTTCTTTCATAGTGTTCCTTAAGATCTCCGAATAGGGGACGTAACATTGGTTAGGAGAGAGTGAGAGAGAAAGACAGGGAACAGACAGCAGAAATGAGAGAGACAGAGTGAGAGCAACAGAGACAGACAGGAAAAGAGAGACCCGGAGAGAGACTAGGAGAGAGAGACATTCAGACAGACACAGAGAGAGAGGGACAGTCAGACAGGGAGAGACAGACAGGGAGAGACAGAATATAGTCAGGCAGACAGACAGAGAATGAGATTAAAGAGAAAGAGAAAAGACAGAAGTGAGATCTTCAGGAAAGTGAGATGAACTATAATATGGGATCTTTCTCCAGACTGTCGGGCAGTGAGGAGGTGGAGGAGGAGGGCCAGTGGAGACTCTACTTTAAGCTCTACTGCTTCCTGGATGTAGAGAGCATGCCCAAGGAAGGAGTGGAGTTTGCCTTTATGTTTGAACAGGTAGGCAAATGTTCAGGTGGAGAAGATTTAGTATAAAAAGACAGAAACACACACAGTCTCAACACAGATGAACACAGACACCCACACTGACACAGCATCTGTTAGCTCACTTAGTGCCATCATCCACTGACCTCCCTCTGTAGGCACATGAGAGCCTGACCAGCGGACACTTCCCAGCGCCCGAGGACACCCTCCAGCACCTGGCCGCACTGCGCCTGCAGTTCCTCCATGGGGATAAGACCCGGCTCAACTGGGCACTAGATGCCGTCTACCCTGTGGGCCGCCTGCGCAGCCGCATCCTGCACTTCACCAAGGTGGGCGGGGCCAGCGGGGCGGGACTGGCAGGGCCAACAGGACACACTCTGGAGCGACGGAGAACCAGCTTCCTGGACGGGACTCTGAGGCGGGGCCTGAAGACAGGATCCATGAAGAAGCAGAGGATGGAGGAGGAGCTGATGCTGGAGATGTGGGTGAAGGAGGAGATGTCAGCCACCAGGACCAGCATCCTGGACAAGTGGTCCAGACTGGGAGGACTGGACCAGCATCAGGCTATGCTCAAATACATGACCATCATCAAAGAGTGGCATGGATATGGCTCCACACTCTTCGATGTGGAGGTAAAGAGGAACATGCTGACCATTAAGATGCTTTTGTTTTCATATTGATGAATTATATATTCATTATATATCACACCTCTTGTTTGCTGAATCAAGTAATTCCGAGGTTTTTGATAAGTTCCCAATACACCTGTCTGACCCGGTGTGTGTGTGTGTTTGTGTGTGTGTGTGTTTAGTGTAAAGAGGGAGGGTTTCCTCATGACCTGTGGCTGAGTGTGTCTGCTGAGAATGTGTCTGTCTACAAGAGAGGAGAATCTCGTCCACTGGAGACGTTCCCCTATGAACACATTATCTTCTTTGGTGCTCCGCAACTCAACACCTACAAGATCACTGTGGACGAGAGAGAGATGTTCTTTGAAACCAGACAGGTACATTTTCTTTTAATGACAGGATTAAAATAATTAAGTTAAACCGCCCCAAACCCCACTCTGTCAAAGGTTAGGCTTACAATGACATAACAAGCAACTCATAAATGTTTTGTAGCATTCCAGAGTTTTATCAAATTAGACATTTATTGCCTGACAGAGTTCACACTGTTATATAACTGCACATTAGCGTGTCTGGTAACTGTGTGAATATTTTGCATCATAACAGGTGGGGGAGATCACCAAGATCATGAAGGCCTACATCAACATGATTGTAAAGAAGCGCAGCAGTTTCAGATCCATGTCCACCTATGGAACTAACTGGATAAGATGAGAGTCTCCAGACCTCTAGAGACATGGAGACAACAGGACATCTGGCCTGGAGCGACACCAGAGAGTAGAGACATGGAGACAACAGGACATCTGGCATCTCTCCATCACAGACACACAAACTTGTTCTACGATAGAAGGGTGTTGGTGCTCCTCAGTGCACATGCAAACCTGATAGCTGTAGCATTAGCATCTGCAAAGGAGTAGCTTCTGTCTTCACCTAGTCAGTATGATCACTTTAGCTGAACAGCTTCTGTTATGTACATGGCCTTGATATAGGCAGGGATATTACAATAGGATATAGCACCTCTATATTTCAGTTCTACATGTTCACATCTGCATAATATTACAATGCAATGGTTTCACAGTGGCAGTATTAGAGTTGCTGAGCCACACAGATACACCTTACATGTTCTCTGTTTAGATTCCACCCTGATCATAGTTACAGGTTATCCTGCCAGAGGACCTCAGATCAGACCCTCAGATCACACCCTCAGATCACACCCTCAGATCAGACCCTCAGATCATAACTTCAGATCAGACCCTCAGATCAGACCCTCAGATCAGACCCTCAGATCAGACCCTCAGATCATAACTTCAGATCACACCCTCAGATCAGACCCTCAGATCATAACTTCAGATCACACCCTCAGATCATAACTTCAGATCAGACCCTCAGATCAGACCCTCAGATCATAACTTCAGATCAGACCCTCAGATCATAACTTCAGATCAGACCCTCAGATCATAACTTCAGATCATAACTTCAGATCAGACCCTCAGATCATAACTTCAGATCATAACTTCAGATCAGACCCTCAGATCATAACTTCAAATCAGACCCTCAGATCATAACTTCAGATCATAACTTCAGATCAGACACTCAGATCATAACTTCAGATCAGACCCTCAGATCATAACTTCAGATCAGACCCTCAGATCATAACTTCAGATCAGACACTCAGATCATAACTTCAGATCATAACTTCAGATCAGACACTCAGATCATAACTTCAGATCAGACCTTCAGATCAGACCCTCAGATCATAACTTCAGATCAGACACTCAGATCATAACTTCAGATCAGACCTTCAGATCAGACCCTCAGATCAGACCCTCAGATCAGACCCTCAGATCAGACCCTCAGATCAGACCCTCAGATCAGACCCTCAGATCAGACCTTCAGATCAGACCCTCAGATCATAACTTCAGATCAGACCCTCAGATCATAACTTCAGATCAGACCCTCAGATCATAACTTCAGATCAGACCCTCAGATCAGACCTTCAGATCAGACCCTCAGATCATAACTTCAGATCAGACCCTCAGATCATAACTTCAGATCAGACCCTCAGATCATAACTTCAGATCAGACACTCAGATCATAACTTCAGATCAGACCCTCAGATCATAACTTCAGATCAGACCCTCAGATCATAACTTCAGATCAGACACTCAGATCAGACCCTCAGATCAGACCCTCAGATCAGACCCTCAGATCAGACACTCAGATCAGACCCTCAGATCATAACTTCAGATCAGACCTTCAGATCAGACCCTCAGATCAGACACTCAGATCAGACCCTCAGATCATAACTTCAGATCAGACCTTCAGATCAGACCCTCAGATCAGACACTCAGATCAGACCCTCAGATCAGACACTCAGATCATACCCAGACCAGACCAGGCATTTCACTTCTGGTGGACTGAAAGGTGTTTGATTATAACATCTGGGGTGTATCTCTTGGGGCGAAGCAACACCAGTAAATGTGCCTCAAAAAAATCTCTTACGTAAGATTACACATTTTTATTAAAATATTTTACAGTTTAGTCAAACAAATATATTCCCAACCCCTCATACGACTGTTTCCACAACAATATTAAAAAATGCACTGGCTTCAAATTATAATATTTGCATGAAACAAGTATAGAACTAATCTTTATTTTAAATTTTTATCTGTTATCTCAAGTGACATGTTTTATGACAAACTGTTTTAAAAGAACAAGCTTATATTGCTTTGTACATCCATTTCTGAAGGAAGCCATTATTTGTGTCAAATGATGGCGTGTGTCTCTGACTGGGGGAGGGAAGGGTATTTATTAAAGGTCATGACAATAAGAGAGAGAAAGAAAACACTAAGTCAATACAGAGTGTAGCATAACAAATCAAAACTGCAGGTATAAAGGTATCATTACTTCTTGTTATCAGGTTAGCATTCTTCTTTAAACCTTGGATCAGATCAATGGCATGAATGTTTACTTCGCACTAATCTGGTCTGCTGCTGGCAGCTATACCAGAACTCATAGCTTCCCTTTTCAAATGACTGAATATAATTTCTGCTTGTTTTGAGTAAAACAAATCACAAAATGATGTTTAATAATTGGATTAAAAAATGCTTTAATAAATTATTGTATTTCATAAGTAGTTGTCTGTGTTATCTAGACTTAGTCTACTTATAACCCAGCCATATAAAATACATTTCTAGGTTATAAACGTATTTCTATGCACAATTTGTGTTTAAAAAAACTTTACATTTTAAGGTTTGTTGTATTTTCTAAGCAAATTAAACTTCCCCAAAATGTATTCTCTTTCTAGGAGTATCTGATGCTGGGGTCTGACAGGTGTTACAATTGAAGATGATGAATCAGTTATAAAACTGCATGATTGGGTTATAGCACTTAGACATGCAGGGTTAAGGCTCTAAGACATGCAGGGGTAAGGCTCTAAGACATGCAGGGGTAAGGCTCTAAGACATGCAGGGTTAAGGCTCTAACATGCAGGGTTAAGGCTCTAACATGCAGGGTTAAGGCTCTAACATGCAGGGTTAAGGCTCTAAGACAGGGGTCTCCAATCCTGGCCCTCGAGGGCCGCTGTCCTGAAGGTTTTCTATGTTTCCCTGCTCCGGCATACCTGATTCTAATGAAGGGTCTTTATCAAGCTCTGTGGAGGTGTGTTGGAGCAGGGAAACCTTTAAAACCTTCAGGACAGCGGCCCTCAGGACCAGGATTGGAGACCCCTGCTCTAAGACATGCAGGGTTAGGGCTGTAAGGTATGTCATGCCCTTCTCCAGATGTGTGGCAGCACATGTCTTTGTTTCATCAGAAACAGGAAAACAGAGATGCAGATGAGACACAACTAAATCAGACAGAAATATGGTGAGGACCTTTCAATACATTTTTTATTGCACTTATTTTGCAATATTGTTGTAGTGAAGTTAGTCCAACTTAAAGGTATTAGTGCCACCTACTGGCAGCATGATCCTGATCTACTGATGATGGTTCCTCACTGTTATCTACTGATGATGGTTCCCTACTGATTTTTATTTAATTTTAAGATCTGGAAAAAACCTTAGTCCTGATTTGAAGATATAGATTTGAGAACTAAGGATGATGGATGTAAATGCTGCTCTTAATCATTCCATGGATGCCATTTATGAGAATAAGTTCATTTCATTTGAATGTGGGAGATTATAGAATTTATTTGTGCTTTTATTTTTGAGTTATTGGAGATGGGTGGAAATCTGAGGAGTTCTATAATTTAGTGCCAGTGAATGGAATTGTCCTGTTTATGTTGTTTTGCATATCTCTTGTGTTATTAGTTGTTAATTTCTCTTGTGGTGTTTGATTGAACAGTTGAGCATGTTGTTTACACTGGAACCTTTAAGATAAACCTTCAAGAATAGTTGTGTGTGTTGCCAAACAGATCCAGAATATTCTTTCTTTAAGCTTTTCAATGTGTTTACCTTTACTTTTACTTTTGGATGATAATTTTATGGCGTCTGTGATAATGTAACAGCATGCCACAATATTTCACAGTGCATTGTTACACCCAAAGTCTAAACATTTTGTAAAACATTTCAACATGTTTCTTTTTGTTTGGTTTTTAGTGCATACATTTTTATTGTGTTTCGAAGCACATGTATTTGCATTAAATGTGTCATGTAGTACATGAAGTGTCATTATAACCGTCCAATCAATATGACATTTAAGTGACTGGAACACGCACGAAAAGGTTGCGCGTGCACATACACGACCCCGAGAATCAGTGTAACACGTGACCGCCTGTGAGCCAATGACACTTATGCGCGCGCCTTGGGCAGACGGGAGGTGAAAACCCGCAAAGTAGCAAAGCGGCAAAGCGGCTAACTAGAAACACCAGCTAACAACAATGTCTGAGGAAAAACCAAAGGTGAGAAATGTTGTGTCTGAACAGTATTTTACACATTTGCTATTCAGCTGCTTTAAAAACAGGTGCATGAATCCCTTATTCCGCATTTCTGAGCTGTAGAAAGATAAAAAGATTGGTCGAATTGCGGATTTGTGCCTAGCAGGGTTAGCCTGCTAGCTACATGTGGTGCTTGATAAAGGATCTACCTACTGTCTGCCTGTTATAACATGTTTAATGATTGAAAGGATCTACCTGTTATCTGCATGTTATAACGTTTCATGATTTAACTTGAGTTATCTGACAACTTTGTCAAATATAGGCAGCTGTAGCTTCTGCACTTATTCACTGAAGCTGCGCCAACTTTACAGTTTGGCGCTAAATGCGATGGATGCAGACTTGGCTAACAAACATGGACTAGAGCTGATGGTTCTAGAGCTGATAAACTAGATCTGATGGACTAGAGCTGATGTTCTAGAGCTGATAGACCAGATCTGATGGACTAGAGCTGATGGTTCTAGAGCTGATAGACTAGATCTGATGGACTAGAGCTGATGGTTCTAGAGCTGATAGACTAGATCTGATGGACTAAAGCTGATGGTTCTAGAGCTGATGGACTAGAGCTGATGTTCTAGAGCTGATGTTCTAGAGCTGATAGACTAGATCTGATGGACTAGAGCTGATGTTCTAGAGCTGATAGACTAGATATGATGGACTAGAGCTGATAGACTAGATCTAATGTTCTAGATCTGTTGTTCTAGATCTGTTGTTAGCTGCTAGGTTGTTCTAGATTTGTTATTAGCTGCTAGGTTGTTCTAGATCTGATGTTCTAGATCTGTTGTTAGCTGCTAGCTAACGGTAAAAGATGAGCATCCTATTCATCAGGAGCTTTCTGCTGATGTTAGCATTGCTGCTTTTAGACATTCTAAGAGATTTAAGGAATACATTTGCTGCTGCTAGATCAAACTAATTATACTTCATCACTAACAGAGTAATACGCTTGTAGAGCACTGAGTATATCTGGATCTATATCACAGTACTAAGCTCACAGTGCAGAAATGGATATCAGTTTGATAACATTCATTAGGTAGCGAGCTAATATGTAATTATATTTGAGAGCCGGATGCTAAAAGTACGTTAAAAGCAAGTGTATTCAAAGTGTTCCAGGGTCTAGTTAACCAGCCACTTCTGTGACTGTGTCCAGATTTGAATTTGTGCACAGATGATTGGCTAACCCAGAAGAAGTAGACCTAATCATTAAAAATGTTAAACTTATAAGTCAAAATAGAACTGCCCTTTAATCATCGTTTATGGCGACAGATGGATGACTTGCTGTTTTCCCCTTCTACAGGAAGGTGTAAAGACAGAGAATGACCACATCAATCTCAAGGTAGCTGGGCAGGATGGCTCTGTTGTCCAGTTTAAAATCAAGAGGCACACTCCACTCAGCAAACTGATGAAGGCGTACTGCGAAAGACAGGCAAGACACTTACTCTTGTTGTTGCTGGGAACCAAAATTAGGATATTGTCTCATTTCTCAACTCCAAAATGCTTTTGCTCTGTTTTGACAGGGATTGTCAATCAGACAGATCAGGTTTCGATTCGACGGACAGCCTATTAATGAAACAGACACACCTGCACAGGTAGGTATTACTGTGCTGAGCAACCTCTCATTTCACATATGGTGTTTTTATCATTTTTCTTGTAGCCACTTAACCTCTGAGTGCTCTACACAGTGTTCTGTAGGGTTATGGTTCTACACAGTGTTCTGTAGAGTTATGGTTCTACACAGTGTTCTGTAGGGTTATGGTTCTACACAGTGTTCTGTATGGTTATGGTTCTACACAGTGTTCTGTAGAGTTATGGTTCTACACAGTGTTCTGTAGGGTTTTGGTTCTACACAGTGTTCTGTAGGGT
This sequence comes from Neosalanx taihuensis, assembly GCA_030340665.1. NCBI lineage: Eukaryota > Metazoa > Chordata > Actinopteri > Osmeriformes > Salangidae > Neosalanx > Neosalanx taihuensis. The sequence goes on from CM059291.1 coordinate 119,865, forward strand.
TATGGTTCTACACAGTGTTCTGTAGGGTTTTGGTTCTACACAGTGTTCTGTAGGGTTTTGGTTCTACACAGTGTTCTATAGGGTTTTGGTTCTACACAGTGTTCTGTAGGGTTTTGGTTCTACACAGTGTTCTGTAGAGTTATGGTTCTACACAGTGTTCTGTAGGGTTTTGGTTCTACACAGTGTTCTGTAGGGTTATGGTTCTACACAGTGTTCCGTAGGGTTTTGGTTCTACACAGTGTTCCGTAGAGTTATGGTTCTACACAGTGTTCCGTAGAGTTTTGGTTCTACACAGTGTTCTGTAGAGTTATGGTTCTACACAGTGTTCTGTAGAGTTATGGTTCTACACAGTGTTCTGTAGGGTTATGGTTCTACACAGTGTTCTGTAGGGTTATGGTTCTACACAGTGTTCTGTATGGTTATGGTTCTACACAGTGTTCTGTAGAGTTATGGTTCTACACAGTGTTCTGTAGGGTTATGGTTCTACACAGTGTTCTGTATGGTTATGGTTCTACACAGTGTTCTGTAGGGTTATGGTTCTACACAGTGTTCTGTAGAGTTATGGTTCTACACAGTGTTCTGTAGGGTTATGGTTCTACACAGTGTTCTGTATGGTTATGGTTCTACACAGTGTTCTGTAGAGTTATGGTTCTACACAGTGTTCTGTAGGGTTTTGGTTCTACACAGTGTTCTGTAGGGTTATGGTTCTACAGAGTGTTCTGTAGGGTTTTGGTTCTACACAGTGTTCTATAGGGTGTTGGTTCTACACAGTGTTCCGTAGGGTGTTGGTTCTACACAGTGTTCTGTAGGGTTATGGTTCTACACAGTGTTCTGTAGAGTTATGGTTCTACACAGTGTTCTGTAGGGTTATGGTTCTACACAGTGTTCTGTAGGGTTTTGGTTCTACACAGTGTTCCGTAGGGTTTTGGTTCTACACAGTGTTCCGTAGAGTTATGGTTCTACACAGTGTTCCGTAGAGTTATGGTTCTACACAGTGTTCCGTAGGGTGTTGGTTCTACACAGTGTTCTGTAGGGTTATGGTTCTACACAGTGTTCTGTAGAGTTATGGTTCTACACAGTATACTGAAGGTTTGGGGTTCTTCAGAGTGTTCTGCAGGGTTATGGTTCTACACAGTATACTGTAGGATTAGGGTTCTATACTCTAGGATCGGGGTTCTACACAGGGTTCTACATAAACATGCTGTTTGTGATTGCAGCTGGAGATGGAGGATGAAGACACTATTGATGTATTTCAACAACAGACAGGAGGAGCCTCCTAAAGATGGACCCTACGTGTTCAGAGGACTCCACACTTGAAAAGCATCCACACAATTATTATTTGTTGTTTTTAATCCATTTAAGTCATTGTTCCACTTTCTTTTCCACCCGTTTATCATGTTTGTGATCAGTCAGCACCTAACCCTACATGTTAGCATGGAGAGGCAGGACTATGTCATGTAGGGTTCAAACCTAACTTGAGATCTGCATGCTTAACTTGAATTCTCCCTTAAATGTCCCATTAACATCAATGCATGATGATCCCAGGTGTACAGGCAGAACTCAAGCTGGGATTTGACCCACAATGAAAATGGCAGCCAGACCATGATAAGGACGTAGAGGTGATCTGCATTCAAGTTGAACTGGGTCCTGATCGTAAGATTACCTTTCAGGCATTTAATAATTTCTGGTTTACATTCATAGAAATGGAAAGCGTTCAGCTTTTGATTCATGTTTAGGGAAGATGTATTTATGTTTAATACGGGGGACAGATGTGTGTGGGAGGGGGAAGGGGGGAAGTTATTGTCCATCACAGATTGAGAGACTTTTATTGGCATATAGGTTTCATATGCAGTTGCAAAACAAATGGTCTAATTTCATCTTTTAGAACATATTCATAAAATACTAGTCCTGTACATGGACAGATGGCTGCTACACCTCACTGATGTTAGCCAGTATGCCGATTTGATCGAATTATAAATTAAACTAATGGTAATGTCAGGACCAAATGCTAACAGTATATTGAAATGCAAATCTGTTTGGTAGTATGAAGAAGAGAAAAGTTCAGGTCTTTTAATGTTTCCAAAAGCGAAGACAACTTGTCTTGATATCCCTCCTTGTACCCATCCTAACTGCATTAAAGATATTTTTATCACCCAATACAAGGGAAACCTGATGGTTAGAATCAGTGGTCTTTTCCAGATGTAACTCAGGCTGTACTCTGCAGATGTTAGTTTGCAAAGTCTGAAAGGATTTCATTGGTATTGGTCTTGTCTCCAAAAGGGCACGATTGGCAAACTGATTTCTGATTTCATTCCAGCCTTGCATATCTAGTAAACAGGAAAATTGAGTGGTTTGTCTGGGGAAGACCAGTGACCTGTTTAAAATCACAGCTGTGTAGAAGATGGAGTTTGCAGGAGGGTCTCAGGTTTAATGATGTGTGGAAGGTGGAAGTGTGTTAGCAGGAAGATCATCCAATTGTTTTGTTTATCTGCTGATTTGTACATTACTTCCCTCCCTTGTACATTACTTGTTGTCCAATGCTACTGTATACAATAAATATAGTTTGGTACTGAGTTTTCTTGATTTTTAAATTAATTTTCCTAAGGCAAACTGAAATACTTTTGATTAAATTTAAACAGGATTTGAGTTATTGAAGGTTTGTCCTCTAGAGGGTGCTGTCTGCTGGCCAGTCAGACACTAGTTCAGCTCAGACACTACATCTCAGACACTACAGCTCAGACACTACAGCTCAGACACTACATCTCAAACACTACAGCTCAGCTCAGACACTACATCTCAGACACTACAGCTCAGACACTACATCTTAAACACTACAGCTCAGCTCAGACACTACATCTCAGACACTACATCTCAGACACTACAGCTCAGACACTACATCTCAAACACTACAGCTCAGCTCAGACACTACATCTCAAACACTACAGCTCAGCTCAGACACTACATCTCAGACACTACAGCTCAGCTCAGACACTACATCTCAAACACTACAGCTCAGCTCAGACACTACATCTCAGACACTACAGCTCAGCTCAGACACTACATCTCAAACACTACAGCTCAGCTCAGACACTACAGCTCAGCTCATGTATTCTGTAACTGTTAAGCATGGCGTTCAAACGATTGATTGGACTGAGTGTGAGAGATGGTGCTGTGTCAGAGAGATGGTGCTGTGGCAGAGAGATGGTGCTGTGGCAGAGAGATGGTGCTGTGGCAGAGAGATGGTGCTGTGTCAGAGAGATGGTGCTGTGTCAGAGAGATGGTGCTGTGGCAGAGAGATGGTGCTGTGTCAGAGAGATGGTGCTGTGTCAGAGAGATGGTGCTGTGGCAGAGAGATGGTGCTGTGGCAGAGAGATGGTGCTGTGGCAGAGAGATGGTGCTGTGGCAGAGAGATAGTGCTGTGTCAGAGAGATGGTGCTGTGTCAGAGAGATGGTGCTGTGGCAGAGAGATGGTGCTGTGTCAGAGAGATGGTGCTGTGCCAGAGAGATGGTGCTGTGCCAGAGAGATGGTGCTGTGGCAGAGAGATGGTGCTGTGTCAGAGAGATGGAGGTGGACAGTGGTCAGACTGGTTACCACAATCCAGAGATCTCTGGGTCTGTCTGCCCCCTGCAGTTTAACAACACTGCTTCCTTTGGTTTCTTGAGTAATTTTAGCAACATCTGGGAAATGGTCATGTGAGTCTCCTAACAGAGATCTGATTGTGCCGTCTTTATTTTTGGCATCTGTTTGGCATTTTACATTTCCTGGTGGAGCAGTCAGAACCTCTATAGCGTCAGAGCTTTGCAGCTGTGTGTTACCCTTCTGTCCTCCCATGAGGTGGCCTGTAGCTGGAACTGTACAAACATATGACACCCATCTGGGACTCTGCCCCTTGTGTGTTACCTACATGTGTCATCCAGGGTTATTATGCAAAACACTTTTTAAAACATATTTTGTAACCTGCTGTCATTGGTTCAACAGTAACTTGGACCTTGCTTTTATGCGAGGAACTTTAACACCATCCAAGTAGGGCCAGTTAGCCTCCTGTCTGACCATGTTGTCTGTCTTTACAGGTAGTCTCCTCTGGGTGGAGACCTCTGGTAGTTCATAGAACAGTTTTCCAGTGAGACTTGCAATCTTCAAACCAGTCAACCTGTAACTGGAAACTAAGTTGAACCAATGGGTCACAGACTGATTAGACTTTTTTCCAGTCATATTTAACTTCATTCGGTTTTCTGAGCAAAACGTGGCTGTACTTCCTGGTTTAAGAAATGCACATGTTGTATTACGTGAACTGGTAGGATGGGCAAAACTCTGTCATTAATCCCAGCCCCTGTATGAGCACATTTGAAGAGAGAGTAGCACACTGTTCACCATGGTTTCTTTGGCTGCTTCTGAGCTGTGTTGCCTTCTGTCACCTGATGGTTGATGTGACGGACACTGGGATGGTTCAGTGAAGTAAACATCTTTGCTCGTATGCCCAATGCAGAGTGAACCAAAGCAAACTCCTTTTTCCTTAAAGGTTATCTTTGCGGGGTTTACGGGTTGTTATCAAGCTCTGTGGAAGCCTCATAATGAACATTCATTTGAATCAGCTGTGCTGGAGCAGGGAAACATCTAAAACTTTCAGACCAGCAGCCCCCGAGGACTGGAATTGCCCACCCCTGTTCTAGACGGTCAATCAATCAATCTATCGGTCTATGTGATTGGCTAACCCTAGTCAGTCCTACTCCTCCATCTCCATCAGATGTGCTGTGTGTACATGTGCTATGTGTGTTTGTGTGTGTATGTTAATGGTAAATGAACAATGAAACAAACCAAACACCTCCATTTCACAGTTTCTATGCTGTAGGGAGTCAGAGTCTGGGTCAAACCTTCATTTGCGCACACACACATTTACATTGAATAATTTAGCAGATGCGCTTATCCAGAGCGACTTAAAGCACGTACAGGGACATTCCCCCTAAGGCAAGTAGGGTGAAGTACCTTGTCCAAGGACACAACCTCATGTTGGCACAGAAATATTCAAATCTCTAAACACTCAGGTCTCATCAGCAATTTGCAATCATGACTGCAGCATAGAGACAACCTTGAGCCTCTGTTTTGTTTGGTGAACCATGGAGAACATAGACAACCAGAGAAGGAGAGGAGGAGGAGGAGGAGGAAGAAGAGGAGAAGGAAGAAGAGGGTCCACCCTAACCTGAGCAGGCCAGAGGGTCCACCCTAACCTGAGCAGGCCAGAGGGTCCACCCTAACCTGAGCTAGCCAGAGGGTCCACCCTAACCTGAGCAGGCCAGAGGGTCCACCCTCACCTGAGCTAGCCAGAGGGTCCACCCTAACCTGAGCTAGCCTGTGCAGTGTACATAAATAAAACCTTTTCCTGCATATTTGTGTACTGTTTTATGTTTGACTATGATAAAGTAGGCCTACACTAAGACATTTTACAAAAGGAAAAATGGCTCAGTCTCCATTCATTGTAATTTATATGGTGTGTTCCATTTCTATAACTATTTCAATTTTGCACTACAGTGTGCTGTGAATGCTTGGTATTGTGCAGCAAATGCTTAGTTGTGTGTACTGTTATGAATGGCATGTGTATTTCAAATGAGAACCCAATTTCAATTTTGTGAACAGTTAAGAGATTTGACGGCAAACAGTCATCTTGCAAAGGGAGTGTCAGGTTTAGCATTTTGTGTGAGGTTTTCAGTTTTGTGTGTGCATTTTTTTGAAAATCGTTATTGTTTTGAGAAATTAGTTTTAACAACTGTTAAAAGCTGTAATGTTATTTTAATGAACGCACACACAGTGATAAAAAAATAAAAAAAAATAAACAACTACATGTTTTTGGAGTATTTCAAACGGGGAGTTCATGGCTGTGGGTGTTAGCGTGTGAAGTCTTTCTGGGTTAAAGCACTGAGCAGCTGGAGCTCTAATGTGGACTCAGTTATCTCACTACAGTGTTGAAATAATCACGTTTTCCTGATGTTCACTCATTCCCTGAAACAGTCATTGTCTGACTAAACATTAACTGAATTAAAGGAACGAGATAATCTTACGATAATAAATCTGCAAACGAATGACTGGTTTTAAAAAGTTTTAGATTCTTTTAAACCTCTGAACACTGCGGACTCGTCCAGCATGTCGCCTCCCTAACATCGTCTTGTCCCGCCCAGTTCAGGAGGCTTGTGTCCCTGAAAGAGCTCATTGTGGAGGGTTAGAAGAACTATGTGATCAGGAGCTCTATGATATCTAGCTCTATGATATCTAGCTCTATGGTAGCTAGCTATATGGTATCTAGCTATATGGCATCTATCTCTGAGATCTAGCTCTATGCGATCTAGCTCTATGATATGTAGCTCTAGGATATCTAGCTCTATGATATCTAGCTCAATGATATGTAGCTCTATGAGATCTAGCTCTATGATATCTGTATTAGTTGCTCAGCACAGCGGGGATTATCTGCCTCCAGCAGACGGGATTTCTGAAGTCTGAATCATGGTCAACGTCATTATCAACTGGGACTGGAGAACAAATTATGCAAGAGACGGAGAGAACATGTTTGATGTTTCTAAAAAGTGAGATATTATTGCTTCAGGTCAGAGTTGCAGGACATTATTCAGTTCGGATATATGGAGGAAGGTTCTTTAAGGTTCCGTCTGTTCTGGCAGGATCGGTCCGCTTGTTCACCCACATGTGGTAAAACAGGAGAATCTCGGAGCGACAAAAAATATCATAGCGGATCAGTTTTTTTCGGTTTGACTGAAGTTGGTGAAGTTGAAGAGAAGAATTAACTATCTGCTGAGCAGAAACATGGGGAACGCAGCAGGCAGTCTGGACCAGCAAGACTTCAGGGGGCAGAATCTGCCTTTAAAACTGCCCCTGCCAGAACCCGCTGAGCTGGAGGAAAGATTCAATGTTGTTTTGGTAAGTTAACAGGACACAAAGATCATTTTGGGATGATAGTTTCATGTTGTCCATCCATATCAGGGGTGTGTGTGACTATACCGCTGAGCTACACAAACTCATGCATGTTATTTTGTGTTTGAGTCAGAAACTAAGTAATTTGATCAATTCCCTTCATGTACAAATTACAACATAATCGTATTGTTTCCAGCAGTGTTAAAATAGCACTGGATTTTATAGAATACAGCTGGACTTGCTGCACATGATCAACACTTTAACTCCTCCTAACCCAGTCTGGGGGTTTTCCTCGGTAGTTTTGGGGGTTTGAACCTCGGTACTGTTGGACTATAATGTCGCTATAATGTCGCTCACGACTTTTAAGAACAGAACTGGATTTTTTGTTCCTTGGAATAGAATCAGTAGATCCAAGCAGCACCTGCCCAGGTGTCCAGATAATTAGTGGTTGTTTTAATTCTGTCACATTCATCTCGTGTAGATGTAGATCTACTCACATCCGATGCAATTGAAAATAAGTTAAATTAAGTCGCACAGTAAAAGAAAAAATAGAAGTTTTCAAAAAGCAGATAAAATAGATTTTTTTTAGAGGTGCAAGGAGGTGGTCTTGACCAGAGGTGTCTGATCCTGGTCCTCAGGATCCACAATCCTGAAGGTTTGAGATGTTTCCCTGCTCCAGCACACCTGATTCTAATGAATGTTTATTAGTGTGCTGGAGCAGGGAAACATCTCAAACCTTCAGGACAGTGACCCCTCAGGATTGGACACTCTGGTCTTGACCAACCTTGACCTGCAGTTATAACAAAAACCAGCATCTGAAGATCAGTGAAGTAGCCTATAGCTGAACCTCTGCTCGACCCCCAGGGACACATATAGCCACACACCACAGGACATGGACACATTCTGAGTGTGGCTACTGAACCCAGTTTTGTGAGGTTGTGCAAATGTTGGACAAACATGACTCTAGTCAAACTCAGGTTAGAGTAATCCTTCAATTAATACTTTACACTAAGACGGTCATGTAGTCACGTGATACGGACTCTTTACTTTGTTTGCAGAGACAAGAAAGTAATCATTTCAATTGGTTTCAATTTGTTTTTGTCCTCGATATTGCCCCAAGTCCCAAACCCTTTTACCTTTTATTACACAACGAAGGAAGTTTTTTTTGTGAGTTGCTAATGCGTATCACAGTGTTCCAGTTGGGGCGTAATTGATGCGTGTCAGGCAATTGAATGTCATGCTGTGTTCAAGGAGCAGGACTCAGGGGAGGGCAGTGCTGACGTCACACTGCTAGGAGGCTTTTCCCTCCTATCCTAATCCTGTCTGCTTTTGGGATCACCTGCTTCTCATGATTTGTGAACGCCAAGGGGGTTGCCTGCTTCCAATCTGGCACCCGTCAACAAATGGCTGAACAAAGAAAAGGATCAGTCTTAACTGGTCCGAATGTAAAACTAACAAGGTACTTTATATTCTAGAGCAGTGCTCCTCTACTTTTAATTCAAACTGTGAAAGTAATGAGTGATTATTAGAGAGAGCAGAATCAATTCAGAAAACCCCCCTGACAACATCCTTTTAACAATGCTGAGATGGCTAATGAGCCTGCAGTCACTGTCCAGGCCTCAACAGTGATGCTGCTCTCTAAAAGTTATTGGTACAAAATAAAATAAAAGTTTAGTCCCCTTCAGACAAGTGCAGGCTAACAAAGCCCTCAGAGGTGTTTTGGAACAGCTCAGTCCAGCCCTCAATCTAATTTGGAAGAGACCTGTTACCGTCACAGCCTGTTACTGTCCCAGCCTGTTATCACATTTACATTTAGTCATTTATCAGACGCTCTTACCCAGAGTGACTTAGAGCAAGTACAGGGACATTCCCCCTGAGGCAAGTAGGGTGAAGTGCCTTGCCCAAGGACACAGCGTCATGTTGTCTCAGCCTTCTGATTACTAGCTTTATGCCCTAACCACTCAGCCACCTGACTCCCCATTGTCCTAGCCTTTTACCTTCCTAGCTTGTTACTGTCCTAGTCTGTTACATTCCTAGCCTGTTACTGTCCTAACCTGTTACCTTCCTAACTTGTTACTGTCCTAGTCTGTTACTGTCCTAGCCTGTTACTGTCCTAACCTGTTACTGTCCTAGCCTTTTACGGTCCTAGCCTGTTACCTTCCTAACCTGTTACTGTCCTAGCCTGTTACTGTCCTAGCGTGTTACTGTCCTAGTCTGTTACTGTCCTAGTCTGTTACTGTCCTAGCGTGTTACTGTCCTAGCCTGTTACTGTCCTAGCGTATTACTGTCCTAGTCTGTTACTGTCCTAGCCTGTTACCTTACGAGCCTGTTACTGTCTTAGCCTGTTACTGTCCTAGCCTGTTACTGTCTTAGCCTGTTACTGTCCTAGCCTGTTACTGTCCTAGCCTGTTACTGTCTTAGCCTGTTACTGTCCTAGCCTGTTGCTTTCATTGCCTGCTACTCTCCTTGTATGTTACATTCCTTGTGTGTTACTTTCCAAGCCTGCCATGGCTTGTCTTGCTTGCTTGAAAGAAAGTAACTCATCGATATGTACACACCTATTTCCAACATTACCAACTGCATCTTTAAAGGTTGGAGAGAAGCGTACAGGCTGACTAGCTGCTGTCTGGAACCTTCTGCCAGGGTGCTGTCCTTACAGCATCAGGAGAGTTTACCGTTTAAATCTTTTTAAGTTAGTTTGTGCTATTTAAACCCCAATGCACGATGCCAGTCATGCCCACTGTCATCTGGAGTTGTTCATTACCTGAGTCGGAGGGTAATTTGAATGATCAAGTCCCAACAGATTGTTGCCTTGACGAAAGCACCAGAGACTCCAGATCTGTCAACAGTGGTTCCTGGATCAGATGTTAGCCATGTTACTGACTTACTGGTGTATTCTGGGTTTCCTTTGGTTTCAAGTAAGCGTGCAAAAAGTGTGCAAATCAAGAGCAGACTTGGGACAGCCCTTACTGTCACATGACCATGCAAAACTAAGGGTAAGGGGTAAGACTTGGGATTGGCCCTAAGTAAGCTATGTATAGAATGATACTAGCTATGTGTGGAATAATGAACATTAGATTTTGTTGTTAGTCTTAATTCCAAAGAGTAATGGCAAAGCCTCTGTCGTGAAAAATAGCTTTCCAATGATTTTTAAATTTAATTCAAGTTCTGTATGTTTATTGTTTGCACCAGCCTGCCACAGTAAATTCGGTGTTTGTGCAACTTGCATGGCAAATAAAAAACGTTTCTGATTCTGATACAAGATGCAGTTTTAATCCAATAAATGTGGAAAGTCATATTCATGATGATCCTAAAGGGGAAGGAAGGTTCAGAGTGACTGTTTGGAAGTTAGAGTCTCTTTCACTACAAAGCATGTCTGTGAGCTCCAGCATGGTTGCCATAGTACCCGTGACACCACAGTTGGATGTTGTTCAGGGAGAACAGGATCAAAGACAGGTGGAGTGAACTGGATCTGTGGTGAATTGTTTCCCTGTCAGTAGGTTAGCTAGCCTAGGCCTTTAGCCTGGGTCCTTAATATTCAGTTTAGTCTGATTCAGCTACACAACACAACACTGACACCCCTGTCACCTGGAGCACAGTGTGTCTGAGTTGTGTTCCACACTGGCTTCCCACACTGCTCAGGTGGAAACCATTGGATGTCAGTCGGTGCTATAAAAGGCTCTTCCCAGGATGTGATCTCACATGAAAATACTGTGCTCACCATTTTGAACGCTGTCATTAATCTTCATTTAGGCTTTGCTGACTTTCAGAACAGTGAAGTAGTGACTGTTGTGACGGTTACTGGGACATGTTTAAATGCCATATGGGGTGAGGGCTTATCTGTTGTTATAGCTGGGCTCTCAATAGGCCTTCCAGATTACATCTAAGCTGCTTTGTTTAAATGCAGCAAAAGGATCTATTCTACTTTTTGTTATTTCTCCCAGATACTGTTGTTCAGTGGAAATGCTTCAAATTGAGCTCTTCAGCATTTCATTTTCAGTTATTTTGGGGATTCTGGTGTCAGTGACAATTCACTACTGGTGTCAGTGACAATTCAACATTCCCAACTCAGTAAAGTTGATTGCCGAGTGCCTTTTTACATAATTCCTGGTTCTTGTTAAGACACATTAGTCTTCAGCCAAGTTCACACAGGTATGTGAAAACCCCACAATCTATATTATCACATGGACTGTTTACAAAGTTCAAGGACAGTGGTGCTTCTATGTGGAACAGGTTGAGCAGTACCAGAGCAGGAGGGCACAGGAACACAACTGTTCTGAGAAGACCCATCAAGGAGCCTGGCACTGCAGACAGAACCAGAACCCAGAAACCAGAACCCAGAACCCAGAACCAGAACCCAGAACCCAGAACCAGAGCTCTGAGTATTTCTATGTGAGTGTTTCACAGTCCAGAAAGTGTGTCGGTGTACCATTCACCAGGCAGCCTGCATTAGCCTCTGGACTCTACATCCATAGGTATGCTGGTGGTGTAGACTCCTTCTACATGTGTAGCTAAGCTATAGTAATGCTGGTGGTGTAGACTCCTGCTACATGTGTAGCTAAGCTATAGTAATGCTGGTGGTGTAGACTCCTGCTACATGTGTAGCTAAGCTATAGTAATGCTGGTGGTGTAGACTCCTGCTACATGTGTAGCTAAGCTGTAGTAATGCTGGTGGTGTAGACTCCTGCTACATGTGTAGCTAAGCTATAGTAATGCTGGTGGTGTAGACTCCTGCTACATGTGTAGCTAAGCTATAGTAATGCTGGTGGTGTAGACTCCTGCTACATGTGTAGCTAAGCTATAGTAATGCTGGTGGTGTAGACTCCTGCTACATGTGTAGCTAAGCTATAGTAATGCTGGTGGTGTAGACTCCTGCTACATGTGTAGCTAAGCTGTAGTAATGCTGGTGGTGTAGACTCCTGCTACATGTGTAGCTAAGCTATAGTAATGCTGGTGGTGTAGACTCCTGCTACATGTGCAGCAAAGCTGTAGCAATGCTGGTGGTGTAGACTCCTGCTACATGTGTAGCTAAGCTATAGTAATGCTGGTGGTGTAGACTCCTGCTACATGTGTAGCTAAACTGTAGTAATGCTGGTGGTGTAGACTCCTGCTACATGTGTAGCAAAGCTGTAGCAATGCTGGTGGTGTAGACTCCTGCTACATGTGTAGCTAAACTGTAGTAATGCTGGTGGTGTAGACTCCTGCTACATGTGTAGCTAAGCTATAGTAATGCTGGTGGTGTAGACTCCTGCTACATGTGTAGCTAAGCTGTAGTAGCTGACTTATTCAAGTCCCAGGTTGAACAATCCTACCTGTTGTCTGTCCAACCAGCCTGTAGTTTAGCCCAGGGTTAGGGTTTGACTGGGGCATGTTTGTTCTGAGCCTAATGAGACGTAGAATTTCTGTGGAAAAGAGGGTGTTTTGTTTTATGTCATCTGTGTTGGCCTCATGATAAAACAGATTGCCTTTAACGGGCTCCATTGACAAACAGGAAAACGATATAGGACACAGCGTAGGCGTGCACCTGTTAGAATTTCACACTGACTAATCAACCGATCAGCGTGTGAGTGCTATAGCACCAGAGGCTGCACTATCTTTCTGTCGTTCTATTAAGTATGTGAACCGCCTGTGAGTGTGTCACTGGGGAGAGGGCCACAACTCGAACCACCACAACCAGTATGCTATGGTGAACACAGCAAGCTAGTGACTCTGCTGCAGCTATGGTGAACACAGCAAGCTAGTGACTCTGCTGCAGCTACAGTGAACACAGCAAGCTAGTGACTCTGCTGCAGCTATGGTGAACACAGCAAGCTAGTGACTCTGCTGCAGCTATGGTGAACACAGCAAGCTAGTGACTCTGCTGCAGCTACAGTGAACACAGCAAGCTAGTGAACCTGCTGCAGCTATGGTGAACACAGCAAGCTAGCGACCCTGCTTAAGCAAATTGCTCCTCATGTGTGACAGCTTACATTTGAATAACACAAACTAACTCTGTCCCCAACAGTCTACTATCCAACAGTCTATCCAACTCAGTCCCTCCGGGGTGGGGGGTTTTACAAATCTTTAAATCAGTTTGTCAGTCTAGCTGTGTCACCCAAGTTGCTACCTGCGGCTAAGCTTGACAGGAGGATCATTACACAGAGGTCAGTAGACTAGGCTCCACTTGGATGACCAAGGACCATCTTCAGCTGAACCTCACCAAAATGGAACCTCTCATCATCCCGGCCAAACCTTCCATCTCCCACGATCTCTCAATCACCCTGGAATCTGCGATGGTGACTCCTTCATCCTCTGCCATGAACCTCAGGGTTACCTTACATGATGAGCTCTCCCTCACAGCCCACATGCTTCTGTCTCCCAGTCATGTAGATTCATCCTCTGGTTTGGTTTCCAACAATGTATGCTTCATGTCTACCTGCAATGTTGGGGGCCTATCTCATTGTTATGATCAAAAACCTTTGCTCTTTTGTAAAGCTCTGTCTTGGAAGTCGCTTTGGGTGAAAGCATCTGCTAAATGAATAAGTATAAATGTAATTCAGGCTCTGCCTTTAAGCCTGACATAGCCTGCTTTGAATGGGATGTTAAAGCTAGTTATAGCTTGCTTGGACAACAGATACTGATTTGTGTGTTGGCTGTGGAGAGAAACCATGTATAGGGTCACACCCGCTATAATATGTCAGCCAGAAGTTTTGTCTAGATGTCTAGGAAACGTTGTCTTGTTCTCCTGCTAGTGTTACAGTGTCTGGTATGACTGAGATGGGCTTAGTATGTTGGTGCTGTGACGCATCAATGCACTGTCTTGATGATGTGGTAAATCTGAAATCTGATTAAGAAACACATTCAAACTGATTAAAGGCCATTTTGGGATTGCCACTCTTTATCAAGGCCATTATCTGCTTTTAAGCAGTCATGAAAGAGATTCATCCAAAATATTTGCAGAAGAGCCTTCACTTCGCCCCCCTAACTCATGAGCCATGCAGCTGACTCTGTCAAGTATCAACATCATTTTTCAACCCACAATGCACTTCATTTCAGGTTGCTTCCCATAATAGGTCATATTCACACCTGAACCTGGAGCATGGTTAGACAGAGACCAAACAGGTAATGTGTGAAGGCCCCTCTGAAAGGTGTGGGGTCACCAGGTGTAGAGGTGAGAGGTCACCAGGTGTAGAGGTGAGAGGTCACCAGGTGTAGAGGTGTGGGGTCACCAGGTGTAGAGGTGTGGGGTCACCAGGTGTAGAGGTGTGGGGTCACCAGGTGTAGAGGTGAGAGGTCACCAGGTGTAGAGGTGTGGGGTCACCAGGTGAAGAGGTGTGGGGTCACCAGGTGTAGAGGTGAGAGGTCACCAGGTGTAGAGGTGTGGGGACACCAGGTGTAGAGGTGAGAGGTCACCAGGTGTAGAGGTGTGGGGTCACCAGGTGTAGAGGTGTGGGGTCACCAGGTGTAGAGGTGAGAGGTCACCAGGTGTAGAGGTGAGAGGTCACCAGGTGTAGAGGTGTGGGGTCACCAGGTGTAGAGGTGTGGGGTCACCAGGTGTAGAGGTGTGGGGTCACCAGGTGTAGAGGTGAGAGGTCACCAGGTGTAGAGGTGTGGGGTCACCAGGTGAAGAGGTGTGGGGTCACCAGGTGTAGAGGTGAGAGGTCACCAGGTGTAGAGGTGTGGGGACACCAGGTGTAGAGGTGAGAGGTCACCAGGTGTAGAGGTGTGGGGTCACCAGGTGTAGAGGTGTGGGGTCACCAGGTGTAGAGGTGAGAGGTCACCAGGTGTAGAGGTGTGGGGTCACCAGGTGTAGAGGTGTGGGGTCACCAGGTGTAGAGGTGAGGGGTCACCAGGTGTAGAGGTGAGGGGTCACCAGGTGTAGAGGTGTGGGGTCACCAGGTGTAGAGGAGAGGGGTCACCAGGTGTAGAGGTGTGGGGTCACCAGGTGTAGAGGTGAGGGGTCACCAGGTGTAGAGGTGTGGGGTCACCAGGTGTAGAGGTGTGGGGTCACCAGGTGTAGAGGAGAGGGGTCACCAGGTGTACAGGTGAGGGGTCACCAGGTGTAGAGGTGTGGGGTCACCAGGTGTAGAGGTGTGGGGTCACCAGGTGTAGAGGTGAGAGGTCACCAGGTGTAGAGGTGTGGGGTCATCAGGTGTAGAGGTGTGGGGTCACCAGGTGTGGAGGTGTGGGGTCACCAGGTGTAGAGGTGTGGGGTCACCAGGTGTAGAGGTGTGGGGTCACCAGGTGTAGAGGTGAGAGGTCACCAGGTGTAGAGGTGTGGGGTCACCAGGTGTAGAGGAGAGGGGTCACCAGGTGTAGAGGTGAGAGGTCACTAGGTGTAGAGGTGTGGGGTCACCAGGTGTAGAGGTGTGGGGTCACCAGGTGTAGAGGTGAGAGGTCACTAGGTGTAGAGGAGAGGGGTCACCAGGTGTAGAGGTGTGGGGTCACCAGGTGTAGAGGTGTGGGTTCACCAGGTGTAGAGGAGAGGGGTCACCAGGTGTAGAGGTGTGGGGTCACCAGGTGTAGAGGTGTGGGTTCACCAGGTGTAGAGGAGAGGGGTCACCAGGTGTAGAGGTGTGGGGTCACCAGGTGTAGAGGTGTGGGGTCACCAGGTGTAGAGGTGAGAGGTCACCAGGTGTAGAGGTGTGGGGTCACCAGGTGTAGAGGTGTGGGGTCACCAGGTGTAGAGGTGTGGGGTCACCAGGTGTAGAGGTGAGAGGTCACCAGGTGTAGAGGTGTGGGGTCACCAGGTGAAGAGGTGTGGGGTCACCAGGTGTAGAGGTGAGAGGTCACCAGGTGTAGAGGTGTGGGGACACCAGGTGTAGAGGTGAGAGGTCACCAGGTGTAGAGGTGTGGGGTCACCAGGTGTAGAGGTGTGGGGTCACCAGGTGTAGAGGTGAGAGGTCACCAGGTGTAGAGGTGTGGGGTCACCAGGTGTAGAGGTGTGGGGTCACCAGGTGTAGAGGTGAGGGGTCACCAGGTGTAGAGGTGAGGGGTCACCAGGTGTAGAGGTGTGGGGTCACCAGGTGTAGAGGAGAGGGGTCACCAGGTGTAGAGGTGTGGGGTCACCAGGTGTAGAGGTGAGGGGTCACCAGGTGTAGAGGTGTGGGGTCACCAGGTGTAGAGGTGTGGGGTCACCAGGTGTAGAGGAGAGGGGTCACCAGGTGTACAGGTGAGGGGTCACCAGGTGTAGAGGTGTGGGGTCACCAGGTGTAGAGGTGTGGGGTCACCAGGTGTAGAGGTGAGAGGTCACCGGGTGTAGAGGTGTGGGGTCATCAGGTGTAGAGGTGTGGGGTCACCAGGTGTGGAGGTGTGGGGTCACCAGGTGTAGAGGTGTGGGGTCACCAGGTGTAGAGGTGTGGGGTCACCAGGTGTAGAGGTGAGAGGTCACCAGGTGTAGAGGTGTGGGGTCACCAGGTGTAGAGGAGAGGGGTCACCAGGTGTAGAGGTGAGAGGTCACTAGGTGTAGAGGTGTGGGGTCACCAGGTGTAGAGGTGTGGGGTCACCAGGTGTAGAGGTGAGAGGTCACTAGGTGTAGAGGAGAGGGGTCACCAGGTGTAGAGGTGTGGGGTCACCAGGTGTAGAGGTGTGGGTTCACCAGGTGTAGAGGAGAGGGGTCACCAGGTGTAGAGGTGTGGGGTCACCAGGTGTAGAGGTGTGGGTTCACCAGGTGTAGAGGAGAGGGGTCACCAGGTGTAGAGGTGTGGGGTCACCAGGTGTAGAGGTGTGGGGTCACCAGGTGTAGAGGTGAGGGGTCACCAGGTGTAGAGGTGTGGGGTCACCAGGTGTGGAGGTGAGGGGTCACTAGGTGTAGACGTGTGGGGTCACCAGGTGTAGAGGTGTGGGGTCACCAGGTGTACAGGTGAGGGGTCACCAGGTGTAGAGAAGAGGGGTCACCAGGTGTACAGGTGAGGGGTCACCAGGTGTAGAGAAGAGGGGTCACCAGGTGTAGAGGTGTGGGGTCACCAGGTGTACAGGTGAGGGGTCACCAGGTGTAGAGAAGAGGGGTCACCAGGTGTAGAGGTGTGGGGTCACCAGGTGTAGAGGTGTGGGGTCACCAGGTGTAGAGGAGAGGGGTCACCAGGTGTAGAGGTGAGAGGTCACCAGGTGTAGAGGTGTGGGGTCACCAGGTGTAGAGGAGAGGGGTCACCAGGTGTAGAGGTGAGAGGTCATGGTGTGACACTCTGTATCTTATGTATAGCATTGCTGGATACACACAAGGAATGTAGTCACAGTTAAGATCATGTGATTTATGGACAATGTAGGTCACATGACACTCTGGCTTGGTCAGGCTCGAACATTTGTCAAGTTCCACTGAGCAGCTTTGCAAACATAAACACTTCCGTTGTTGTGGCGATGAATGAGCAAGCAGGAAGAGGCTGTTGCTGTGGTGCCCAGTGGGAGGGGTCCTGAGGATTACCCAGCTAATCTGAGGACAGACAAGGGACACCTGTGCCCCCTCAGGACCTAGCAGGAGGATTAAAGATCTGTGCTGAGGGGGGAGGTGTGTTTGGGTGAGCAGCATGTGTCCCTCCCCCCACCACCCCACCTCCCCCCACCACCCACCTCCCCTTGGCCCTAATAGAGAACCTGTCATGATGATCATGAAGTGATCCTCAAATATTTCTTTTTCTTGTGCTAATTCCTTTGCTTTCAGATCCCCAAGGGTGGTAAAGTGGAGACTGGTACAGTGTGTTTGATGGTGGCTGAGTGTGCATAAGAACGTCCTCTGAACAACATCCCTCTTTACCATGTTGCATTAATACAACCCAGAGAAACACTCTCATCATCCTGTCAGAGGCAGGGAGAAATGTTTGCCACATGCAGGAAGACTGATGCAGCCAAGTTGATCCTAGAGAACAGATCAGCAGTCAGTCATATCCTAAGTTGAGACACTCTTTTATGTATTATTTCTTGTTAATACCAGCTGTAGCCACATGTACCATCTGCCCTGCTTCTTGTTAAATACTGCAGTTAAAGAGCACTAAAAAGAAACAATACACAAGCGATAGTGATGGAAGCAGAAGAGTTGATTTGACCACTAGATGTAGAACAGAGCAGTTGTTACTTGTCAGGCAGTCCTGTCACTGCCTCTGTGCAGTCAGATCGTCCAGTATTCAGCGTGTGTGCTGTGTGTGGTGTGAGGCTGTGTTGGATCCAGTGTGTGTGCTGTGTGTGGTGTGAGGCTGTGTTGGATCCAGTGTGTGTGCTGTGTGTGGTGTGAGGCTGTGTTGGATCCAGTGTGTGTGCTGTGTGTGGTGTGAGGCTGTGTTGGATCCAGTGTGTGTGCTGTGTGTGTGCTGTGAGGCTGTGTTGGATCCAGTGTGTGTGCTGTGTGTGTGCTGTGAGGCTGTGTTGGATCCAGTGTGTGTGCTGTGTGTAGTGTGAGGCTGTGTTGGATCCAGTGTGTGTGCTGTGTGTAGTGTGAGGCTGTGTTGGATCCAGTGTGTGTGCTGTGTGTGGTGTGAGGCTGTGTTGGATCCAGTGTGTGTGCTGTGTGTAGTGTGAGGCTGTGTTGGATCCAGTGTGTGTGCTGTGTGTGGTGTGAGGCTGTGGTAGATACAGTAGGAACAGATTGTGAGGATGGAAAGTTCTGTGTTACACAACTGAGCCACTCAGGTTTCCCTTTCAAACCTCAAATGTTAGTTTTCCTGTAGCATGTAGTAGAGTGGTTGCTACTGTACAGCAGTATACACTGGACGGAAAGGGTTAGGCTTAGGGTTAGTGCTGTTAGGGTTAGTGCTGTTAGGGTTAGGGATGGGGTTGGGTTAGGGTTATTGCTGTGCTTAGGTTTAGTGCTGCTAGGGTTAGTGCTGTTAGAGTTAGGGTTAGTGCTGCTAGGGTTAGTGCTGTTCATTAGATCTTAAGTAGTGTACTTTAGGCTTGCTATTAGTCTGTAATGTAGGGAGTTTAAACAACCCACAGCCTAACCGTCTAACTGACTGCACAGTTTGAGTCTGTTTAAGAGGGAAGAGAAACCCTGACTCTGTACTGGTCACACTGACACACTGACAGTTACTTGGAAAAATATGTTTTTACACACACAGAGCGTGATGCCTCAGCCATTTCTGAGATAGGAAACCATGTTGAATGGGTTAAGGCTGTTGATAGACTGTGATCTCAGGCCCCTAGACTGTGATCTCAGGCCCCTAGACTGTGATCTCAGGCCCCTAGACTGTGATCTCAGGCCCCTAGACTGTGATCTCTGGCCCCTAGACTGTGATCTCAGGCCCCTAGACTGTGATCTCTGGCCCCTAGACTGTGATCTCTGGCCCCTAGACTGTGATCTCAGGCCCCTAGACTGTGATCTCAGGCCCCTAGACTGTGATCTCAGGCCCCTAGACTGTGATCTCAGGCCCCTAGACTGTGATCTCAGGCCCCTAGACTGTGATCTCTGGCCCCTAGACTGTGATCTCAGGCCCCTAGACTGTGATCTCTGGCCACTAGACTGTGATCTCAGGCCCCTAGACTGTGATCTCAGGCCCCTAGACTGTGATCTCAGGCCCCTAGACTTTAATCCCAAGCACTGGTTTTACATCAACTCCGCCCTCCCCCTCTCTACTCTCCTCTCCTTCCAGACACCCTCCCTCACCCTCCCTCACCCCCTTTCTCCTCTCCTTCCAGACACTGTACCTCCTTCACCCTCCCTCACCCTCTCTCCCCCTCACCCTCCCTCACCCTCTCTCCCCCTTGCATGTGTAGGTCTTACCTGTCACATGAGCAAACAGTGTATCTGATTTTTTAATGAAAAACATAAAACAATGTTTGGACTTATTTACCATTTTGTGAGTGTGTAACTTGACTGCCAAGTCTAACCATCAAATTGTAATCAATCAATTAAAATGACATTTCTTTTTTTCTCTTTTTATCTGTCTTGCTGTTTCTCTCTCTCTCTTTTGCTGTCTGCCTCTCTCTCTCTGTGTCTGTCTCTCTGTCTCTCAGAGTTGTATGAACCTCCCCCCAGACAAAGCCAGACTACTGCGTCAGTATGACAACGAGAAAAAATGGGAGCTGATCTGTGACCAGGTGGGACCTTCAGACATGTTCTGCAGAGCCGAGTCTGTCCTGTACACTGACAGACAGACAGACCTCCTGTCCCGTACACTGACAGACAGACCTCCTGTACCCTGACAGACAGACAGACCTCCTGTCCTGTACACTGACAGACAGACCTCCTGTACCCTGACAGACAGACAGACAGACAGACAGACAGACAGACAGACAGACAGACAGACCTCCTGTCCTGTACACTGACAGACAGACCTCCTGTACCCTGACAGACAGACAGACACACAGACAGACAGACAGACCTCCTGTACCCTGACAGACAGACAGACCTCCTGTACCCTGACAGACAGACAGACCTCCTGTACCCTGACAGACAGACCTCCTGTCCTGTACACTGACTGACAGACAGACAGACCTCCTGTCCTGTACACTGACTGACAGACAGACAGACCTCCTGTCCTGTACACTGACTGACAGACCTCCTGTACCCTGACAGACAGACAGACCTCCTGTCCTGTACACTGACAGACAGACAGACAGACCTCCTGTTCTGTACACTGACAGACAGACAGACCTCCTGTCCTGTACACTGACAGACAGACAGACAGACCTCCTGCCCTGTATCCTGACTGACAGACAGACAGACCTCCTGTCCTGTACCCTGACAGACAGACAGACCTCCTGCCCTGTACACTGACAGACAGACAGACCTCCTGTCCTGTACACTGACAGACAGACCTCCTGCCCTGTATCCTGACTGACAGACAGACAGACCTCCTGTTCTGCACACTGACAGACAGACAGACCTCCTGCCCTGTACACTGACAGACAGACAGACCTCCTGTCCTGTACACTGACAGACAGACCTCCTGCCCTGTATCCTGACTGACAGACAGACAGACCTCCTGTCCTGTACACTGACAGACAGACAAACCTCCTGTCCTGTACACTGACAGACAGACCTCCTGTCCTGTACACTGACAGACAGACCTCCTGTCCTGTACACTGACAGACAGACAAACCTCCTGTCCTGTACACTGACAGACAGACAGACCTCCTGCCCTGTATCCTGACTGACAGACAGACAGACCTCCTGTCCTGTACACTGACAGACAGACAGACCTCCTGTCCTGTACACTGACAGACAGACCTCCTGCCCTGTACACTGACAGACAGACCTCCTGCCCTGTACACTGACAGACAGACATCCTGTCCTGTACACTGACAGACAGACAGACCTCCTGTCCTGTACACTGACAGACAGACAGACCTCCTGTCCTGTACCCTGACAGACAGACAGACCTCCTGTCCTTTGTGTTTGACTGACAGAGTGTTGGCCCCCACATACAAACACACATGCACCTGTACACTGTATCTCTTACTCAAATACATACATACTTAGTCTCTGTCTCTCTCTCTCTCTCTCTGAGGGTACTTTTTACACTTGTTTAAGTTTGCATTGACTTTTTATGTGTAATGAATGTAGTCTAAGGTGTTCTCTTCTGCCTCCCCAACAGGAAAGGTTCCAGGTAAAGAACCCCCCTCACACGTATATTCAGAAGCTGAGAGGTTATCTGGACCCAGCAGTCACCAGCAAGGTGAGAACAAAACGAACAGGGAAGAGAGAGCAGAGAGACAGTGTAGGTGGGGGAGAGAGAGAGAGAGCAGAGAGACAGTGTAGGTGGGGAAGAGAGAGCAGAGAGACAGTGTAGGTGGGAGGAGAGAGACAGTGTAGGTGGGAGTAGGAGAGAGAGACAGTGTAGGTGGGAGGAGGAGGAGAGAGACAGTGTAGGTGGGAAGAGAGAGGAGAGAGACAGTGTAGGTGGGGGAGAGAGAGAGAGCAGAGAGACAGTGTAGGTGGGAGGAGGAGAGAGAGACAGTGCAGGTGGGAGTAGAAGAGAGACAGTGTAGGTGGGAGGAGGAGAGAGAGACAGTGTAGGTGGGGGAGAGAGAGAGCAGAGAGACAATGTAGGTGGGAGGAGGAGGAGAGAGAGTGTAGGTGGGAGGAGGAGGAGAGAGAGTGTAGGTGGGGGAGAGAGAGAGCAGAGAGACAATGTAGGTGGGAGGAGGAGGAGAGAGAGTGTAGGTGGGAGGAGGAGGAGAGAGAGTGTAGGTGGGGGAGAGAGAGAGCAGAGAGACAATGTAGGTGGGAGGAGGAGGAGAGAGAGTGTAGGTGGGAGGAGGAGGAGAGAGAGTGTAGGTGGGAGGAGGGAGGAGAGAGACAGTGTAGGTGGGAGAAAGGAGGAGAGAGACAGTGTAGGTGGGAGGAGGAGGAGAGAGACAGTGTAGGTGGGAGGAGGGAGGAGAGAGACAGAGCGTCAGATGACTGACTAAAAGTAAATGTAATGTCTGTGATAAACAAATTAATTTAGAGATTGCCAGAATAACAGTAAATGTATCTGATAACTAAATTGCATTGACTGAACGTTTGTGAGATACAGAAAGAGGTAGAGAAACCAAAAAAGAGGGAGAGAATGGGGAAAGAGAGGGGGAGGTAGGGGAGGTAGAGGAGGGAGGGATAGAGAGAAGGATTGGAGAGGGAGAGAGAGAGAAGGATGGAAGAAATAGATGAAGTAAAACTGGGTAGAGGTCAGTAAAAGAGGGAGAGGTAGGGGGAGAAAGGGAGAGAGGGTGGGAGAGTTATGGTTTACACATTCCGGTTCCTCCCCCCTTTTCTTCAAACTCAAACAATTGCTACTTTGTGCCTGAGTGTGAGCAGTGGTCACTGGCTCTGTCTCACACAGCCAGCCTGCTGCATTCCTCTGCTCTGCCTTCAGCCAATCCGCTACGTTGTTACATTTCTTCCTACAAATCCCAGCCAATCCACTGCTTTGGTACATTCCTCTGAGCTGCTCCGAGCCAATCCACTCACTACCAGGGTGGAAAAGTTTCACTCCAAGTCCCCAAGAATGTATCAGTCATGAGTTTGTTTCCAGGATGACCCTCCACCACACCCCATCTTCCTGTCCCCCTCCTCTCTCTCCTTTTCCTCTCTCCATCCTCTCCCCCTTCTGTCTCTGTCCTCTCTCCCTCTCTCTTCTGTCCCCTTCCTGTCCCTCTCTCCCTCCTCTCCCCTCTCCTGTTGTCCTCTCTACCTCCTCCCCCTCCTTTTGTCCCCCTCCTCTCCCCCCTCCTGTCCCCCTCCTGTCCCCCCTCCTGTCCCCCTCCTCCCCCTCCTGTCCCCCTCCTCTCCCCCCCCCCTCTGTCCCCCTCTTCTCCCCCTCCTTCTAACCTTCTCTCTACTATATTTTCCACCTCATTTCTAGTTTTTCCCCTAGCTGATTTGTCCTTCTCTGATGTTTGCTCTAATCCTTCCTCTTTGTCTTTCTCTCTTCATGTTCTCTCTCTTCACGGTGTTTCTCTCTCCCTCCTCTCATCTCTCTCTTCTGTTCAATGCTGCAGCTGGTAGTACTTAGTGCAGAGGGGATGTGGTGGAGGCAGAGGAGAGGAGGGACACTGGTGGAGCGCTATGCTTTACACCAACACACAAAAGGCTCCTCCTTAATGAAAACACTGTTTCTCATCTCCTCATGTGCCAAAGACACACACACACACACACACACACACACACCAGCCGGGCCATGGGAACGCTGGTCTCCATGTTTTTCCAGCACATACACCAAGCTGAGGACTGTTTCCTGCCTAATAGAGAGTCTGTTTCCTGCCTAATAGAGATGCTGTTTCCAGCCTAATATGGATGCTGTTTCCTGCCTAATAGAGAGGCTGTTTCCTGCCTAATAGAGATGCTGTTTCCTGCCTAATAGAGAGGCTGTTTCCTGCCTAATAGAGAGGCTGTTTCCTGCCTAATAGAGATGCTGTTTCCAGCCTAATATGGATGCTGTTTCCTGCCTAATAGAGATGCTGTTTCCTGCCTAATAGAGATGCTGTTTCCTGCCTAATAGAGAGGCTGTTTCCTGCCTAATAGAGAGGCTGTTTCCTGCCTAATAGAGATGCTGTTTCCTGCCTAATAGAGAGGCTGTTTCCTGCCTAATAGAGAGGCTGTTTCCTGCCTAATAGAGATGCTGTTTCCAGCCTAATATGGATGCTGTTTCCTGCCTAATAGAGATGCTGTTTCCTGCCTAATAGAGATGCTGTATCCTGCCTAATAGAGATGCTGTTTCCTGCCTAATAGAGAGGCTGTTTCCTGCCTAATAGAGAGGCTGTTTCCTGCCTAATAGAGAGTTTGTTTCCTGCCTAATAGAGAGGCTGTTTCCTGCCTAATAGAGATGCTGTTTCCTGTCTGATAGAGAGTCTGTTTCCTGCCTAATAGAGAGGCTGTTTCCTGTCTGATAGAGAGTCTGTTTCCTGCCTAATAGAGAGGCTGTTTCCTGTGTAATAGTGAGGCTGTTTCCTGCCTGATAGAGAGGCTGTTTCCTGTCTGATAGAGAGTCTGTTTCCTGCCTAATAGAGAGGCTGTTTCCTGTGTAATAGTGAGGCTGTTTCCTGCCTAATAGAGAGGCTGTGGAAACAAGCCTTAAGGGACAGGAGGGAGGCGGCTGTCAGCTGTGTTGTAATGATGTCATGATGTAATGATGTCATGATGTGTCATCAGGGAGGGGCTTCCTCTCACTGGTCAGGGTGGGGGGTTTTGCCCTGAGGGGACTTCTGTCTTTTTGTCTGAAAAGGAAAGTAATAAGACCCCCTGTTTAACATAAACACACACACACACACACACACATGTAAACACATACACACATATCCATGTACACACATACATGCTACAGTTACTGTAGTTCTAGCGTGTACATATTACCACATTGATAATATATGTATCTGTGTGTGTATGTGTATACATGTTTGTGTATATGTTTTGTGTATATGAATTGTGTATACATGTGTGTTGGCTCTAATGAGTTTATTCTATCAAGCAGTCAGGAGAAGCCCTGATCTATTAAAAGTACAACAACAGTAGAACATGAGCAAATAGAAGAACATGAAATCAATCATATCCCAGCTGTGTTTCCAGAGGATCGTCCCTCCCAGAACATTCTTGGATGAACAGCGTTTATGCCGTACAGCTGTGGAGATGCTCTATGTTCCAGGAGATGTTGTTTTGTGTATTCTAGTTGTGCTGCATATCCATCTGGCTTTACCTTTCACTGCCTCAAAGCACCTTCAACTGAAGTTTGCTTGTCGTATTTAGTTTGGGCTGGGCTTGATTGTGGAGCTGTGAGTGTGAGGATGTTGACATTTTCTTGTTTTTCCTCAGAAATTCAGACGGAGAGTTCAGGAGTCCACACAAGTCCTGAGGGAACTGGAAATTTCATTACGGACCAATCACATCGGGTGAGTTGTGCAGTGTTGTGTGACCTCTGTGAAGGTTAGACACAGTGTGAAGGTCAGATGGAAGATCTTGACATTCCAGAAGCCCTGAAAGACACAAGTATTTAGAGACTGATGCTGAAGATGACCTCCTCCTCTTCATCTCCAGAGCTCAAATTTTCTCCAGAACTTCTTGCTCCAAAAAGCCTCTATGGTATTTAATGCATGAATGTGTAATGTCAATGGGAAGAGAAGCACATTTACATGTATTCAGTTATCAGGATGTATGGAAGCTGCTAGGGGTGGCTGAGCTGCTTCCTCTCTGTGTTCCTTTTGGTGAAAGAGGTAGAAGGATGATGTTAGTGATCTTCAGATAACATGAGAACATTCCAGAACTCAGAGGCTTTATAACCGACAGGATTGAACTTGATTTGTTACTCTGAGTTCTATGCTGTACCCTGCTGATGTAGACTACAATTTCCCCACTGCAGTACAAATAAAGGACTGTATTATCTTCTTATCGTATCTTATTTGCAGCAGGAAGTCATGTTTTGGGGGAAGTGTGATCGATTGCTTATCATCTCTCAGGGCGAGGGGTGAGGTCAGATGCATGCTGGGATCTGGAGGTAGGGTGAGGGACAGCAGGAAGGTGCAGGGGCTGATGGGATGGAGCAACATCAGTGGTGAAAGGGCGACAGCTCTGACAGTAGAGCATTAGAACCTTGTCAGAAACAGGAAGACCTGCGCTCGATAACGTCCATGTCCTGGTTCCACTACAGGCCTGATATCTCCATAACACAAACACACAGCAGCTCACAACATTAGAACAACCCAGCATTTGATGAGCATGGAGTCATGTAAGGAAGTACAGGAAGTCTAGTGGCAGCCAGAAAGTATGTGCTTTCTGAAAGACAGACATTGTTTACATGGATTATCTCCTGGCATGTTTTAGTGACCTTTTGTTACTAAACTAGATTACATACATAATCTACCTAATCTAGATTAGATAATGAAGTATTAGCTATTCCCCTGAGAGGGAGAGAGAGGAGGGATGGAGGAAGATGTAGAGAGGAGAGGGGGGACAATAGTAAATAATATGCCTTTATTTTCTGAAGTGACAAGGACAAATCTATTGATGATCAACATATCATGAGCAGCTTGTTTCTTTAGTGTCACTGCTGAGTACAGCTCCTCCACTGGCCCCTCACAGGAGGATTGTATTGGGCAGGTAATGGTTCCATATGGCGGCTTGACACACCTGCAGCCAGTTCATCCCAAATTGGCAGCTAACAAGTGTAGCTTTATAGTTCAATGCCTCACAACAGTAACCATGCCTGCATGTTAGTATGTTTTACTTCTAAAACCAGTAATCAGTACCAGTTCAAAAGATCAGGCCCAGTAAAGAATTATGATTTCATGGAGGGTTAGAGGGTAGAGGTAGACAGCTGGATGGGTAGAGGTAGACAGCTGGATGGTTAGAGGTAGACAGCTGGGTGGTTAGAGGTAGACAGCTGGATGGGTAGAGGTAGACAGCTGGATGGTTAGAGGTAGACAGCTGGGTGGTTAGAGGTAGACAGCTGGATGGTTAGAGATAGACAGCTGGATGGTTAGAGGTAGACAGCTGGATGGGTAGAGATAGACAGCTGTATGGGTAGAGGTAGACAGCTGGATGGTTAGAGGTAGACAGCTGGATGGTTAGAGATAGACAGCTGGATGGTTAGAGGTAGACAGCTGGTGGTTAGAGGTAGACAGCTGGATGGTTAGAGGTAGACAGCTGGATGGTTAGAGGTAGACAGCTGGATGGTTAGAGGTAGACAGCTGGATGGGTAGAGATAGACAGCTGGATGGGTAGAGATAGACAGCTGGATGGGTAGAGGTAGACAGCTGGATGGTTAGAGGTAGACAGCTGGATGGTTAGAGATAGACAGCTGGATGGTTAGGGGTAGACAGCTGGATGGTTAGAGATAGACAGCTGGATGGTTAGGGGTAGACAGCTGGATGGTTAGAGGTAGACAGCTGGATGGTTAGAGGTAGACAGCTGGATGGGTAGAGATAGACAGCTGTATGGGTAGAGGTAGACAGCTGGATGGTTAGAGGTAGACAGCTGGATGGGTAGAGGTAGACAGCTGGGTGGGTAGAGGTAGACAGCTGGATGGTTAGAGATAGACAGCTGGATGGGTAGAGGTAGACAGCTGGATGGTTAGAGGTAGACAGCTGTATGGGTAGAGGTAGACAGCTGGATGGGTAGAGGTAGACAGCTGGATGGGTAGAGATAGACAGCTGGATGGGTTAAGCAGCTGGTTGGGTTATTATTACAAGAGAGTTTGATATGTTTGTGTCTGTGGGCACAGTGTAACCTGTGAGGGGAGAGTAGCTGGTGTGTGCTTTTGTGCACATGTCTGTCTGTAATCTAGTGTGTGTGTGTGTGTGTCTGTGTTTTCTTATTGTAACTGTAAATATATTTGTCCAGTTATTTAACCCATGTCTGTCTCATTGGTTATTGGTAATTGGACTGAATACCATCAATATGTGTTTGTCAGACTTGTGTTTACATACAGAGATGCAGACTTTCACAGCATGGAAGCTTGTTAAAGCACACTGTCTGTTAATGCTTCCATGTTTCCACCAGGTGGGTGAGAGAGTTCCTGAACGAGGACAACAAAGGTCTGGACGTTCTGGTGGAATATCTTTCTTTTGCACAGTATGCTGTCACGTAAGTCACTGCTCACATGCAGCTAGACACACTGCTCACATGCAGCTAGACACACTGCTCACATGCAGCTAGACATACTGCTCACATGCAGCTAGACACACTGCTCACATGCAGCTAGACACACTGCTCACATGCAGCTAGACACACTGCTCACATGCAGCTAGACACACTGCTCACATACAGCTAGACACACTGCTCACATGCAGCTAGACACACTGCTCACATGCAGCCTGGACACACTGCTCACATGCAGCTAGACACACTGCTCACATGCAGCTAGACATACTGCTCACATGCAGCCTGGACACACTGCTCACATGCAGCTAGACACACTGCTCACATGCAGCTAGACACACTGCTCACATGCAGCCTGGACACACTGCTCACATGCAGCTAGACACACTGCTCACATGCAGCTAGACACACTGCTCACATGCAGCTAGACACACTGCTCACATGCAGCTAGACACACTGCTCACATGCAGCGGTCATCTGCGTCGCCAATTCCCACTGGCTCCAAAATGTGCGTAGGTTTATGGGAGGGTCAGAGTTTACGTGGAGGACCGCACATTCTCCCCGTCAAGCAGACGCATGTTTTCAGACCCTTTGTGCGTACCCAACATTTAGAAATGAGACCCCCTGTCGTTGTGAATAAGGACACTGTCTGTCTGTGGGAGTTACTTTCTTGTAAACTCTGACACAAAATGGGTTTATATATAATATGCACCTTCAATAAGCACACACAAACACACATGCACACACAAACACACATGCACACACTCAGAAACACACGCTCACACAAACACACCTTACCCATTGTGTGTCCCTGTTGCAGGTTTGACGGGGATAGTGTTGAGAGTAATACAGACTGCTCTGTAGACAAGACCAAATCCTGGAACCGATCCATAGAGGACCTCCATGGAGGAGGGTCCCTCCTCACCCCGCCCACCAGCGGGAATAACCTGTCTCGTGTAGGACGCCACTCTACGCTACGGTACCAGCAACACACACGTCAATCAAACACATCAAAAGATGGACCACATAGCCACGACATGGGAAAATAAAAACTGAATCAAACTTCATATTCTCTGACCGAAAAACAAAGTGAAAGGTGTCGGCTGAAGCTCACTGTATCCTTCCTACTGAAGATAGTCCTTTATTTATCCTGCAGTGGGGAAATTCCAGTCTGCAACAGCAGCAGGGTCCAGTACAGCACTCAATATAAAAATACTAAATACAAAGTACAAGATACAAGGAATCCTATCAAATATGGAGATAAGAGTATAAAATAGTAACATTAAACATAAAAATGAGTGAGAGTTAAGTGTGAGTTAGGTGAGGTGGCTTCTGCCATCTATAAGTAGTGAGTGACATACAGCTAAGTTATTGCATGTGAAGAATATTACATGTAGTAGTGGCACACAACTGCGTAACATTACTCTTCCAACTTTACATTACCCTTCATACATTACAACCTTACCCTTCCTACTTTACAACATTACCCTTCCTACTTTATAACCTTACCCTTCCTACTTTACAACCTTACCCTTCCTACTTTACAACATTACCCTTCCTACTTTATAACCTTAACCTTCATACTTAACTATATTAACCATCCTACTTAACTACTTTACCCTTCCTATTTAACTACATTACCCTTCATACTTAACAACATTACCCTTCCCACTTTATAACAGTACCCTTCCCATATATATATATATATATATATATATATATATATATACATATATATAAAGTCGGATATAAAGTCGGATATACAGTATATATATCAACATGTACAATATATAGTGAGTTTTGATTCAACATGTCCTTAGTTTGATGTTAGGCAATGGATTTAGACAGTTTTGATTTCATATGATTTATGTGAGGTTTCAAGGAGTTTATGGTCTACTATCACTTCCACTTGTGTACATGCTTTCAGAATCTATAGAACATCATTTACCTTAAGAGTTTTGTCCACAATAGGATTCTTACCAAAAGTAAAAAAAATGTGATTTACTAATATTGAATCATTTAAGAGTATCAAAGCACTTCTTTAGTGTTTCCCTTCAACTGCGTACATCCAAACACTTTATCCCAGAACAAAAGAACATGTTTTCATCTGCAAACATTTCCAAATATAATTTATATAGAGAACAGTGGTTCCCAACACTGGTCCTCAGGGAACTCCTGTCCTGCATGTTTTAGGTGTTTTCCTGCTCCAACACACCTGATTCTAATGAACGGGTCCTCATTCAGCTTTGCAAAAGCATGCTATTGAACATTCATTGGAATCAGATATTTTGGAGCAGGGAAACATCTAAAACATGCTGGACAGGTGTTACCTGAGGACCAGGGTTGGGAACCAGTAGTAAGAGGTGTGGAGCTGGAACTGGGTTGACCCACAGAAAACCTTCAGAAGTTCTGAATCTAAATGATCTACTCATCTGCTTTCACACACACATATACGTGTATTTACGTTCACTATACACACACAAATATACCCATGACACAAACACACACACGGAGATGTACGCAGACACACACTCGCATACACAAACGCACACACATGTATGCAGACACACACACGCACACACACACACACCGATGTAAGCAGACACACACACCTACTAATAGCTTGTATGCTGCCTGTGGTGGTGAACCAGTCTAAACACAAGCCTGCTGTCATGTACACGTGTGTTATGATGGTCTCTCAGTTCATGTGATGTCTGAAAAGCCCCCATGTGAAGTCATAAGGCCTGAACATCTATAAATGTCTTAAGTGTCTGTTGGCTGGGAGGGTCATTCTTCGCCTGTCTGGTGGAGTGCTGACGTCACATGACCTTTTCATGTAGTGGGATTGGTGGGTGGGTGGGGGGGATGTTGGCTGTCCAGACTGGACCACAGAGCAGACAACCTGGAGGGAGACCAAATAGCTAAGCTGGGAGACTGGTGGAAGCTGTATGTACAGTAGAGATATCAGTGTTTCATCTCTATCTACAGTAGAGATATCAGTGTTCCAGCTGTATCTACAGTAGAGATATCAGTGTTCCAGCTGTATGTACAGTAGAGATATCAGTGTGTTCCATCTCTATCTACAGTAGAGATATCAGTGTTCCATCTCTATCTAGAGTAAAGATATCAGTGTTCCAGCTGTATTTACAGTAGAGATATCAGTGTGTTCCATCTCTATCTACAGTAGAGATATCAGTGTTCCAGCTGTATCTACAGTAGAGATATCAGTGTTCCATCTCTATCTACAGTAGAGATATCAGTGTTCCAGCTGTATCTACAGTAGAGATATCAGTGTTCCAGCTGTATGTACAGTAGAGATATCAGTGTGTTCCATCTCTATCTACAGTAGAGATATCAGTGTTCCATCTCTATCTAGAGTAAAGATATCAGTGTTCCAGCTGTATTTACAGTAAAGATATCAGTGTGTTCCATCTCTATCTACAGTAGAGATATCAGTGTTCCAGCTGTATCTACAGTAGAGATATCAGTGTGTTCCATCTCTATCTACAGTAGAGATATCAGTGTTCCAGCTGTATCTACAGTAGAGATATCAGTGTTCCAGCTGTATTTACAGTAGAGATATCAGTGTGTTCCATATCTACAGTAGAGATATCAGTGTTCCAGCTGTATCTACAGTGGAGATATCAGTGTGTTCCATCTCTATCTACAGTAGAGATATCAGTGTTCCAGCTGTGTCTACAGTAGAGATATCAGTGTTCCAGCTGTATGTACAGTAGAGATATCAGTGTTCCATCTCTATCTACAGTAGAGATATCAGTGTTCCATCTCTATCTACAGTAGAGATATCAGTGTTCCAGCTGTATTTGCAGTAGATATATCAGTGTGTTCCATCTCTACCTATAGTAGAGATATCAGTGTTCCAGCTGTATCTACAGTAGAGATATTAGTGTTCCAGCTGTATGTACAGTAGAGATATCAGTGTTCCAGCTGTATGTACAGTAGAGATATTAGTGTTCCATCTCTATCTACAGTAGAGATATCAGTGTTCCAGCTGTATCTACAGTAGAGATATCAGTGTTCCAGCTGTATGTACAGTAGAGATATCATTGTTCCAGCTGTATCTATAGTAGAGATATCAGTGTTCCAGCTGTATATACAGTAGAGATATCAGTGTTCCAGCTGTATGTACAGTAGAGATATCAGTGTTCCAGCTGTATCTACAGTAGAGATATCAGTGTTCCAGCTGTATCTACAGTAGAGATATCACTGTACTGCACATCTGCCCCACTAGTGCTTGAAGTGGCAGTTCTTCCTGCATTTGTTCCTCATCTCCTGCCACTTGTATCAGCTTCAACATTGCTATGTGCAGATGCTCGATAGCCTGTACTTATATAGGTGTGTACAATTATGAAAGACTTTGAATGCATCTACTAAAACTCATTACTATTGTTTAGTTTCCTCCACACTCAGACAGCAATGTCAAGGTCATTTAATACTGATGTTAGTCGGATCAGATATTTATTTACTAGCTTTTTAGTTATTCACTTAGATTTCTGTTTCCAGTGTCCAGAATGAGCTGTAGTTCTCTGCACTGGGTTACATCTGTGCCTCCTCAGTAACAGTTTGCACTTTTTCTCAAACTTTTCTTGCTGCCTAAAGGACTCCATGCTCGATGAAGTGCTCTCGGAAATGGTACAGTAGAGCGATTATTCACTAATTGTGCTTTTAGAAGTGTTTGGGTTGTCACATAGATAAGTTGTGTAGCAGTCCTAGCTGTTGTGTTGTGTTTTGGTGTAGTCAGATGATGTTTGGAAAAGCCCATCCTTTCATTATACCTCACAAAAACATAGGTGTAAGACTGAGAGGAATGTTTATGGTTTGTGAGCAACACTGGACTTGTCAAAGCAAGCCTGTCTGGTTCATCAGAACAGAGAACTGTCATTTGAGTGTTGCTCAAGATTCATATCTCAACATGAAGTCTTCTGACTGGTCAATCTCTTTCCACAGGGACGTAGCACATCCTGGTTAGGAGCTTCTCCCTCTCTCTCTCTGTCTCTCTCTCTCTCTCTCTGTCTCTCTCTGTCTCTCTCTCTACCCCTCTCTCTCTCTCTCTCTCTCTCTCCCCCCCTCTCCCTCTCCCCCCTCTCTGTCTCTCCCTCTCTCTCTCCCCCTCTCTCTCCCCCCCTCTCTCTCTCCCCCTCTCTCTGTCTCTCCCCCTCTCTCCCCCCCTCTCGCTCTCCCTCTCTCTCTCTCTCCCCCCCCTCTCCCTCTCCCCCCTCTCTGTCTCTCCCTCTCTCTCTCCCCCTCTCTCTCCCCCCCTCTCTCTCTCCCCCTCTCTCTGTCTCTCCCTCTCTCTCCCCCCCTCTCGCTCTCCCTCTCTCTCTCTCCCCCCCTTTCTCTCTCCCCCTCTCTCTGTCTCTCCCCCCTCTCTCTCCCCCCTCTCTGTCTCTCCCCCCTCCCTCTCCCCCCTCTCTGTCTCTCCCCCCTACATCTTGTTGTACTCAGGTCACGGCCCCTGAGGCATCAGTGTCTCTGTGCTCTGAAGGATGTTTGACTGTTTATTATCAGAAGTTCTGGTTTGTTGTGTCTTGTGACGGCCCAAAATGAACCCTGTGTTCCTTAGGGTCTGTGTGTTTCTGCGTGTGTGTATGTGTGTGCGTCATTTGTGTGTGTGGTTGTTTTTACATGTGTGTCTGTTTATGTTTGTGAGTGTGTGTGAGTGTGTTTTGTGCTCTGACTGTGAGAGTTGCACCAGGACACTCTCTCTTATTTAGGCTACACAGAGCCAAGGTCACTCTGCCCAGCATGCTAATGACAGCTGCCTATTGTACCAGTTGAAAGTGATATCTTTGTGTTGCTTAGTTCAATTAAAACAGTGTCTCAGACCTCCTTGTTCCTTCTAGCTGGGCTGGAGATAATACAGCCTTTGTAGCTGTAAGGTGTCGTGGAGCTAAAGCCCGACTGCTGAAGAAACAGATATACTATAGGGGCTGCAAACAGCATCTGTTGTCTATGTTTAAAGTCCATGTGATCTGGTATGTAGGAACCCAGTAGTTCTAACTGACGTGTGTGTGTGTTTGTGCCTGTGTGTGTGTGTGTGTGTGTGTGCACGTGTGCCTGTGTGTGTGTGTGTGCCTGTGTGCACGTGTGCCTGTGTGTGTGTGTGCCTGTGTGTGTGTGTGCCTGTGTGTGTGTGTGCCTGTGTGTGTCCTGCAGTTGTAACACCCTTCCCAGCAGGCGGACACTGAAGAACTCCAGGCTTGTGTGTAAGAAGGATGATGTCCATGTCTGCATCATGTGTCTGCGAGCCATCATGAACTACCAGGTGATTCTGACCCAACCTCTCTCTCTCCCTCTCTTTCATCCCTCCTTCTCTCTCTCTATCCCTCCTTCTCTCTCTCTCCCTCTCTCTCCCTCTCTCTCTCTCTCTCTCCCTCTCTCTCCCTCTCTCTCTCTCTCTCTCTCTCTCTCTCTCTCTCTCTCTCTCTCTCTGAACTCTGACCTGTTCTCTGTCCATGTCTCGTCTATTGACCAGCCTAATCTCTGTCCATGTCTCCTGTCATGTTTCAGTACGGCTTCAACATGGTCATGTCACACCCTCATGCTGTGAATGAAATTGCACTTAGTCTCAACAATAAGAACCCAAGGTAAGTTCTAGTGGTGCTGGAATGGAGGGCTGGTCTATTGGAGGCTGGGTTTCATAGAGGCTGGGGTAGAGGCAGGTGTGGAGCCTGGGGTAGAGGCAGACACTGTAGTTATTATCAGCATATGAGGCAGGGGTAGAGGCAGACCCTGTAGTTATTATCAGCAGGTGAGAGGCAGGGGTACAGGCAGACCCTGTAGTTATTATCAATACTGGCTATATATATGTAGATGTCCTAGTTTGCTGTATTGTGATTCTGTTTTTTGTATTGTGGTTATGTTTGCTGTGTTGTGGTTCTGTTTGCTGTGTTGTGGTTCTGTTTGCTGTGTTGTGGTTCTGTTTGCTGTATTGTGGTTCTGTTTTTTGTATTGTGGTTATGTTTGCTGTGTTGTGGTTCTGTTTGCTGTGTTGTGGTTCTGTTTGCTGTGTTGTGGTTCTGTTTGCTGTGTTGTGGTTCTGTTTGCTGTGTTGTGGTTCTGTTTGCTGTGTTGTGGTTCTGTTTGCTGTGTTGTGGTTCTGTTTGCTGTATTGTGGTTCTGTTTTTTGTATTGTGGTTATGTTTGCTGTGTTGTGGTTCTGTTTGCTGTGTTGTGGTTCTGTTTGCTGTGTTGTGGTTCTGTTTGCTGTATTGTGGTTCTG